>JABFEB020000040.1:7342097-7356388 GCA_019775895.2 Stomatorhinus ivindoensis
GTGCCCTGAGGTGGACTGGCATCCTGTCTAGTGTGTACCCCAGCCCTGTGGTGGACTGGCATCCTGTCTCGGGCGCTGCTGCACCTCAAACCAAGCTGCGTATAGATATTTGTCAATAATGTAATTTTGAATCATAGGCAGCAAGTCACCTCTCACTTTGTGGTTTTGAATGCCACCTTCACTGTACATGTGGTGTTGTAATGTTCTCTATATTTAGAATTACATGATCAGGCAAATTTGTCTCCTTATATTGCACATTGTATCTCTTCAGGATGTCCTGGGTGTCTCCAGTACAGGGTCCTGTGCTTCCTGGGATAGACAGCAGGCTCACCACAAACCTGTACCAAATAGACATCTGTAGAAAATTGGTGGGTATTGGAAAATGTCACTAGAACACCAGTAGTCAGTATGGACAGCAAGCCAAAGACACCTTCCTGACCAACAGGGAAAAGAATATGATGACCAGTAGTACATCTAGAGCCTTAGATGTATCGTTGAAGTATATTCCTGTGGCTGGTATTTTAGGAAATGTACTATAGCTACACACTGCCCTCTAGAAATAACAAGCTGGTTCTGCTAAAGTCAGGGAAGCAAACGGGGAACATTTGGTTGTCATAGGTACCAGGCAAAACACAATTTGTGCAATGCGGTACTCTGAGGGAGAAGGTCTTACATTTTTATATGTATAAAAACAAGATTGATCTGTAACTATAGTGATAGGCTTGGAGATCTATTAAGCTATACATCCATAAGAAATTACATGGGGTTAGGAGGAGCTCATTTAAATGATTGCATTATGATCCATTTTAACAGAGATTAAAATGAGATGATATAAACTTATTTGATAACATTTGAATGCAGATTGTCTAAATATATAATTCACTTAAACAGGGTGCTTTGTATAAATGCTAAATCAGTTATATGTTTATTTATAGCACTAAAATGCAAATGTATTGTCAGCATTGTCACAAATTATCTTCAATATATCATGATTACTGAGTTATGTTATCTTTCAGAAAATCAAACTATAATTAGATCGTGACCTGCTGAGGCATTTAATTTTATCCCCTTGGAATATTTTATAATATTATTGACAACACCACAAACTTCACATATTTATAAGCCATGTACTATAGATATAACACTTATTTGGTAATAGCATTTCTGTAATAAAAGGCAGCAGGGTGTCTGATTTGTTAACATCGTAGCTTCACAATTCCAGGGTGAATCCCATCGACAGACAGACCTGCAGTGTGTGGATTTTTCTTTTTCCCCTGTGTTTGTGTTCATTCTCCCCAGGTACACCGGTCTCCTCCCACAGTTTGTAAAACATGCAGCTACGTGAACTAACGAGATAGCATGTCCCTCTCATGGACTGTCGAACAGGGTCCCCAGCCTTAAGCTCTGTGCTTCCAAGCAGTTTTCAGGCCCTAACCTGTAATATTGAAACTGAAGCCTTATTTGCCTATGAACAGGAACATTGGAATGTGGTAGTTCTTGTATATGCCATCTTGGGCTCCTTTGGAAAGCATACACACATATATAGGTAAGAGCAAAGCCTGGGGTCGGAGAATGTGGTCAGCCATTCATCTGGAACCCCTGGACCTTCCCATAACATGTAAAGAGGCCTGGTCCACTGAAGCACAAACGACCCCCAAATTCAGCGAGATACTAAAGATTGAACCCAGGGCAAAGCATGCGCTCCATCACTAAGCTACATCCACCACAAAATACTGGGTAAGCAGCGGAGGGTGGCTGGATTTGTGCAAAAACTGCTTAGATGGTCATAATCAGTGTATATGCCCTGTAATGTACTGGCAACCCATCCAGGGTATACCCCAGCCACGTGCCCTGTGGTGGACTGGCATCCTGTCTAGCGTGTACCCCAGCCCCGTGCCCTGAGGTGGACTGGCATCCTGTATAGCGTGTACCCCAGCCCCGTGCCCTGTGGTGGACTGGCATCCTGTCTAGCATGTACCCCAGCCCCGTGCCCTGAGGTGGGCTGGCATCCTGTCTAGTGTGTACCACAGCCCCGTGCCCTGAGTGGACTGGCATCCTGTCTAGTGTGTACCCCAGGCCCGTTCCCTGAGGTGGACTGGCATCCTATCTAGGGTGTGGCACACATTGTTGGACAACTAATGAAAAAAGCAAAAAATTGAAACACATTCCACATTATGGTTTGGAAACCTGCTCTGGCTCCTAAGTGGTTTTTCAATTGTGCTAATAAATCACCTGTTATGCTTCCATGGCAGTTCTGACAATCCAGGGGTGACACAAGCACAACCAAGATACCATTTAACCAGTTGTAGCTACCACATACAAGTACATTTTTTTGAAGGGACTTTTGTCTTTAATGTAAAACATTTTTTTTTCGGTTTTTGTCCCCTTTGGGAAACACAATACAACAGCAGTCTGGAGTAGTTCTACTCAGCAAAAGGACAACAATATTTTTATTTGAGCAGAAAAGAGGGAATCGAAAGCGAGATATATCTGATTGACAGATTCAGTAATGCGAAGATTTAATTCCTAAAACACACTGTAATCCACTACGTGAAACATTTCATTTTTAAGCATCAATGCTAAAAATATCAATTTAATATATTTGGATTACCTAATAAATCACATCAACAACTGAACAGTTACTTAATTCGCTTTGAAGTCATTAGATAAGTATAGTTATAAGGACTACAATCCAGCGCAGTTCACGCTGTCTGAACACAGGGACTCACTATTTAGCAGGAAGACAGAGAGCGCCTTGTCTTCCGGGTGAAGCGCATGGATCACTATTTGGCAGCGCAAAAGGGGAGGGGCTCGGCGGTGGAATTCGGGTTGCCTGTAAACGGAGGCTGAGACGGTGGGAAACAGGAGGCGAGATTAACTGGCGACCTGCATCTTATCAATACTCCGGGTAAGCGACTCCTAAACACTCAACACTGGGGGGTAGCGTAAACATGCAGCGCGATATGCTTGTAGGGGTCTGTGTGCCCTCTGATGTATTTTGCTGGTTAAGGGCGTCGTTTCGTGCTTGTCTGAGATGTGCTCCTGGTGTCGGATGGAGGACGATTTCTTCCTTCCTTTGTTCGGCTGTGCCGCTGTGCGCTGCTCTGCGGGCTGGAGCGCAGCGCAGCGCGGCGCGGCGCTGCAACATGGCTGACGCGCCGTCGCTGCCAACGCTCTTGTCCCTGCGTTACGATCCGCCGTGCAGTCGGTGGTCGGCTGCGTTACAGTCGGCGCTGAGATCGGCGTTACATTGCGCGTTTCCAATCGCCCCCGACGCTGATCTATTCGGCCCTTTTCCAAGAAACCCCCCGATTTGCCTGTCATGCTTTAAGGTCACTTACACGCCCGTTTGACCAGACTAAATGCTCGATTTCCATTTATTGTATTGCCTGGATAGGTAACCAGGCAACCAGGTAACTAGACAGCATTACCAGCAGGTTAATGCACTGGTTGAAAGGCTGCAGTGTTCTTAAAATTAGTGAACTATGGAAAGTTAATCAGTGTTTCTTCTTTAACTGAACTGTCGTCCAGCTGTTAGCTTTACTGCAGATTTTGCTGCATGGGTAGTTTTTTTTTCTTACTCACTTTGCCAACGTGAGCATGTCATGTTTTATTAAATATTCTTGCTGGATTTGAATCCAGGTTCCATTTTGTGCTTATACACACCGCACACACTATGCAGTGGTAATGCAACATATAAAACGAACAAAGGCTTTTTTCCCCAGCTTGACAAGTTCTTCATAAAGCCAGTGTCTACAGGGGCGGGGTGATCCTGGTTGTATTTTTAAATTAACGACTGAAACTCGTTATCAACATTATTGTGAAATAACCATCACCAAGTCACTAATGCCGTTGGTTGAGCTGCGTTGGGTCTGTCGTGCATCTGTCGCATTCTGGTACATGCCTTCACAACTGATGCAACCTTACAGTATGAGTTCTGTTGTTAATGGAGGGGGAGGGGCCTTTGCTTTTATAATGAGAAGATGGGATTGCGGCCCTCTTGGGGGCGCAGTGCTGGGGTTATTTCTCAGAAAATCGACACAAACTGTCAAAAGTCACGCCGCCGCGCTCCAGCGGGGCTGTCCTCGCGGTCGATTAATCGCTGGAGGCTAATAGTGACGTCACAGGCGCCGTGTCGTCCGATTGGTTACATCGGCCTATCCCAATGCTTTTGAAAACAGAAAATGCTGGCCAGATATGAAAATCCGTAAAAAAGTGAACAAATGCTTAACGCGTATGTTAAAGAATTTCACAACTGCTTTCCGCCAAGTTTATCTTGTATAGTTTAAACAGCATTAATTTAAGGAGCAGTTTCGTGCATTTCATTTTTGTACACCTTTTCGAAATGAATTTTCGTGTGCTGGTACTGAATAATTATTTATGTACAATTACATATGTATGTGCTATTAGCATCAAATTAGCAGCATGAAGACTTGTCTTTCACCCAGTGTTCTGTATGACCTGTTTGTTAATTATATTTGTATTTACATTAACTACTTTGAATCCTAAGGGTGCCTTAAAGTCCAGAAGTGGGTTTTTGCATTGCGTTCCATAACCTGACCACTCTTAAGCTGTCCCCACACCCAAAGCTTGGTGACTCAGGGAATGGTGTTCAGCCTCCATGGTTGTGGATTACCTTATGATGCACTGTCACCCCTGTGCATTTTTGTGTTTCCTGGGATGGGCTCCAGGATTGCTAACCCTGCACTGGATAAGCAGTTATGGAAAATGGATGGATGCATTTCTGGTGGTGTCATATGGCCAGATGGCTCCGAGTCAAAGATCAGTCAACATAAATATGAATTGAAGATGATTTTGCTGTCATGGAAAAGGGACAATTCAGTTACAGTTACCATTCAAAAGCCATAATTTGTAAATGTAGGAAACAAGAGGTAATACTCAGTTCTTTGACCTCTCAAATAGAGCACAATATCTCAGGATTTCTGTATGATAACTGATCCCATATAACCATGTTTTCCTTGAACTGGCTAAAAGAGCTCTGAACCTGTTAACACAGTGAAAAGACATTTGCATTGACATTTTTAAAACAATTAGTAGCAATTCATTTTTTTGTATTGTGAAAACATTTTTTCTATTTATACACATCTGTTCCAAGAAATGAATGTTTGGTTTGTTAAAGCCTTCCAGAATCGGTATTAAATTTTATAAATATTAGTGTTATAAACCATTTTGGAATCCATACTTTTAAAAGGTGCGTCACTTCTCTAATTATAATGCCATGCAGGTGTTTATTTTAATTTTTGCAACATTAATTATGCCATATTTCATCCACCATTGATTCACTTGTGTGGAATGAACCCACAATGTAGGGAGAGAGCTGTAGTTAAAGAAGGCACGACAGGCCTTAACATGGCTGTCCTCTAGTATCTACCAGTTGTGTAAAGGTGCTGTTTGAATGTGGGACCTATCATGATGCCTGGTTCTGCTTTTTAAGGGGGGCATGGCAAAGCTTTACTTGGGAGTTCCCTCTACCAAGAAGACCGATGGTCATTTCACTTACCTCACGAACACAAGTAATTTGGCAGTCCTTGGCAATCGCCTATTCTGCCTATACGTAGACCCAGTCCTGCCTGCCATTGTGGCAGATGCCTTTTAGTAAGTGAGGAAATGCAGACTGGACAAAACATGCCTTTAACAAATCAAATGTAAAACACATATTTTTTTCATGATACTTGCATCTTCTGGGTCTCTTCGTGGAATTCTTACACGTCCCGCTAAAGCCATGGTACTTTAGCATTGTCTCTGAATGATATGGATCCACCAGGGCTCGGTAAAATCCTGTAAGAACCAAAACAAGTTTGTTTCATGTGCATCCATTCTCTTTTTTTGTTCGGGGTGGGGTTTCAAGGCTGGAATCCCACCTGGCCCACCGGTGGTGTGGACACGGCAGTGAGGGGCCTCGACCTGCACGGTGGGGGCCGTGTTTCTCCCCTCCCTCACCCCAGTTCAAGCAGCTTTGCTGCCCACCCAAATCCAGATGAATGAAGACTCCCTTTGGGAAGACGGCTGGCCAGAGACCCAGAGCTGATTCAGGTGAGGACGTTTCAATGTGTGATACAGTTGGTGTTTGAACACACTACTTTGGCCCCATGTCATTCAAAACTTAATGCATTGAGTAGCATCTTTGTTAATGATTTTCAATATTATCATTGTTATATATTTCCAGTCATGCTGAAGAAACTATAGTACAGTGATTTAACACATCTGAGATTATGGATATTTAAAAGGCCATGGTGAATCATTGCAGAAATATGTCAGACATCAGCATCTCTTTGTGTTAGAGCGATGAGATGGGTACATTCCGGAAGCTCGGCTTCTTTCATATTGGTTTGTTGAGATTTTTTCTTCTTAAGCTTTTTTCAGATATATTTATGTGTCCTTTCATGAGAAAAAACATTACGCAGGTCAGTCTGAATAAGAATATTTGGAATAAATCTGTTATTTAATTATTTTTTTAAATCTAGATGTAAAAGTATTTACATTGGAAGACAGGGAAAAATGGTCCCTGAAGTCATGTAAACATTCAAATGGAAAGAACATTTATTTACATTAACTTTTTTTTTTTTTAGCAGACACTTTTGTCCAAAGCGACGTACAAGCAAGGCAAAAGCACATGGCAAACATATGGCAGCTGAGGACACGAATGGCGTTAGTGCAGCTAGGATGAGCTTCCAGTGAATGTCTAAATACACTGGAAACTACACAACATCTACCAACAAAGCCGGAAATGTATTTATTTATACAGTGCTCTTCGTGGATTGCAGCTTAGATTGCTTCACATAAGAAATATAATATAAAACCAACATAAACGGCAATTAAATTATAGAAGGATGGAATAAATCTAAATAAAATAATGGACTGAGAGAGTAAATAAAAGCTAAACAAATGGGTGAAAGGATACAGAAGTGTAATCTAGTAAACACTGGAAGTAATTAATACCATATTTTATGTATATAGCAAGAAAACCATGACAATAAAATAATCCAGTGAAATAAGACTATTCAGTGATGAGAAGTGCTCTATAACGACATTCAGAGAGCATCAGGAGAATCATTCAGAGAAGAACACACAGCATTCTAATTCAAATCTGCAAGGCTGCACAGCTGTGCCTGTCCTTATTGCATGATCTGGACTCAGTCTGCAGTCATAGACCCTTTCCTACAGTGAAGCAGGCTTTTGAAACCTTTTTTACTTTGCAGATGGAACTGTGTTTAATGTGTGGAACACACCTGGCTTTTATTGCCTTTTATTTTTGCAGTCTGTCTCACTGTCTAACTTTTGTGCTAGATTTGTAAGAAATGCAGGCACTTATATTTTGAATGCTGCTGGTTTTTTCTGTTTTTCTATGATCTTTCGATCATGATGGTGGCTGATGAAGATTCACCACCTGCTAGGAATTTAGTTTGACACACAGACAAAGAGGGGTGATGGAGTGCTTTTCAGACATGGACTGTGGATTTCAGAGCTGTGTCACGTGATTTTGCTGCTTCATTCCAGTGTTATGGTGTTCCGAAAGATGCGCAAGCTATTTGTCCTGTCTAGTCTGAATGTTTTTAAGAATCAGTTGAAGGAGCAGATTAATCTCCAGAAATAGAATAAAGATTCTGAAGTGTGACCAAAATGGCTGTTCATCTGGTTGGGCAAGAACTTGTGGTGTTATTGTCTCATCTACCAAACATCGACCATGTTGGTTTTTATCATTCTTTTTATCAGCATTGATACAAATTCATTTTGCTTAAACGCCTTGTTCCTCTGCGTTTTTAACTTCCATATTATGAGAGAGATTTTATTATTTAACATTTTTTTTCTGAAAGATGTAGCAATCCAGTCAAAGGAGACCTAGGAATCTCTGGTGTTTCTATTTGCTTCGATGTCATATTTGATAGTGTGACGTCACATGATGTCCCCTTATTGTTTTCTTTTGCAAATTTTAGGTCATGCAGGTGTATCTGCAAACATGATGAAAAAGAAAAATTCCCACAAGTAAGTTTATTTCCATTTCCTGTCCCCTGCATGTGTGCCACTCGTTTCCTCTCTTTCACTTTCCCTTCTCGCCTTATTGCACACATGCTTGCAGGCCAATAGTCATTTGTTCCTAGGCCGCTACCGAATTTGAGGCTTGCAGAAGCATGCACTTTCAGTAGCAGGCAGAGGCAGTGTCGTTGGGGGAAGGTCTTACAGCTTCCTCTTGCCACTTGGTGTTTTGGTATCATCATAGTTCTCCCCTCGTAGTCACAACTGATCGTACAGTGCCTGACCAAGGGTGGAAGGTGGCTGTTTCTAAACACATCCGCCATTGCCTAACTTTCACTTAAGTTCTGAAGTACAGTAATATATAGGCTGTATAGTCCAGAGGCTCAGGTTCTGGCTCCCTTGAATGGTGCTCTTGAAGATCTCATCACATCACATCACCAACATGCAATTCTGCATGATGCACAAGAACATCCTATCATCACACTAGACATGAAACCCCAGTTGCAGTAAAGGTCATTCACGGGGAACTGGGACATGGTGCTCGTAGGAGGTCCTGGTTCCGAATGGACTGTGCTTCAGTGTGGAACATTCTTACGCTAACTTGTAAATGTAGAGTGAGAAATACTGTGATCTCACCACCTATTGTGCCATGGCTGATGAACTACATATTGAGATTTATCACCCTGTAGAAAAGAGAACATCTTCCGTGATGAACACTTTTGATAATGAAGCTTATAATAAGTGGTTGGTTTCACAATGGATGATCCAGTGACCCAGTTGAGATGATGGTATCTGCTCTCTCTAAACAGTTACTTGGCAGGTCTGTGGTAATATGTCTGCTGGGACCTGGATTAAATCGTCCGTTTGGATGACACCAATAGTTGTGGTCAATGTCTGATCACATGGTTATTTTTTTGGAAGGCAACTGATGACTTTGCTGATCTAATTTGGGTCATCCAATTGATCTAATTTGGGTGCCATTTATCCGAAGACCCCATCATCACAGTTGGTTAGAGAGAGTAGCTTAATCAATATGAGCAGCTATCCATGAACATGTGTCGGGCAAAGAGAGAAGTCAAGATAGACAAATATAAATCTATTCAAATAGCAGCTTTCGACAGCAGAAATAAATATAATTTTGATTGAATGAAACTAATGTTGTGGGAAACTCCAGTCATCACTAAAAACTGGAAACTGCCATTTCTGGCTAGAGTATTCAAATAACAAATAAATTGAAAAGCTGCTTTGCTGTAATTATTATTGCACTCTTTCTCATATGTCCTGGTCCTTGTCCAGGAAACAGAGGAGCAATGTTGGGCCCAGCAAGCTGGTGTCCCAGCCCAGAAGGAACATTGTGGGTTGCCGGATTCAACACATCTGGAAAGAGGGCAGCAATTCCCCGACACAGTGGAAAGGGACAGTCTTGGACCAGGTGCCCGTGAACCCCTCGCTCTACCTGATCAAGTATGATGGGTTCGACTGCGTCTATGGGCTCGAACTTCATAAGGATGAACGTGTGCAAAATCTTGAGGTCTTACCGGACCGAATCGGTAGGTTCTGCTGAGATTACGTGGTGATCTTTCATGTTCTTATGGTTCGGTAGGGCCTTATAATTACTTGTGTTCGTGTCATGCTACAGTTTAAACAAGGCGTTTAGTCTGTCCAGTTGTTTTGTGGCTAAGAGTTTTTTTTTTCCAAAGAGATGTTGGGTTCTTTTCTAGGTGACAGAAATTTCTTTCTTTGCCACAGTCTTTGTATAGTACAGACTGTGGGTTATGTTCTATTATTTGTGGCAAGAGTGCCCCAGTGGGGCATAAAACTACAGGCTTAGGTTTAGTCAGTGATTAGCTGCCAACATATAATGTTAATCACACTCCTACAAGAAGGACAAAAGGCATTATTTTAAGCTACTGAGACACAAACCCAGAGCCTTTTGCCCAAAAGCCTTTTTCTTAAACATTAATAAAGTCACACTGAGTGACTGAATGAGCATTACCTTTACAGGCATGCGGATGTGTTTCAGTTTGCTGTAGTGCTGTATCTGTGGGTGTGCTGCCGCCATTGGCTGCCTTATTTAAGCGGTACCTGTCTCACAGCCTCTTCTCGGATCAGCGACGTGCACCTGGCCGACAGCATGATCGGCAAAGCCGTTGAGCACATGTTTGAGACGGAGGAAGGCTCGAAGGACGAGTGGAGGGGCATGGTGCTGGCACGGGCACCCATCATGAACACATGGTTTTATATTACTTACGAGAAGGACCCCGTTTTATACATGTACCAGCTCTTAGACGACTACAAGGAGGGCGACCTGCGGATAATGCCCGACTCAAGTAAGAAACACGGGATGGTTTTTTTTAACTTATGGCATTTGTGTGAATACTAAACTACTGGTATGTAAACACAGGGTTAAATGCTATCTGTGAAAACTGGTCATTTAATTTAAGGTGTATAATTTCTATGAAAACTAATCTATGTAAGGCAGTGATGGCTGGTGACTTAAAATATGAGAAACACTGTGAACAGTAGGTATTTTAGTAGGCCAGCTACTTGCATGCAAATTCTGCTCTCATTCATTAAATGACTTCTTTAGAACTTCTTTAGTGTCTGCCATGTTGCTTCAAAGCCTCTAGCTGAGCATGAACACACACACAGCTTAGTTAGCAAGCTAACTAACTAGTGTACTAAAAATCATGGTAGCGTTTCACTTGACAGGGCACAAATATTTACTAATAACTCAGTTACTACTGAAATGCAAATTATGTACAAATATAGTCGCTACTAAATAAAAGATGTCACGATTCATTAATGATGAACAAACATGAAATCGGTGTTTCATTTGTGTTATTCATGACTTGTTCCTTCAGTAGTTCACAAAGGTTTATAGAATTAACATATATAGTATCAAATATAGTAACTGCTTGAGAAAAAAAACATGCGTTATGATTTGTTAGTGATGAATTAACATAAGACCAGTATGTTACTAGGAACCTTTGAATATGGATGTACCTTCCATTACATATATTTTATAGATATGTATGTTGCTTTTCTCAGTTGCAGTTTAATTTTTAGGTGGTCTAATAATGATAAGCTGAACAATTATTAATTACAATAGATTATCTTTCCTAGCTATTACCAGATAGAAAGTCATTAATCTATTCCTTACATTTGCAATAACAACTTTTTAAATTACTGAGATGTAAAAGTTAGTGCTGAAAGGCTAATTATTTATGCACACTGTAATAATTACCCTAATGCGATATAAGCGTGATATTTGTACCCACAACGTCACAAATGTGAGAACAAAGTAGTGTTAACTTGAAGTGTACCCAACGTGTTATAGAATGTGTAAAGTTAGAATATAATAATAATAATTATTATTATTATTATTATTATTATCATTATTATAATAATTATAATTAATTAATGCCATAAACAAATAATGCCACAGTGCACTTTGTAGGAAGGTCCATGAGGGCTTGCCACTGTTAGCATCTGCATGGAATTATAAGCAAAAATGACTTAACTTTTGTGAGTGTTTATTTTATATATTAAATGTGTTCCGTCCAGTAACCACTTGAATGACACAGACTCTCTCTCTCACACACCTACGTCTTTATTTTCACACTGTCTGATACTCTAATCTGAATCGTACACATTCTGTATCTAAATTTCTCTGCTAGCTTGAACTCACAGCACAGCAACCTTTTTTCACATTTAGTACATCAAGCATTTAAGGCGAAATGCACTGTGGCGTCGCAAAACACCACAATCGCACACATGCACGTTTACGTCTTTTTTACTGTCTGATATTTGGACTTCATATAGTGTTTGCACATTCTACTCTTCAACCGTTTTTATTACATATAAAAATATTATTTTTGCATTGTCCACAAGACCACACTAACTATATCACGACACACGCACCTTTTGTTTGTTTATAGCAGCAAATATTTCAACTACATGGATAACTTTTTATTTCATCCTTTTGTGACACATTTATAATACATATATTGTGCTTATGTCACATCAGGACAATTATAATGGCATGCAAAAATGATCTGCCTTTTAGCACAAATTTCTTCAACTTAATCTGTATAAATTTATCATTACTTTTACTTCACTTGTTCCAATTTAAACCTATTATTCAGCATATCAAACAAAACAATAAACCGATGTTGAAATTTTTACAGATTTTACAGAGTGTGAGTGGCAACCACTATAATGCATTACAGACTGAACTCTTTGCCCTTGAATAGAAAAGTATTGGCCTGCTGCAGGTGTATATTAGTACTGAAAGGCCTTTCTTAACACGTATATTTGCACCGTATGGATGCGGTATAAAAATGCATGTTACCACCGCTTTTTAAATGCGTATTTTAATGCTGATGCTCCGTAGGTAAGCACCGTACAGAAGGGGAAAAATACCCTGTCTAGAGGGGAAGAAATGCCATGTGGAGACGTATCTTCTCTCGTTTTCTGCCCCAACGGCCTTCCATGCCCACGAGCAGCACTGACGCGCAAAGTATAACCTAGAAACCGCTTGAGAGAGACTGCTTTGTAGTGCGAATGTTGACTGGAAAAAACACGGTTCTCAAAAATTCCATGACTTTCCCCAACACTTTCTAATATTTTCCATTATTATTATTATTTTCCACAACTTCATGAAAATGTGTTTTCTTAATTTCAAGATTTTCCCCAAGATTTTCATGATCATACGAACCCTGAATACTGTTTTTGCCCTGTCAAGTAAAGAATTACCAAAGTCACTTGAAAATTATACAGTGAAACTGAAAGCTCAAATGATGACGACTTTTTTCACAATATTTACAAATGCCAATGGCTAAGGGTGACTTACGAAATGATAAACTGTCATTCGAGGTTTCACCATGCCAGCATGTAAAAGAGCAACTGAATACTGCCAACACCATGTGGTATCTGTGAGCATTAATATTATTGGTAGTTAATCCTGTCATGTGCAGAGAAGCCTGGCTTCTGGGCGGGTCTACAATATCTGACTGCAAGTCCACATATCTAACCAATCAACGCTGTCTAACGCTGCAAAAACTTTTATATGAAGCTCCCATAGATTCCCAGTGAAGCACAGCATCTGGGCAGGCTCTGAAAACATGTGATCAGAGCATATTAACCAATAAGCTTCCATCTATTCTCCTTTTAGAGGAAACATGCAAGAATCTTTCATAGACTTCCATTGAAGCACAGCGTCAGTGGATGTCTGGCCTGTATTTGTCCTGGTTTCAAATGGAAAGTTAATGTATATGTTGTGGAAAGTAACTTCTGTGAAATGATCAGCACTATTGTGCAGTTAGTAAGATAAATTACACTTTTAACTGCAAATGAAATTAAGTCCTATTGATACACTGCCTAATTCAGTGCTTTTGCCAATTTTAGCCACACGGCTATCCGTGTAGTCTTAGTGCAATCGCTTGTGATGTGATGAATGAAGACGCCTATTTTAGGTCGAGCCGTGTTACTCAACGCAGAGTCCCTGTTATTTCTCCCTTCCATCTCCCAATGCACTGGTGCCAGGTATTTGGTGTCCTTGCCTGAGTGTGTTGGGAACAGGGATTGTGGATGGATTGTCTGAGGGACCTTGCAGGCTGCCATCAGAGAGATGGATAGATAGTCCTCATTAATCCCAGTGGTGAAATTAACCATAGCGCTGTTTAGAAAATGTTTCTAATATCACGTGCTTAAAGGGATTCCGATTGAAGAGAATATAAGTGCCTGGACATCCTGAATGTCTGATCATTAAGGAAGACCTAAGTCTGACAGATGTGGCCTATTTTTCCTGAGAGACCAGCAGAGTACCGACAAGATAAGTGTTGCAGTGAACTAAGAGAGTGAATACAAGCGCTTAGATTGATGTGGAGGTTATTTAAAATTTAAAAAGTCCAGAACCTCTGCTTTCTTGCTTGCTTTTCATAACCATGTCGTTAGTGGTATGAATCACAGGTTTGTATTGTGCAGTATACTAAAATAGAAGAGAAGAAATGACTGCTCTGAAACTGCTAGTTTAACCCAAACGATTTATCACAATGTGTTACAGATGACTCCCCCCCTGCTGAGAGGGAACCTGGAGAAGTGGTTGATAGTCTGGTTGGAAAGCAGGTGGAGTACGCCAAAGAAGATGGCACCAAAAGGACTGGAATGGTCATCCATCAGGTCGAGGCCAAACCATCAGTGTATTTCATTAAGTTTGACGACGACTTCCACATCTACGTTTATGATTTGGTAAAAACGTCTTAGGGGTCGGATCTGTCGGAAGCAAGATGGTG
>JABFEB020000040.1:7371061-7382736 GCA_019775895.2 Stomatorhinus ivindoensis
GTCCCTGTAAGGTGTTACATACTTCGGGTTTGGTAAACAGCAAATTGCTGCTGCTATACAGGTGCTGCCATTGGGCACTCATGTCACGGACATCTAACAATATATCTGACTGATTTTACAGCAATTATATTGGTGTATGTTTAGACTTTATATATACAACAGCTTGGCACCATAACTTAATGTCATTGAATGACAGAATTATTAGCAGTGACTCAAACAAGGTTTTGCTGCAGTGAAGCTAAACTTATGGCCATGACTGCATACAAAATGTTGGACAGAAGTGACAAAACCAATGTTTTGACTCAATGGATGAATGTTACTAGTTGCTCTTGACCCAAGCAACACGAAAATAATTCTGTCATGCCAGGAACAAAACAATTTTTTTGTTGTTGCCTTGTGAATTTGTAATATTGGGGATTGACACAAAATAGTTGTTTGACCTGTAGTTAGGGGTGTAAATTACAGCTTTCCTCGCGATACGATACAGTATTGATTCCATAAGCCAACGGTTTGATTTTTTTGATACCTCAGAAATTCCCATGATACGATTCGATTCAGTTTGATACTGGGGATAGTAGTCGAAATGATGAAATTTCACACAAATCTTTACATTTCAATGAATTAAAAAGGAAAATATAATTAGCATTTTATCATATTTTATTGGGAACTGTAAACAAAATCTAGTGCCATAAGGTAAAAATAAAAACTTTGGATGGATGTAGATTAACATGGTGAATAATTTTTATTTTTATTATCAAGTCTTCTCCAGACAAATACAAAAGTGTAACCAAAAGTATGTCCATAACCGTCATGACCTGCTTGTATGACCCTCTCGTGTTCTACACCCCTCATTGACTTCGCATGTAATCCCAATTGTTACCAGCTGTTTCTTATTGTTTCATCTAGTCATGTGCATTGAAGTCCACGTCAGAGTCTGTCGCCCAGATCTGTCATTGATCAATGCATCGGATCGTTTGCTGTTGAATCTATATATATCGATACAAATCGATGTATTGTTACACCCCACAAGTATCCCGTTATAATTGTGACTTTGGAAAAGTGTTCCAGTTACTCAAAATGATAATATTATAATAATGATTCAAATTCAAGTCTTTTACTGAGACAGGTTGAAGTGTGTTGCTAACAGTAGCCAGTCTTTCTGCAATGCTTTCTCAAGAAACGCACAGCGAACAACTTTTATAATCTTTTTACTCTTTAGGTTCACATCTCCAACTCTTGCGCTGCATGTTGCATAGCCTGTGGCTTTTGTAATCGAAAAACGTGATTACATGATATTGTATAAAATCTCAGTATTGATCAAAGATGGCATTTAATGCTGTTTGTGAAGAATATGACCTTTGATCATGGCTGATTGTTTATTATACTCACAAAGATTGTCTTACACTATACTGTCATATCAATGATGAGTTAAAATTACTGCAGTATAGCAGACCAGAGTTTTTCCTTATACTTTTGCCAGTATCTCATTAGTTTGCAGCTAGGCTGCCATTGTAAATAAAAAATTGTTGTTTACGATTTGCCTGCTTAAATGTTAAAACAATTACTGCACCCATCATAGTACCAGTGTCTTGTAATGAATGTTTAGTCTATTTTGGGGTAAGGACTCTTTGTCATTTAATCTTTGTAGATCTAATGTAGCCCAATGTGAAAAGTACCTTCCATATTGTTTTTTTAAACAAAAATCGTATTACGGGTCCGATGAGAGCTGAACACTACTTTGCTTGCGCTGTGGTGATTTCATGCAGCTGCTTTGCAGATGAGTGTTTAAAATGGGTGTTTTAATGTTTGTGTGTGTTTTCTCTCTGCTCCCGCTAGCTGGACTCCCATTTGCAATACTCACATCCCAACACAATGCATTCAAAAGAGGATTTTTCTGTAGCGATGACTCAATCAGGTACCCCTTTAAGGAAGATACCATCTCCTACCAGTTGTTGGGGGGAGTGATGATTCCAATCGCAATAATTGTTGTAAGTATTGTGGACCTCCTGGACCTTAATGGTCTCTTCTGTTCTTTTTTTGTTCCCCCATGCAATACAGCTGTTTTGTTGACATATTTGTACACATTGCTAACATATGTACCTATAAAGCTAGTCTATTAATAAGGCTATGACACTCATAATTATGTAGCGATAGCACTTAGTCCCATATTTGGTATGTATTTGTTAAATGCATATTTTGTTGAAAATGCCATGCGTGTTAATGATACCTGTTGTTAGCATTGGGGACATCCGATAGTCCCAAGGGTTCATGTTGATCTGTTCCTCTTGTTCCTGCAGCTTGTGTGTGGGGAGTGTCTCCTTGTCACTCAGAGTCACCCAAATCAGCAAGTGAATTCCCAGTCCTCGCTCCTTGGCTGTTACCTGAGAGCCATCTATAAAGCCCTGGGCAGCTTCGTGTTCGGTATTGCCGTGAGCCAATCCCTTACCGATATCGCCAAGTATTCCATTGGCCGACTGAGGCCACACTTCCTGGCGGTGTGCCAACCTGCCCTGGGCCCCGGTGGCTGCACGTCGGGTGGATACATCGAGAATGCCACGTGCATGGGGGACGAGAGCTTGGTTAACGAGGCCAGGTGAGTGGCAGGGGAAAGACCCACGCTGAGAAACGCTGCCGCGAGATCTCTGGGTCTTCTGTTGGATTTTGCCAGAAGAAGACCAACTTCCGTAGTGACGATCTTTGGGTTTAAACGTTTCACCGTGCAGTGAAGTGCTTTTCCACCTGCTGCCTGGATTGTGCTTGAAGGAAATATTCAACACAAAGGAAAACAAAATAGTATAAAATGTAAAACAAGGTAATAGAAACAAGCAAGATAAAATGACTGCTAAATATATGATAAGTAAATGGAGATCACTTTTCAACAGAAAAAATGATGTGTAATTTTTAGTTTTGAATGATAGAATTGCTGTAAAAGTGTCATAAGATGACCTGTTAGCTATGGTGTGGATTAAAAATGATACATAAAGCAGCAGAATTATGAAACTGAAGACAATGAGAAGATACACACGCTTAGATATCTGAGAAGTGTACATGTTCATTTCAGTGTTTCAACCCTTCTGAGTCCCTCCAAAAAGATAAGTTGTTCTTAGCTTCTACAGCCAAGGACACATCACAGTGTTTTCCCGTAAGACTCTCTTTTCTTAGGCCTGACAAACCTGATAAAATGCCACTTGGTTCCTGTAGAAGGTCACACAATGTTGAACACCAAATACAACGGAGAAAGGCAACGTATGAAACATATAAAAAAGTGCAACAGCATATTTCTAAGAATATATGATTTAAAATGCATGTCTGCTATTATTGCAGCGATACACCCTACAGCAACTTTCATTGTACTGCATTATGGGGAACTGCCATGTGCTATGGTCACATGACACTCATATGACCCTAATTTGTTGATGAGCATTTTCCCCCTCTACCTCAGCTAATTTAATCTGTTTTCCCATCAGTCATACCAGATGAAGCATAGTAGTCTTGTTCTTTCACCTCTGTAGTTCTCACATGCGTGTAAGCATAGCCATTTGCTGACAACCACGGAATATTCTGGCAGGCTGTAAACACAGTGGGCCGCCCTTTTCTTTGCGAACGTAACGACCGCCTTGTGATTTTTCGAGTGTTTGGAGATGACGTCCAGCATGGCACCTCTTGCAGCCTGTTTCTTTTCTCTTACAGGGTGTCCTTCTACTCGGGTCACTCGTCCTTCTCCATGTACTGTATGGTGTTTCTCGCTGTGAGTACCGCTTCCCTTTAGCTGTCGGGCGCCACAATGGGTCCGTGTTCTAATGTCACACACAAAGAGGTGACTTGTGATTCCGGCACCTTTTCAAAAGTCGGCGGGTAATTTTGGAAATAAGATGGAAAGACGAGAAGTGAAACTGTTAGAAGTTTCATGTCTATTTATTTTGTGCGTGTTTGCGTGTTTTAACTTTGATATGAATGATGTTTTTGTGGTAGGCTGCTGTGCCGTAAGTCATTCTATCGTGGAGGTATTAGTACTGTGCTCCTGTGATTGTAAGGCCAGCAGTTTCGGTCCTGTTGTTGAAAGATTGGTTTCAATGTTGGGCCGTAACACCACTTGCTCCAGGGCCCGCTTTCCCAGTCTAAGCTAAATAAATATAATAGTTCCCATTGTGATTAATGTATGAATTCCATAATTTTTTTTAGAAACAAATGGACAGATCAAAAGCGTGTTTTCTGTCTTCACTAGCCAAATCTCTTGCCATAGTTCATCTCATGGTTTATGAATATATACAGATGAAATTAGTAGTTCAACCTTGAAATCACTGTCATTTTCAGTTTAAGGTTTGTCGCTTATATCAACGTCAAAAGCTTGTGCCTGTATCTGTAAAGAATGTGCAGTCTGCCATTTTAAACAGTACCATCCAGGATGCTGAAAATTGAAAATCTGATCAACAGAATGAGATATTCTTAAGCAGCACAATCTGCTTTCATGTAGCTTTACTCGGTGAGTTCTGGCAACAAAGGCGCCTGCGTACAGGCTCACCTCCCTGCCATAGTCGGTCTGTCACTCAGAGCCGATGCTCGGGTTTGGAAAGATGTTAGGGAACATGCCAGATCAGAAAAATAGACTGGTCAATCGGCACCGACACCTATCCAGATCACCTGCGTCTTCCTACTGACGTTATAAAGTTTATAGCTATAGTGTTCTTCAGATGTGCTTAGCCTACTGGATCAGAGGTGACACATGCTCAGAGATGTTTATTATAGGTAATAATGACAGATTTGCTGAAGTCCAGCCAGCATAAGGAGCTTGATCTCCAGTGTGGGATAGAATATCTGGGAACCTGCATGAACGTCAGGCACAGAATCTGTCCCTTATTCTGTTTCCTCAAATGTTGTTCTACGTCAGCAGTACAAGTATTTACTTGGGCATTAATTCCTGTGGACTTTGTGAACATATTCTGTGGATCTGTCTTCTGGCTTTCCAGACATAATCCTGAAGGCTCCTGATGATGGTTTTTTGTTTTTGTTTTTTCAGCTGTATCTGCAAGCTAGACTCCAGATGAAGTGGGCGAGGCTCCTTCGGCCAACGCTGCAGTTCTTCCTGATCTCTGCCTCAGTCTATGTGGGCCTGACACGCGTGTCTGACTACATGCACCACTGGAGCGATGTCCTCACTGGGCTCCTGCAGGGGGCGCTGGTTGCAGTGCTCATAGTGAGTGTCACCTGGGGCAACCGCCAACACTACGGACAAGTCAGTCAAGCGGTGGTATCGAGTGGCATGTGCAACCTGTAAACTTATTTGCACACCTGTAAGAAATGGCAGACAACAAGCTTTTCCTGCCAATGTTTAAAAGATGTTTAAAATAGGAAATTTGAGCCAATGTGCATTTTTGGCATGGCACAATTCTCAAACCCTGCCTCTGTGTTTTTCAGGTGTTTTTCATGTCGGACTTCTTCAAGAAGCCAGCGGCGTTACCGAAAGAGCCGGAGCTCTCGCAGTCTAGTTTACAGGAAACCCCTGTTAATGGAAACCATTACCATAGCACCCACTAAGATGAGGTGAACTCAAAGAGCAAGGCGGATTGGAAGCAGGAAGTATGCGGGTGGGGGGTGTGCCAGTCAGGGGGTGACTGACAGCAGGGTTACATTACTCAACGTTGCCTTGGCTGGCCTACGGCTGCTGCTGCTGCTGATGTCAGCAGTCCTCATGATGTCAGTGCTGATGTCAGCAGTCCTCATGATGTCAGTGCTGATGTCAGAAGTCCTCATGATGTCAGTGCTGATGTCAGCGCTAATATACAAATACAGTAAGAGCATGTTCTCGGCATGAAGGTATTTAATCACCGTTAAAGCTTTTATACTCGTATCAAAGAATTTAAAAGGGGGAGGAACGTTAGTATTGGTATATGCATCGTTTTACTAGGTTTTTGGGGTGGAGTGCTTTAGCAGCTGAAATAAGGCAAGACCCTGACTTATTTCTAAACAAATGCACACTTACGTATTGTAACAATGTGGCCTTAAAGATGCTTAGTCATGATGTTTTGAGAGGAACTAGCCTGACCCGTATTGAAGGGAACAAATTCATGTAAAACCTTCCCGGTCTATTACTGCTTAAACAACCATTTAAAAATATCGAAGGCAGTGCTGGTTAAATGATATACAACACCCAAGCTGGCACTGGCTAACACTTAAAAAATGCTATTATTAAACTTTCCTGGCCTGCTTCTCTGTATGAGTGCTATGTTCAGTGCTAAAGGTCTCCATTCCAGAAGAATGCAGAGGGACAGACATTCTGTATGGAATATTTGTAAAGAAAAGCAAAAGTAATGCCGGTACAATTCCACTTCCTTCACAAAATTCTGTTGTGGTCAAGTAAATCATTCATTTTTAGTAGTGATGCTCCGATCGATCGGCCGATAATAACATTTTATGACTCAATCGGCACTCGTTAAACTTGGCCGATCTTAGGAACCGATCACAATCGATGACGTCAATGCGTGAGGGCGCACACGATAAGTGGGGACGTAAATGTTTTGGTGCCGCAGTCATGTCATCGCCGGTGTGGAGTTACTACGACGTTTCGAGAAACAATGAAAAATTCGCTATTTGCTGTTTATGTTTAGTGCTGGACAATGATTAAATAAACCTTGTGGGTTGCATCAGCCAGCTCCATTTTGTATATTAATTTTTGCCTCATATTAAGTATCCTGATGTGCATATTGTTATGCTTAAACCCCATTGTAAAGGCATATTAAAATGTTCACTATATAATAAATACTTCTTTGTGATTATTTAGTGCTCTGTTAAAACAATAGTTACATTACATAAATTACTGTAAAATATAACAAAAACATAACAAAGGCAACATTTATAGTATTACTTTAACCTTTAAAAAAAGGTTAATGGTGATCAGAGAGCTTACATATCAGTTATATAAACTTAAAGCATCAGGATCGGCATTTGGTATCGGCCGATCACCACGACAAAAAATCGGTACTTGGTATCGGTGGCAAAAATCCTGATCGGAGCATCCCTAATTTTTAGAGATGATGTAATAGGCGAGTCTTTACCTACAACTGCTGCTTTTGGTAAGGAAGTAAAATTGCAGGTCTAGGAAGGCCTTTTTATGAATCATGTAATGAATGAACAATGTAAAGGAAGGTCTTAACAATACATCATGTTTTATGGGGGGGCTAATCATTGTGCTGAAGTTTTGGTTTAAAATTTTATGTATGGTTAATGTAAAATGTAATTGCTGGTTTGTGTGTTGGCTATTATAAACAAATATATATATATATATATATATATCTGAAACATACCATTATACTGTGTTGCTGATGTTCCGGAACTAACATGAGTGCATGATCTGTGCCTACAAGATCCAAACAGTCGTCCTATGATAGTCTAAAAAAAAATGGTGAATGCTTTACCGGCTGTGTCCGTAGCATTCGCACATGGGGGGTCATTCACAAGTTAACCAGACTATATACTAGGGAGCTGATTTGGACATATGCGGTAACACACCCAGCCCCTCCAGGTAATACCTAAAAAAAGTTCGTATTGGTGGCCCATGTCTGAAAGTGGCTTTGCCATTTTGCTGAATCCCAAATTTACACTAATCCATCTCAATAAATGCATAAAGCATGAAATTATGCCTCACTCGAATTGCTTCAAGAGACATTAGTCAAGCCAGAAATAGCCGTTTGATGTCCATACATCTCACAGCTTATCCAGGATGGGTGGGGCGGAGCCTATCTTAGGCAGCACTTAAAAGGCAGGCGTGCATCCTGGATGGGATGCTGGCCAGTGAGCAGCCCAAGGAACATACATATAAAAAACAGGAAGATCAGATTGAATGTTTAGTAATGCTTTACATTAACTGCACCTCCATAATCCTTTTACATCATGCTTATAATTGTATAATCATGTAAATAAGGGATGCTGGGATGTTACGGTATACTTGCATGCTGCTTATGAATGGTCTATGAATGCATAATTAATGTATTATGAAGGTGCACGTAATGTAAAGCATTACTGAATGTTGTTAAGTGGCGTCCTATGTGTCTTCCATGTATCCATCCATCCATCCATTCATCCATCCATCCATCCATCCATCCATCCACCAGTGCACTGTAACTGCTTTTCCAGTACAGGGTTTTGATGAGCCTACAGGCCCTCCTGGGAAATACAAGACACATGACTCCACAGACAGGATGCCAGTCCACTACATTCCTGTGCGTCATATTTCATGTCATTTGTGTCTGACAAGGTTAAGAACAATTCAGTTCACTACATAACAACTCAAAGCAGCATTTCTTTTCCTAGAAATGTTTTGTGTTTTCCTCCCACCCAGAACCCTGTACTTATGCACATTGTTCACTCCTTGTCCTCCATTGTAATTGCTGGGGTTTGAATTGCAGTCAAGCATGTCATAAATAACAGGATAATATGTGTTTTGATTTACACTTGGGTGTGATATTGAGCATCTGTTGTCTTGTACCTTCCTCTAAGCTGCTTTTTATATCATGCAACACCATGGAAACATTCGGTTCCGCAACAAGCATCATGTCCACTGTTCTGGAGCATGGGAATAAATTATAGGGAGGACTGGGGGGTTTTAAGCATCCCCCCAGAAATCAAAACCGAAACAATAACTTGGACCCCCCTAAATGTATGAGTGGAGACATCAACCTTAATGCTCAGCCAAAACTTATGCCTTTTGTTTTGGACTGAACTACGATAAGCATCCACATACTAAAAGCACAGCCTGACTTAAAAAAAGTTTTTAACATTTCCTTCCAGCAATTTCAAAGCTTGACCCTTGCTTAGGATATCAGGCTCTTGAATCTACAATGATGTTCAGTGGTTCATGTGGAGAAATGAGAAACCCAGAAGATAAGCACCTCCGAAGAAATTCCCAGCTAATGGGGACTATAATAAAATCCTTATCTACAGAGCAAAATATTTTTGCATTTGAAAATCAGTTGTTTCCTTCACCATTTGGAACTGAATCTGCCCAGACTGATGTGTCAATTTGCATAAACAAAAACTGGAATGATGATTCATTTTGTGAGACAAAAGCGGCTCAGCCACTCAGACTGAAAACTCAAACCACAGTAATTACGGCCATCGTTTCCGATGCAGAGCACGGTAAGAAAAGGGTAGCTTCTGTTGGGACAGTAAACAGAGCCGTAGGATTACAGGGTAAGAAGGATTTATTTGGGAAGTAGGGAAAAAGAGTAACCACACTGCCATAGTTATCCTTCCCTAACAAACAATAAGATCTTGTTTATGATCATGCACACATCCTCAGTGATCACGGGCCAATGGTAATTATGCAAGCAACTGTTAACAAGTAACAGGTTTATCCGCAGACCTGCCTCACCCCAGGACATATTAATCTTCTCCATGAATTAAACCTCACTTAGAAGGCTTTGTTTTCATAGTATCACTCTGAACAGGAAGTGGACATTTCAGATCAAAGCAGTGGGTGATGTGCAGCGCCATGCTAATCTTCTCTGTGTCAGTTCAGTTTTGGTATATGGAAATGTAATTGGTATATGGAAATGTAATTGGTAAAGCAGCGTGACCATGGGTAGAATATGCAAACTACTGGGGTGCCAACTTCTGAGGAGGTGCCGACTTGCCTGCCAATTTCTCTTTGCCGAGGGCGGCGGTGATAGTTACCAAGGATGCCACATCCGCATCCCTGGAAGTGTGTCCCTATTGTTCCACCCCATTTCAAATTTGTGTAGATTATTTATGTACACTTTATATTTAACAACTAGTGGCAGTATTCTAAGGCTACGTGTGGAATGACAGAATAAGCAGCTAGTGTGCTTTAAGACAGCTCTGTGTGGAAGCTGCTATCTACACAGTCATGCCATCAAATCCGGGGGGCTGTCGTATGCACGCTGTGGCTCACACACATGGATAGCGACACTCCCAGCCTTTATCTGGTAACTCTGTCTGGGGGAAGGCTGCCACCATGTGGCACTGACTCGGCTCCGATTTCACAGAACTAATTACCAGGAAGCAAGCATGTGAGAGTGATATGCAGGACAGAGAAATGCATTTATTTAGCGGACGCTTTTGTTCAAGCCACGGACATAGAGAAAGCAGGGTTAGTCAGTCCCTGGAGCAATTGGAGCTTAAGGGCCTTTTCCAGGGGGCCAACATTGAAACCCTTCTCCTGATGCTGGGATTTGAACTGACACCATTCCGATCACAGGTACATTACCCAAACCAACAGAGCTTCACATTGCCCCTAAAATACAGGGGACAAAGGGAACACAGAGCCAAAACAGTTTAAGTCATGAAAATATATAACAAGGCAAGTTCAAAAATATTTAGTGGCTATTATATGCCTAAAATTACACCAGAAACACAGCCACCCCCCCTAGAAATGAGCATGACTGAACAGTGTCCAAAACCATAAACTGATTTTTTTAATCCAAAAGAAGGGATGCAGTTGATTGGCCACCAGGGGGAACCAGGCTGTCCGCAGCCCTGATGCTGGTATGACTAGAGAAGCTTGGCCAGATGCCAGGGGTCTTCATTACAACATTTAAATGGATGTTTTATCCTAGAATGAAGACCCACCATCAAGCTTTTCCATTAGCCATGTAAGTCTTGTCATGTACTAAGATTAAAATACATATATTCTTGAAAAAGAAGCAGGGCAACATTTCTAAATCCACCTGCAGGTCAACAAGAGAAGTAAAACGTTTTACGTAGCTGAAACTGAGCCGATGGCTTTTAAGATGTCTTTTTGACAAAAGTTTGCATAAGAGCAGGCTGATATGAATATGATATGAATATGCAGTGTATCGTGCACATTACTTTGCTACAAATCAGTCTGACAAGCAAGTTAACCTGCATGTCCTAAGAAGCTCTTTGAAATATCTAAATCCATTCTACGGGTAAGAAAATTGCTGTCAGGTGTACCTGCCTTCAGGCCTTGACCTCCATTTCAAGGAAATATCACCAAGTAATATTCTACAGCAGTGGATTGCAAATGTCCAGTTTAGAGACACCTCAAAGGACACTGGTCAAGTCTAACAATAACCCTTTCAATACAATACATTGCACTAACGTTTCAGTAAAATATGATAAAACTTGCTACTGATGAATTTTGCCTGGGGAGGTGGGGTGCTATCACAGGCAGCAAAAGGCTGGAGTATAGGATGCTGGGCCATTCCAAAGCACATATACATTAACGTTAAATGCTACAGCCATTTTTGAGGTGTCAATCACCTTAACTGCATGTATTTGGTCTCCCTGAGGAAACGGAGAACACGCTAACTCTGCAATGCGAGGGGATGTGAGGCAACAGTACTACTGCCTGAGCCTCGCACAAATCGAAATAGACGTTTATGATTTGCTGTGCGATATCAATATCTAGTTATAGATTACTAATAACGCTGTCAGTTCTGCTACAAGCATCTAGTGGGACGTACTGGGTCAAGCTGGAGAAATTCAAAAGATGCTGAAGGCAGCGAGAAAAGCAATGCCTGTAAGATGGCTGGGAACAGCTGATGGCTTCTCCTGGGTGAAAGCGACTACAACAGCACAGCTAAATATATGCTCCTTATTTTCCTTAACTTCATATCTAAAATTCTATATTTGATGTAGCTAACTGAGCAATATTAACCATATTTAACTAATGCAATGATTGTAATGTAACCATGCTT
>JABFEB020000040.1:7420451-7437086 GCA_019775895.2 Stomatorhinus ivindoensis
TGCACCACATTTTCACAATCACTGAATCCCACATTGCACCACATTTTCACAATCACTGAATCCCACATTGCACCACATTTTCACAATCACTGAATCCATTCCGTCTTCCATTATGAAATGGATAACATTGCCCGGAGCTATATTATTGTGCCAATGTTGAAATCAGTTTCACAGAGACTAAATTATTACATATAGAATCAATTGATTGTTTATTTTTTAAGCATGATGAAAACCAAAAGAATTTTCATAATAAACTACTATTAGCGCAGATGTATCCGACCCAGCACAAAACATTCACGGGTCTCTCTTTTTTGGGCTAAATCTAGTTTACGCATCACGGCTTATTTTTATACCAAAAATAGTCGTTGAAATCTGGGCTGTTTACTTTGTCTCATTTGGTTCAAATATAACCTACGACGGACATTTGTTTCATTGTTCCATTTTTTCCAGCCCCTTGTCCACTATTGCATGTCCTTTTTGCCCTTCTGTCCTCTTTAGACATCTGTCACATGCAAAAACAACCAATGCCTGTAAAGCAATGATAGCAATACTATAATAATGATAGCAATGTTAATAATGTTAATGTCCTGGGTATGACGTTAAACTGCATCCGGCCCTGCAAGCGATCGTCCAACTTGCAGGGTAACAAATTTTCGGGGGTTTCATGGTGAGATTGGCACTCCTACCTGGGAAGCTTTCGGGAGCCCCATTCCCAGACAAGTCGAAGCTGTTGGAGAGCTAATAGGAACGGGCCTTTTAGGGATCAGGGCTGGCGTGGTGCTGAGGCATCACCTGCTGTATAGTGGTACTTGGGTCCCAGTTTGAGGCGACCCATCCAGGTAGGCGTGTGGAATGTCTTCTCTCTCCAGCAAGATGACTGTCTTCCTCTGCTGTTGGGGGAGCTTCTTAAACTTTGTCTTTTGGTGGCAGCACTCCCTGAGGTGCACAGACTTGGGAGAGGTCAGATCTCTGTAGGTGTCTGCCTACTTTTGGTCGTGTCTAATGGCTGCCACACTCGGGGAGTAGCTGTTGCTGTAGCGGATCGGCTCCTTCCGATGGCGTCTGATGTCACTCCTTTCAATGAGTGTATTATGAGACTCAGACTAAGGCACTCCTTGCGTGTCTTGTCTGTTGTCTCAGTGTATACTAGGAGAATGAGGCTGGACTTAGCCAAACTCCACGATCAAACCATTTCTGGTGAATTTTTATGCGATTTGTGTGAGGAACTTGTAGACTTGGGTGCGACTGTTGACTGTAATGTGCTGTGGGAGACCTTCCATGATAAGACCCTGAAGGTTGCAGAGGGTTGTGTTGGTGTTGCCGGTGTTCCCAGAAGGAGGTGTTTCATCTCACAGGACATAGCACATGACTTGTTGGCAACTCCAGGCTGTACCGGAAACTGAGAAGAACAACTGCGAGGGCTCTGAGGGCAGATAAGGAGGCATTTTTTAGACAAATCTGTGAGCAGATGATACACCATCTGTGGTCTAGTGACCCATATCCTGCTTACAGAGGAAATAAAGCATTACGCACCTCTGAATCTGTTCCTCGGAGACGTGCAGTCAGGGCGAGTGATGGAACGGTCCTTACGGAAGTCATTGCAGTTCTGACCCGCTGGGCCGGCTACTTTAAGCAGTTGTTTAAAGCTGTTTAAAATTGACCCTCCAGATGTTGGACATCTCTGGGTCCATGGTTCTCGAAGCTGATCCTCCAATTAGCTGTTAACCACCCAATCTCACTGAGATTGCATGGGTGGTGAATCAGCTGAGGGTAGGAAAGGCTGCAGGGATCTGTGGTATCTGGAGTGAACTTCTCCAGGCAGTCCTGCTGGCATTGCAAGCTATCTTTGCTTCCATTTGGGAATCAGGCATCATCCCAACTGACTGGAAAATGGGACTGCTAATCGCTATCTGGAAAGGTAAGGATTGCGGCAACAACAGGGGGATAACACTGCTTTCAGTGCCAGGTAAGGTCCTTGTTAGGGTCATTCTCAACAGAATCTGTGATCACTTGCTTGTCTACCATTGACCGTATCCTTGCACTGAGGGTTCTCATCAAGCACAAGTGTGAATATAGGCAGAGGTTCTTTGCAACCTTTGTCAATTTTTGTAAAGTGTTTGACTCAGTTGATAAAGTTGCCCTGTGGGACATCCTGAGACCTGGGATTCCCCTGAAGTTGCTGGAAATTATGGCCGACCTATATACTGGTACTGTGAGTGTTGTGCAGAGTAGAGGGGGAACTTCTGTATTCTTGATTCTGGGTCGTTTGCCAGGGGTATGTTCCTGCTCCTACTCTGTTCAAGGCTTGTATGGACTAGGTGTTGGGCAGGATCATGGGGTCCAGCAGCTGTGGGGCGTCTGTTAGTGAAGAAAGACTTACTGATCTTGACTTTGCTGACGATGCTGTGATCTTAGTGGAGTCAATGGAGGCTCTGATCGGGGCTCCAAGAGACTGAGTGAGGAGTCTGAGTGCCTGGGATTGAGGATGTCCTGGATAAACAACAAGATCCAGGCATTTAATGACAGCCATCAGTAGTGTGTCTGTCTGCGGGGAGAATGTCAACCTTGTTGAGAGATTTGCCTACCTGGGAAGTGACATTCATGTCTCTGGTGACTCTTCCTAAGAAGTCAGCAGATGGATTGGAAAAGCACAAGGGGTCATAAGGTCACTGGAAAGGGGTGTGTGATGTTCCCGATATCTTTGAAAGAGGACGAAAGTCCAAGTCTTCAGAGTCCTGGTGCTCCCTCTCTTGCTATATGGCTGTGAGACTTGGACGCTATCCAGTGAGCTGAGATGAAGGCTGGTTTGACTTTGTGTCGAATGAACAGTTGCCTGAGGAGTCTCAAATGAGGCACATCACCTTCATCGTGAGGGAGCATCACTTACAGCACTACGGCCAATGTTTCCCAGAGGGTGATCCGGCTCACAGATCCGCATTGCTCGTGGACACGAGCGGCTGGACCAAACCAAGGGGATGCGCATGAAACATCTGGCTGCGGGAAATTGATGGCCACTTCCGAAGGGTGGGACTGGACCGTGTAACTGCTTGAGGGATTGCCGGCCGGGATCCTGAGCAGATTTGCTCTTTGGTGGGTGTGGTAACATGCTTCATCAGAGCATGCTCCCCAACCTGACCTGATGGATTTTCAACAACCGGAAAAAGACAGCTTTTCACCTTTAAATTTTTAACCTAATATCAATGTTGTTTCGATGTCTGGTAAAATCATCTTTTTAATGCCATTTCAACTAGTTTTTGCTGGATGGGATAGACCTGAGAAAACTTTTTTTGCAGTTGATGGTTCCCAAGATGTTGGCAAAATTTCCAGGTGACTTGAAAAGGATCTTTGAAACGGTCGGTGTGACGGGTTTCGTGAAGCTTCATTTATAATAACTGCTTTGTTGTAGTGTGTGTCTTTCACCTGGCTGCTGGGGACAATGGGAGAAAGTGATCCTTCATCATTTGCGGACTAAAGAGAAGGATGTTGATAGATTGACACAGACACCTGTACTTGGTAAGTTTGTGGTAAATGGCTTTCCCATCAGACAAATACCATCCCACTGGAATCTCACTGAGGTCTTACCAAAGAAAACACCACTCTGACAGCTGAGCAGTAGAATAAAACAGTCCTTTCACTGCGAGATTTTCACAGTAAAATTTTCTCTGAAGAGTATATGAATGCTATGCAATAAACTGCAGCTTTTGGGCACTATGTTAGCTGTTAAAAGGACAAAAAGTTACCTGTCGTGGCCAAAAATTCTCTCTTCCCATGAATTAAAACAATAGAGTGGTTATGTGGAAGCAGTGATTCGACATGATTAAACTTCTAATTAAAAGGCTGCTCTTAAAACAAAGGAATGTGTCAACAAAGGTTACAAAACTGGCTATCAAAACAAGACCGACTAAATTAAAGTGACATCATCTCCAAACGAGTACCGCAGGGTTCAATGCTTACAAGTTCTAAATAAATTTTTGTCTTAAATTTGCTGGTGCTAAGTGTCATAGCAGGCAGATGCTATTAGAGTGTTGTTGTTATGCTAAAAGTGGGTGTTACCATAACACTGTGCGTGACCGAGTGGCGTGACTGCTGGTTTTGACTCTGTGCCTGTGCTTGGAAGGTTACAAGTTTGAATCCTGTGGATGGTTGATCAGTTAATGGTTGGACCCTTGAGTAACATCCTTCACCCATTAAAAATGCTGCCAGGCTGCCGTATCGATGGCTGACCCTGTGTTCTGTCCCCACCTGTGTGTAGGTTTGTCTCATGGAAGCATAAAATGACATATAAGAAAATTAACATTTTGTGGGTGGGGACTCAGTCAGTTAAGGTGCTGGTGGCCATTTTAGGCAGCCTGGGTCAATAGGGCGATTTCACAACTGGGCCCTTCAGCAAGATCAGTGAGATCTAGCCTCAACTGCTCCAGAGACCAGCTACCCTTCCTTTCTCAAGTGTATGTCAGAACAGCCAGTCCCCATTTTACAAACAAGATCAATTCTCTAAGTCCGTCTGTAACTCAGGTTTGTAGCTAATTCTGAAAAATAATATTACACAAAATAATAATTATATACAGTAATAATAAAAGTACCTTGAATTGTCGAACAGCCGCGCCTTCATAAGCATCACAAAATAGTGTGTGCATGCATTATCACAAACCATTGTTTTTAAACCAAATTTTTTATATAATAGACCTGGGGTCGGCAGCCATAATCTTGGAGTGTCAGCATCCAGCAGGTTTTCTATCCTACCTGATGAGTTACTATCTGCCTGAGATCAGACGTGGCTCATCAGAGACCAGGATAGAAATCTTACTGGACACATCCAGAATCAGGATTGCCTGTCCCTGTTACAGACTCCATGGTAGTCCGTATGTAAGTACGAGTTGTCCCTAAGTTGGACGTTACTGCCCGTTACACATCTGCCAAATATAAAAATGTGAATATGTTTATGAGGAGTGTTTTCCCCGCTTTGGATCAGGTTTGACTTTGAGTTGCACAGAGAACTCTCAATGTTGTTCTGTGTGTTTGCGTAGACCAGCAGTTAAGAGAAACGAGCGAGGAAGTGTCTGAAGAGCTTGCGAGGGTGAATCCTACAGACTCTGTAATACACCTGCATACACAGGGACTGATGAAGATCCCACAAGAGGCGTGATTGGGAAGAACGGCCTCAGGTGAAGAAAGGGCCAGAGCTATCAACGGTTCGGCATTGGGTAATGAGTTGGATTCGGAGCAGAGGAAGCAGGCCAGTTGAACCAGGACGAGACGAGAAGGCTAATTTTGCTGGGTACATCCGGCTGAAACTGAGATGGATTCAATGCTTGCCTATGTGTTGTAGCTAGAAGGCATTTGGTGCGTTACCATAATTCTGTGAACCAGTGGTGGATATCAGCGGTAAGAGAAGCCGTTAAGCTGGAAAAGGAAGCCTTCTGGGCAAAGCTTACAAGGGGGCGTCCTGAGAGGCTTGACAGGTACGGACAAGCTTAAAAGTGCTGTTACCAAGGCGATTCTTGAGGTGAATGGGAGGAGCTTGAAAAGGAGGCAGACAAAAAGTACTGGGAGGCCCCCCAAAGATGTTTTGCAAGCTATTTGATGGCTATGGAGGTGTAGAAAGGACCGTGCTCAGGCTGTGTTCAGCAGGAGTGCTGACCAATTCAGTGGAAGTTTTCAAGCAGTGGAAATCACACATTGTTTTCAGCTGCAATAAAAAGTTTTCAAGCAGCTGAAGCGTCTATGGAGGTCAGAAGCCTCTGTGGTGCAAGGGCTTCCAGGACAGATGAAATCCACTGGGAGCGAATGAAAGCACTGGATGTTGCTGGACATGGTTGATGTGTCTCTTCAATGTTGCGTGGAAGGCAGGTAAAATAACAGGGTGGTTGTTTAATGCAGCCCAATGACCCTCAGCAGAAGAAGATGATGGTGGCGATAGACGATAGTGATTTCTCTTGAACTGATTTTATCGTACTGAGGGCATCCCAAGACCCTGACCAGGATCCATGGTTAGAAGCAGGTTAGAGGATGGATGTGGAATGCAGGTCACTCAGTACTGAGTCAGATATACAGACAGAAAGTCTACAGCCAGTAACACAAAACACCTAATAGTAATAATGCACAAAGTTGTAGTGTTCTTCTGAATTGAAATATATATATATTGTGCAATTTATTATAAGAATTTATAAGAATTTATTCTTGGAATTTTCAGTAATGAAACTTTACAGTTTAAACAAACCCAGTTCTCAGGAATCTGATGATTACTTATCCTGAGCAAGGTCGATGGGAAAAATCAATACAGATATATTCTGTGTAACAAAAGGTTTATTTAAATAAAGGTAGGTAGTATTGAAGGCAACATTTTATTATCTTTCTTTTATTTTTATATAACAAAACTAAACTTGTTAAAATTTATTAAACTTTAAATTATTGTCTGAACAGTATTGAAAATATTGATTAGCAAAAATATAATACTGACTAAATTCTGAGCCAAATCATTTTTGCACTTTCCTAGAATTCTCTTAACATGTTGGCTGAGAAATAGGAAAGTATCTTCAGCAAGATAAACAGATGAGTTCACATATCAAACTAATGTTTGGAAAAGCATCCCTGCAGAGAAAAAATGAATTAGCATACTTTTTTTCCCCAAATATATTTCCAAATGTCTAGTCTTACTATCAGACAGAATTTGTACAAATATTTTCATCATAATTAATAAAAGACATATTATATTGTTTAATGGCTTAGCAGACATCACTTTTACATTTTATAGTTTTACATTTCTATAGTGAAATGGTTATTCAAGCCATGCTTTAATACTTTCTTTGATGGTAAAACGTGCCCCAGTGTAAAAACCTGGTGTAGCATATACTGATTGGCTCTGTCGTGACTGTGGGTGGGAATTGTACCATTCTGCCCCACTGCATTCAATTATCTCTCTCCGAGTGGGAATTCAGATAAAAACGTCATGAAAAATGTTATGTCCTGTCGGAAACATGCCTCTTTTCTGACGTTGATGTCGGACAGAATTTTGTTGTCCAAGATTCCCCTGTGACGTCATTTTAACATGGTGGCTTACACAGTCAACAGTAATTCTGTTTTTTAAATATTTTAAAATGTTTATTTTGTTAAATGTATTAATATTTATAAATGTAATTGCATGTGGTCAATTTAGAGAATACCATATGACCGTAAACAGTATCCTACCATGCAATATCAGATTTTTACCAGACTTATTAGTGTCTTTGGTTTGTTTGTAGTTTGTTTGCCTCTCGAAAAAAGACTATGGATCTACTAAAATATTTTATAAAGCTTTTAATGTGAATTGACTAATTCATGTTTGTTTGTCTCTCGGAAAAAAAGAATCTCACTCCAGATCTGCTAAAATATAAAGCAACAACACACAGCAGCGTGTTCATGGAGGCGGCCATGTTTGTTCCGAGATGTGAAGCTCAAACGGGAGATTGGTTGGATGTGATGTCACGCACATCAGAATTTTCAACTTACGAGAAATACTCAAACGCTCCATGAGGTGCTGACTGGCCAGTGGTGGAAGTGTTTCCATTGGTTATGTAAATGCCTGAGGTTCCAATCAGCGGGGGTAGCGTTTGCAGCTCCTTAGTGTGACTCATTCTGCTATTTAGGGTCCTTAAGGACGAGAATGTCATAATCGGGCCAATGATGGGATTTTCTTTTGTGTTTTACTTATTCAATCAGCAAAAGCCTACAGTCTGACGTCACATTGTAAACATATTATGTTGTTTTTAGACGTATCATGTAGATACCATATAACTTTCTGATATTTTACAATAAACATAAGGCATGCAAAAATTGATATATGAACAGTGTAACATTAACTGTTGTATCGTCTGCTACTCTACTGAAAGAAATTTTCGGCATGAACTGGAGAAGGAATCTCCTCATTTCCATTCACACACGGTACCCTTTTAGGCAACATGACACTGAAAGATGCTCGAAGCTTCTCCTCCTTAAACCTCATGGAGGTATCACGTCTTACGTGAGATGATGACCATCACCATGGTTATGTGTCTAAGGGACTCCTGATGCTCTCATGTCATCCACAAGGATTGCCACTGCACCATCCCAAACTACCAGTCCCCTTTCCTCATCACACATATCTCCAACCACATCTTTATTGTGAGTTCACCAAGCAGTTCATGGTATGAAGAAGAACTCCCAAGTTTCTGGAGTATGTTTGGGTTTTGCTCATTCCAGGAACCATGCTTTCTGAATCTGATGTCCGTCTGGTAACAGTGCATTTTCCCTGAGATGGGGGGTACAGAGTCCTTGTGACTTTGCGACTTCACGACTGAAACACTGAAAAGGCAGAGCCCACCTGACCGATCTTGAAGCCGCTAGAGGAGAAGCTCTGGCTATTATCAGAGATACAGAGGAACGTCTGCGAAGTGCTGGAGGACGCCTTCCGTTCTCTCTGGGACACCAGCAGGGAGGAGCTGCGTGAACCAATGGAGGAGAGGTGATGTCCATCCATGCAGTGAGCATCATCCTGATGCTGCTGCTTGTGACGGCTGCTGAGTTTGCAGAAGAGCCACTTGATCTTCTCTTTGACCTTGAGGAGTACAGTCTTTCGCAGCAAGATGTAGATCCAGGGGTCCAGGATGGGGTTGACAGAGGCAAAGCGGATGGCTTGCAGATCAGGGTTCTTCTCCAACCTTAACTCCACCTGTGGCTGGTACAGCTGATTGACAAATACCTGCACCTGACCAGAAAAACCCAGGTAACATGTTTGGATTGCACAGGCTAATGAAATGAACAATATCTTCACAAGCACTATTTGAATCTTGCTGTATCAACAAATCACATGGCACAGCATAAACAATTTTCGGTTACCTGGTTCACTAGCTTACAGTGTATATGTACAGTACTACCATGCAATGAATTGATTCTGGAGTGCAGAGTGCACTGTGTGCACTGCTGAGATCACTGTGTTGTAGCACAGTAGTGTTTAACTGTTGCAATGTTTGCGCAATTATAGCGCAATGCAATTGCACAAACATTGCAACATTTATACAAGCTGTTTACAAAAAACGAAGGCACTATAGGAATATTCAGTTTGAAGTTCAATTTATACAAGAGGCTGATTAAATTTTCCCCCAGTTGAATTACATTAAAAGTGTGTTATAGGTGCATTTTCAGATCACAACCCTCAGTCACTTCATAAGGTGCACACCCAACTAAACACATACCCCTACAATTTCGGCTTCTATCGTCATATATTAAATTAAATTAAAATACGATTTTAATTGGACAATCATATTTTCATTTTGTTAATTAATTAGGGTTAGTCAATTATTTACAACACTGAAAACCACTCACTTAAAAATCCGAATTGCATAATGGGTGAGATCAAACAGGATAAATGTCCAGTTGTCATGTTAAAGGTACATTTTCATAACAATAACACTGACAGCATTCGACCACCAAACAGATTCTCAAACTTTTTGGAAGAGGGTCGTGGATACCGTGGCATTCTGGCTAAGTTAAATCTACCGATTATGATCAAATTCGCCGAAATTTACCGATTACAAGATTCACCAAATGGATTCACTTTAATTTTCCGTGCCGTTTGCCGGTCCTCGATTGTTAACGTTTTATTTCTTTATTTTTCTTTAGCATATTGCGAAAATCCCCCCTAATTATTTGCGAACAGTTTGAGAACCACTGGCTGCAGGCACCTTAACGCTCAGGTGTTAAAATGGATGACATTGACATAACCAGATTGTGGCTGCACTACGAAAAAAAACACGTCAACTTTCCCCACCTTATCGGATCCCAATGATTTTTTATAGGCCTACGTCCCGTGAAATTATATATCATTTTCCCATTTAAATATTAATACTTAATATAAAGCAGCCAATTTATTTATTGCAATGAACAAAAATATTGGTAGGCCTAGTTAAACATTTTACGCAGAATTTCAGAAAATCGTCCGAAGTTGAAAGTCGCCAACATAAGTATTTTAATTTATCTTATTTCATAAAAATTAGGCCTATGTGCGGATGTATTGCTTCTGAAGTTCAGTGGCAAAAGGTGCATAACTGAAAAATCAAACGGTGTTCATTTTTTATTAATCAAATATTTATCACAAACGTGGCGTTTCGTTAAACAACGTGTGGACTCAAAACATTTAATAATAGGCCTATATTTCCATAAATATCACCGTTGGCCACATGAAATCAATCCACTCATTTAAGGACTTCGGTAAACTGGATCATGTCTTATTTTCCCCAAATGCACTGCGTTGTGTTATAAGTCAAGATAAGGGACTTACATGCTGTGACTTTTGACTCGTGAAAAGCATAATCGCATTAGCTGCGTTAAGAATGTCAGTCACCTGTCTGAACATGCTGGTATTGCCTGCCATTTATGTTCGCAGAGACAAACAAGCGTTCACAAAAATATGTCATTATTCCCGAAAAAAACTTTAACAAGTCTTATCTACAATAAACAAAACAAGGAGACCGAATTTAAGCCTTCCATGCATTAAATATTTATATGATTCCAACAATTAAGCTGAAATTGTGCACTGACGATATTGACTTTTATACGCTTATATAAAAACATATAGACGTACATGTAAGAATAGTGAAAAGCTTAAGACTTACTGTTTATTATTTATTAAGTAAAGCTGATGTATTTGCAATCCATAGTCTAATATGATGCTTGATTTTCTCAAACTATGCCAATTTGGTTTAAAAAAAGGCAGAACATCAGAACCGAAAAACAACTTACCACAAGTGGAATTGAGCAAATGAGTATCACTGCAGACGTGGCTATTAATAAAATGACCATCTGAATCTCGGCGCCGGCCATCCGCCGAAAGCTCCGTCGTCTGCGAAGGTCGGTACTTTCTCCCTGCTCCTTTCCGAGAGACGTCCTGCGGACAAACCTCCTGTGCATCCTGATCAGAGCGCTGCTGACCAAGGCGTTGCAGATCACCGTGGCCAGGATGAGAAAAGAGCTGAAGCCCGCATACATGTAGGAGAAGGCGGCGTGCCTGCTGACGTTACTCCGCCAGTCAATGAAGCACCAAGTCTGCGGATGCTGCTTCTTCACCTCACCTAGACCCATGCTGGGCAAAGCGCAAAATGAAATGCTGACGATGTAGATGGTTAAGAGGGTCAAACCCGCCAGTCTCTGGTCCACGTAATGGTTGTAGAAGTACGCGTGGTTAATAGCCATGTACCTTTCGATCGACATGGCACAGATTATGCTGAGTCCGGCCAAAGAAAAGAAGAGAAGGATGATGCCGAAGTACTGGCAGAGCGGGTCTCCCCCAGGCCAAGAGCCCTTCATATAAGTGGCTATGGTCACCGGGCTTGCAAGCAAAGTTCCCAACAGGTCAGTAATCGCCAGTCCACAAACCAAGGTATAAAACGTGGTCTCTTTTTGCTCCCTTCTTGACTTGCAAAGCACGACAATAGCGATCACGTTGCCGACCACTCCGAAAATAAACATAATGCAAGGTATGGTTGGATCTTTCGTCCTATGTGCCCCGGTGCTGTTCGTCATCTTAAATTACAGTTATTGTATTAACTTACTCGACAACATTGACACCTACATGTCGTTGACAGCCCAAGCTGCTCAGCATAAACCAATTTAATTGAAGTCGGTTCTCATAGAAACGACAATAAAATTTCGATTAACTCATCCTTGATCACTTACAAGAGGACTGGCTTTTCTCGGCACTCTGTATCTCCCTCTGGAGGTGCGCTGCTCCAGGGGTTTCCGCACGTTACAAAGGACCTGCTTGAGTTGTCTCTCCTAACTTGTGTGCAGCTCCGCCTTTCATCTCTGCTCAGCCCCGTGAATTTAGGGGAAGGACTGCCTTCCTCCGAGTCGCTTCCCATGCCACAAATGATCCCCAAAGTCAGTCCTTCTTGCAAAATATTTATTGTGACATTGTTACAACTCAATAGGAAATGTGGCGTTTATTTAAAATTTTGGTGTTTTAACTACTAACAGATGTTTTCCGCAATAAAGTGGAAACATGAAACGTGTTTCTGTCACCGCCAAATGCGTCTGTCGCCGCCTAAACCTTTGAATTTTAATTTACGGAGTAAAATTTAACGCTTAAACTGTGATCGTTGCAGAAACACATTGTCGTGCTGTCGTGCTATTCCTTCGGCACAGTCCATGTAGGCTAAGAACAGCCGCTGCGGAAACAGGACTGGCGCAGCGCTGCGCTGCCCGACTCAGCCTGTTCGCTTTCACTTCTCCTATAACTGCGAATATATAACAACATTTTATAACTGTCACTTACCGGTATAAAAACAGTTTTTACTCTTCAGCTATACGGTAACTCGGTAACATTTTACTTGAGGGGGCGCAAATACTCGTAATGTAGTATTATGCTATTATTTAGGTATTAATTAACCACAGACTAAATCTTAATTACATACTGATTAATGAATCGTGACGCGTCTTTTAGTAATTACTATATTTGTGACTATGTCTGTCAGTTCTGTAAGTCTTTGTTTACTACTGAACGAACCACTTAAGCAACAAATGATAAATAGCAGAAGTGGAATACTGATATGTTTGCTCATCGTTAGGCAACTTTTATGTTAAGTATGTACTATATTTGTTCATTATTTGTACTTCAGTAGTAACTGAGTTATTATTAAATATTGGTATTTGCAAGTACTGTGAAGCATTTGCAGTGCAGTACACTTGTGATTGAAAGGTTACTGGTTTGAATCCCTGACCAGCAGGGTATGCCCCCCCCCCCCCATGCAGTGCTCCCCGGCTGCTGTATTAGCTGCAACTCTTATGTCCCGTATGGCTGAAATGCAGAGGGCACATTTTGTTGTTGTGTACTGTGGTGTGTCAACAATGACAATTAGTCACTTTCACTTAAATGGACTTTACTTTACTGGGCCGGGCGGTACTGTGAATTGCATATTACTCAGATAGGCTATATTTCCTATTTCAGCCATTTATTTCATTTATAGCCATTTCTTATATTTACTTCATATTTATTCAATAAATACGTAGACTGCCACAGTCATTCCTAGTCAATCTTATAAGCGGCGCCGCTTAGGACACCGTCTTCTTAGGGAGCACCCACTTAGCAACCTGCCGGCGCCGGCGGTGAAGCCTACGTCAGTCCCCACGTGAGCTCCGACCAGTATTGCCTAGATAGGCTAATATGTCTACTTTGATGTTTTTTGATAGCTTTTACCTTGTTTTGTGCTATCGATAGATAATTATAATTAAGTTTCATGTTATTGATTGGGTGGCGCATGTAAGAATTTCTATGTACTTCACCAAATCACTGTTCACATACTCATTTAAATTGTTTAACCAAATAAACAGTCGTGTCAACTATCTATTGAAGTCTCCTTGGTTGAAATGTATTTGGTTTGTGAATTTGCTACAATATAAATGGTATAACCACAGGTTACATCAGATTTAATTATATGTGGGGCACTGATTAAGTCAGCCAGTTTCACTTTGTCTCCTGCGAGGGGCGCCGGTGCTACGACTTGCTGCTGATATTATCAGAGTTACTTTGTTTCATGAAAATGTAGGTTATGTTGAAAACTGCTTATTGGTACTGCTAGCTCACGGCGACCAGTGCACCATGGTAGCATCCCAGCCAAACTTTGCTGCAGCAGGGTCTGTATATTCCATGTCTGTGGCATTTCTTTGTGTGCACAGAGACACACGTGTGACGGCTGTGAATATATGGATACCGTGTGTCTGCTTAGTGCTCTGCTCTCACGCTGATTTACCCTGGATCACTGTGACTCCAGCTGGATACATGGAAATGAATGAAGAAGGTATTTTATAAGACAGGGACAGCATGTATCAGCATAATTATGGTTCATAATCCTATCTTGTCATACCACATTCCTTGTATATGACTTGTACAATTGTGAAATTGTACACTTTCAGGTGACTCCAGTTCAGTGATTAGTAGAGCAATATACAGTATATTAAAATATTTTTTGGAAGTGAAATATGAACTCGTCCATCTTATGTATCTGCTTGTCCTATGTGGAGTAGCAGAGGTCTGGATCTCGGGAGCTGTGTGCACAAGGCAGGGAATAACCTAGGATGGGACACCATTGTACCACAGGGCACACTCACGTTCACACCTACGGAGAGTGTGGCGGCTCCAATGCACCTCAGTGTATTTTTGGAGTCTTGGAGTAAACTGAAGAACCCGGTGCAAAACGGCATGACAGCTTGGGGGCAGTGTGCAGACTCCCCACACAAATGGGAGACTCGGTCCTTGGTCACGCAGGTGTTAAGTGACAGTGCTAATCACTTTGCTGTCTTTTGACATTATTCTATTAATATATTAATAAGTTTCCAAGATAAACTTCTTAATATATCAAAAGAAAAAACTGTTTAGTGCTTGTGCAGATGTATAAATTCATATTAAACTAAATATATCTGGAAAAATGCCTAAGGGATTTGATGAGTGAGATAGAATAGTTGTACTATGTGGCATTAAATTACTAAATATCCTTTTCCAAAAGGCTGGATCCATAGCAATAGGAAGTCTTAGCCTGGCGTGAATACAAATGATGAATGATGTATAATTCTGGTCATCTCCTATTTCCTCTTTGCTCTTAATGATGATGTGGGTATTCTGGAGTAATGGACTTGGCAGGGTTGAAGATCTTTACACTGGATGTAGAAGTTCTCCTGGGTGTCCATTCGTTATTCTGGGGCTTGCAGAATACATGTCGCAAAAACTGCTAATTCGTTACAAGTACTTTGCAATGTGACTTATAAAATTCATGAAGCCTACACGCTACAGAGAACAGTTTTGTACAAAAAATTAAGTACATCACAACTTTAATGTATGGACTCAGTCTGTCTGTTTGCTTTATATGTAAAGCACAGTGGGTATAGTGTAGATATCTAGTAAAGGCATACATCTTTTCATGTTGAGATTCACATTCTGCTATGATAATGAAATTAACCCTTATTATGATGCCCAAAGGCACTACGGCTCAGCAACAGCTGGGATTGTTGCAAGTAGCAGAGTTGCTAAAATCAGCAGTACACAACACACCCAACTACCAACACCCTCCTCACCAGGCTGCGGTCTGGAAAGTGAGAACTGAGAGGCTCGGAAGGAGCTTCTACCCTCAAGTAATCAGGTTACTAAATTCTTAAACAATGGTTATAATTTAACATTTGCTTCTTATTTATGCATGTCACACTTTATTTGAACTCTCTGCTGTTTTCGTTCCATATCTATCGCATTTATTGCATTGTTTCTTTTCTGTCAGGTATTGATTATTGTGACGGAGTTGACCACCTTGTATTTCACTGCAGGTTACAGTGTGACTGTGTACCTCGCATGTAACAAAACCCTTGAATTCTTGAAATGAATGGTACTTCTTTTAGTAGAAGCTTTGTTAATATTTATGCTCGACATGCATTAACCTGCAGCCACTACACTACCTTCAAAGCCTGTTCAGCATTTGAACAATCAGTTTTATGAAGCTACTGCACCTTTTAAGCCAAGAACAATCTTATGCAAAAAGTCCAAAGCCACAAGCATTTGGCATAGTCGTTCTGCGGCACAGATCGTGCAGTACAATCGCTCTGGGTTATAATATAACGCAATGGCAAGTTTCCCTTCCCTTTTACAGTGAGGTGGAGGATTCAGATCCCTGTCTGCAGTTTATGCCTTAAGCCATTTTATATAAAAACAGAACATTCACCTGAAAGATGTTTTACCATGAATATACATATTTTCCCAGCATGCAGCAGGATCACCTGATATAGGATCACTATAGGATATACATGCATTATGTTCACACTTTTATTTTGTCGGTACCTAAATAAACAAAATGCAGACAAGTAAATCTAGACAACTATGCACCTAAAAATGCTTCAGGCCAAAAATAAATCAATCATGCAGAATTGCATTTGCTTCATGAGCAATGAAGGCGGTCTGTTTACCTTTGCTTTAAATTTAAAATGATTATAGCCAATCCAACCCTTATAATGCAATATATAAGCTTATTTTATACAGCTGTTTATTTTCTGGTGATTTAAAAGGGAAAATATGAGCGGGAGCATCAGGGGGCTGATGGAGATTGGCCAGAGGAATGCAGGATGCGATTATGGGGGAGTGATTACTCGATTGCTGGCGATATGAGGCAGCTGGTGTCTCTTTGAACACTGGCACTTGTGGACAGCAACCAGCAGGCGTGAGAATATAGACATATAAAGGTTGATTTTCTTTGTTTACAGTTTTCTGTTTTAGCCAAGGACAGAAGGTGTGGTTCCATAGCGTCAGAACTAGCCACTCAGCTGCCCTTGGGGGGAGGGGGGGGTGGCGTGTATGCTGCTGGGTTCGGCTAATGGTGATGGATGACAAATCTCTGCTCAGGCTTTTCACATACGTGTTACCGTCGTAAGAAATGTTGTAAATGGAGATTTCCTGGCCTGGTTTCACTTTAGGCGATGGAACGTGACACGGCTTGCGGAGGATATTGTCCAGAACAGCTCAGACTGTTATTTGTGGAGTGTTGTTGCGTGTGTGTGAATTTATTTGTTTGTTTGTGTCATGATCCGCCCGTCCAAGCCTCGTGTGATTGCCACGCCCCCCTCGTTACCTCCTGTTTGATCCGGATTGTT
>JABFEB020000040.1:7437186-7452025 GCA_019775895.2 Stomatorhinus ivindoensis
ATATTCCTGCCTCGATTCGCCTTGTTTCCCCGACACCGCACGCATCCAGGCACGCTGCTTAACCCGCATCGTGACAGTTTGCTTGTATAATTTCCCCAAAATACAAAAGAAAATAAAACAAATCATATCCATTGACGTTAATGTCGAAGTAGCACGTCTAGAAAGCAAATGACAACAGAATTTTAATTTTTCTGTGACCTATCTCTGCAACATGCATACTAATCAAACACACAAAATAGGTAAACAAACAAATAATTAAAGAGCTTTTCCCTCCCTACCATGCAGTAGCTTAAAAATTGATGTACTCCGTAGTGCTGTACTACACTGTACCTAATGAAAACCTCAATGCATAAGAGGATGCATGTATATTTTGTCAGATATTTATATAGAAAACTCAGCAACCATTGCGCTCCATCTTTAACAGATGAATGCTGTTTCCACCTTACAAAAAATGGCATATATTTATAGATATGACCTTATTATCAAGACAAAAATATGCACTGGACTCCAATTACCAAAAGAGGTCCGTGTTCAGTGGAATGCAGAAATCAATTTGTCGCTGAATTTTTATCTGGAGGCTTGTAATAATTACAGATGTGGCAGAGTTAGACTGGATTAAAATTATGGACCTCGTTGGTAATTGCATCAATTACATTACGTCCCCGGGTAAAACTAATCCCATCCAAATTGGGCTTTACTCTATAATGGTAACAGTCTGGGCACTAATCCCACGGAATCCTATGATCCTAGAACGGGCCCTGAGCTCAGCCCCAGAACTTCAGCTTCCAGGACAGAAAAAATCAGGGAAAAAACTGTGTGCTGTGTGGACTTACGGCCGTTTTTGTGAATTGGTCAGGGCGCTTCAGGGAAACGAGGGCACACGTCCCGCCAGGGTCATAGCAGATTGTCAAAAATCATGATCTGAACTCCATTAACCATACCCAACACAGGAGGTCAAACCATTCAAGATGCTGACAGCCGTTAAATACCTCAGCAGGTCACGACGGAGTAGAAACAGTCATTTCTTCTGTGTCTTAATCTATTCCTGGTGAATGGCAGTCAGGGAGGATGGGAGGGTCGCAAACTGTTCAGTTGTCCAGGCCCAACAGGAGGCAGACACAATGTTGTTGACAACAAGTATTGATGGCAAGATTTTGTTGCTTGTTTAGGTGCTGGTGACAGTGTCATTAATTGTGCTGTTGCTGACATGTTATGTATTCAATACTAAAAACCCAGTATGCTTCAATTATGGCTGATTCAGCAGTCACATCCTGACTATTCTTGTCTGGATTTGATGATGACAGCAGGTTTGAATAATTTCCAAGCACTTCTAAGAAAGAAATTTGATAATCCTTCGACAATTCCATGGAAACTAAAGGCAGAAAATTCTGCGGTGGCGCAATCATAGCTCAAATACTTCAGCAGAACTGAGATGAGCTGAATGACCAGGACTACACAGTTATGGTTTTCTAGCCCAAAATGCGTGAGTTATATGGTTTGTTAAATTGCTACTACATAATGCATTAAAATCGGTTTTACAATGGCAACGACAGGTATTCGTGATCTTTGAATGTCCTGTTACACTTGAGACAGATCTTTGCAGCATATAGAAATCTTCCGGCTTTAAGAAGCATCCCGACAACTGAACAAGTTTTTGTTTATTTTCACAATGCTCACAGAGCCACACTAAACAAGAAAATATTTGGTAACACTTTCTGTAAATGCCATGTCTATAAGAACCTATGAACACATCCGTAACACAATGTAATGTGTGCATAAAGCATTATAAACATAACTATAAATATAAAACAATATTTCAAAAGACAACACATAGCCATGTTTATCATGTGTTATGAATGCCATACGAAGCTCTCATCTACAATGCACAATAGATACCTTCATAATGCAGTAATTCTTATATCAACCATTATAGTGCATTATTATGGAGTTTATGAAGTATTATAATAAACATTATAATGCCTTAGAATTGTCCATAGGAGATTCTATAATGCTTTATTAATTCTTATACCAACCATTATGATGCATTATGTAGGTATCTGTAATCCATTATCCATGACAGCTTTCAAGTAAAGTGTTACCCAGTATTTTTACAATACATTGGTGAAAGATGAATGTGGGTGGATTGATTCATGTAAGCTGGAATTCCTTGCGTGGAATGCAGGTATACTTTGGCAATCTCAACAGTGAGATGTTATCCAAATAACACCCTGCTCTTTTATAGGAGAGCCCATCACTTTGGAATGTGTTAGTAAATAGGACCTTTACAAACTCAGAGCAGGACTCACACCCCCAGCTGAGAGGCAACAGTGCCACCCCCCCTGAGTCACAACACCACCCAGACGCCTCACTGACGATCCTCACATTGCTGTGTAAAGTATAAAAATATGATTACTGAACTTGAGTAGAAGGTCGCAGGGAAATTTTGACCTTATTACTGTTCATAAGCTGGGGTGCTCCTCTCTCCTGGTGCCCCCAGTTCCTTCTGTCCTTCGTAGGACTGCTTTCTTCTATTCATTCACTCTGCTGACTGAGTTATTCATTAACAAAAAATTAAACCCAGTGGTACCTGTGTAACATTTCGCAAAGCTCATCTGTATATATTCAGTGTACAACCTGTTGGGCACATTCAGCCCACAACAGATCAGCTCTATGAATCAGCTCTACAGAGTGGTTACTATAAAGACAGGAATTTGATGCTCAGAATACTTCAGACTCCTCAGACGCATTCACTACATGCCCACAATAATTTGCCTTGAAGCTCCTTTTACAAGCATAAACCACAAGGGTGTTTTTAATTGTAAAATTTTTCTAGCTTTATCCAAACACTTATGTATGGTTACACAATGTTCTGTAGTCAACATAAAACATTATGCGCATAATTTTATAGGAAATATTCGTCTATATGTCCAAGACAGGTGGAACACAGATTATTAGAATGGATAATATCATGTTAAACTGAATAATGTACATATAGAATATGTATGCGAATAACACATATATAGTTTTGTGTTATTTTTTTCATGCAACCTATGATTTATGGGCTGTAACTGATATTTTTAGTAGTTTTCACTTCTACATCTACATCTACATCTATTTGCAAAACATATTCTGCCACAAGAGGGCAGTGTTTGCCAAGCTTTTGTGATCTTTAGCGCACGTTGCTGGATTAACCGGCCATGCAGTGGAAACCTCCGCAGCATGTGGAGAATACTTACGCACAGAATGGGCCGGAGGACTGAGCCTCTGGTCTCTGAAATGCGAGGTGATAAAGCGACTCACCGAGCCAAGAAGAGAGAAAAATCCTGGAGTTGGTTATTTCCTTTCATGATATAGCTGAACAGACTCTGGGTGTTCGTTAAATTGCAAATAGAACCGCTTCAATTTAACGAACACTCAGAGTCTGTTTAGCTATATCATGAAAGGAAATAATCAACTCCAGAATTTTTCTCTCTTCTTCATAATGTCCTGACGATTTAATGATTTAATATACGTTAATAACAAACATTATATGATAATAACAAACAGTACAATTGTATAATAATATAATGTTTATGTTCGATGAATGCATTATGAAGGTGCACTGAATGTTTTATGAATGCATAATGAATAATGAATAGTGCATAATGAATGCATTATGAATGTGAAGTTAATACAAAGAGTTACTATTGATGGTTTTATACAAACTGGGAAAAGTAGGGAGCAAGTTCAGCCATTCTTTGGATCGACTGGTTTTAAGGATTTTGCTCAAGGGACCAGCTGTGAAATCATTCTGCCAGCCTCGGGATTTGAATCAGCGACCTTCAGATCACAGAGTCTTAATCCCCAGAGCCGCTAATCACATACGATGTGCTCAGAAATAAACTTAATGCAGTTTTGGTACCGTGCCAAAAACTCCATTTACTGGCTGTGGCGCTGTTAGCCTGCGCACTGCCTGCGTGCTTTGTACGTTATAATGCTTACAGTGGGTTTCCGACCCCAGAATAATGCTCAGACGTTGCACGGCCTTTGTCCTTAAGAAGCCCAAGACCCTCAAAAAATACCTTTTAATTTTTTTGTAATTTGATTAATCAATTAAAGCCAAAAGTGATGAGCGATAAACCCACATGCACACAAAAAGCTGTGTGTTTATAACGATGGGGGACTCACGGGTTTTATTGCCACAAGATCAGACACGACACTGAGGCTAAGCACACTGAGGCTAAGCACCCCAAACTGATCTGTCCTATCCGTACTGCATGGCTATATGCCAGAAACTCTCTGTGTCCACCGGACAGGACACAGCAGTAAGCAGGGAACCACCTGGATATGGGATCTCTGACTGGATCGGAGGTTCCAGAATGAGGTGTGCGTGGAATACAGCTCAGGTTCAGATAGCTGGGAGGGAAATCAGAAATGGCACAAAAATATAATAAAACCACAACAAACAAATCATAAAACCAGAAGCAGCAAGCATGATGCTGAAGTAATGTCCAGCGCTTCTATATGACTGTTGTGGTTCAAACAGCCAAGGAATAAGTGTCAGAGGTGAGCCATCTACAAAACGAACAGGTGAAAATCTAAAACACCTAAAATGTAAAGAATTACAAATAAACAGTGGTGCTATAGCAAAATATTTAGGACATATCTGAACATAAGATACATAAATGTTAGTATTGAGGCAGGTGTAATGGCATTTCAATGCTAGCAATGATGTTATAAATATGTAAGAGCATGTGGGAACATTTCTGTCACATAAATATTCAAATCATGTGTCTCTGTGGATTTTTGGACTGAAGGTTTCATTTTCCTTGAATCACTGGATATCGTGTCGGAATTCGGATCCCTCACGTCAGGCTTCTCCCAGCATTCATGAGTCCTGAATGACATCATCTCCAGAAATGATCACTTTGTTCCCAGTGCTGGGAACTTCAATCTCTGATGTAACGATGCTGCACATCTGGAAATTAGTGCTAGGTAATTAAAGGACTCAAAATGAACTATGATGCTGTGTGGCGGCGTGACTACAAGATCGGTGAGTCTGGAGAAGTAGTTTCAGCTGCATTTCCAGAAAACGTGCAGGTCATGAACATCTGGTTTCCCTGCTTGTGAGGTCAAAGCAGTGTAATTCCTTATAATACACTGATGCACTGTTCTGTGCTGCCCGACTTACATAAACACTGTGCACTGCACCTGGGAAAGGAAAGCAGTTCTGGTCACGCAGTACAGTGTTTCAGCACAAGCTAATGTTTCACTTATTGACTGAAACAATTCCATCTGGCTTCTGAAAAGGGCCATCCACTTCCCGTACAAAAACATAATGGAGGCAGAGGAGTCAGATTTCATACAAATATTCACCCAAGCCATGTAGAAAAGCTAGATGGTGAAGGACAATGTACTTTTCCTGATGCATATTTTATGGATAAAGAATATTTCTTCAAACAGGAAAGAGTTTTAAAATAATTTAAACTCAAAATAATAAAGCAGGCCTAATATAAATGTATCCAATAGTATACATCTTTAAAAAAATGTGAGGAATAGAATCGAAGCTTAATACACAAGGGCAGTGTTTACTAAATGCAGAATCACGCACCCATCCGGCAAACAATGATTCTGCGTTTTTGCCAACAACATTTTCTTTTCTACTTTCATTGTGGTTCATTCTTCCATGCATGAATTATTATGTTTATTATCGCTGGCCTGCATTAAATATAATTAAGAATAATGATAAGTCACTTTCGGGTGCAGCGAAGACATAATTTCAAGTATATCCCCACCCCATTTGACTTCGGAAGCTGCTGATTCGCTCAGCAGGACATCAGATGAGATGCGCACATCTCAGCCAGAATCGTACCCTGGACACAAATTGCGCGAGGGTATAAAAAGCAAACCCCACCTTTCCAGCCATCATCTCCTCCGGCAATTAGGAGCGAGGATGGCGGCGTCAGCCGGACCGGTGAGTGGTGCTGATGCTGTGTTTCCCATCGCAGCTTCCATGAAGGCTCAACGATTCCCAAACAGCAAACTTTACCTGCTTGTAGTTATTGGGGAAATCGTGTCGGAGGAAGAGTTGAGCTGTGCGATAGAAGACATCGAAAAAGGTACGAAATACTCGAAAACAGCCACATTCAGGCACTGACTGAATGATCCAGCGCAGTTACATTTCATAAACTCAAAAAATCAGTTTCTGTGCATTATGGAAACTTGCGTACTTCACTTTGAAGCTGTACTTCACATTGAAGCCCATTACTGTCCATAACATTATTATATGCGCCCATACCTACCAACATATGGATATTTGTTTAAAAAGCAATAATTTGACAGTTTCTCCTGTTGTGTTAACGTGGAAACTGTAACTCTGTATGATGTCTTATTGTGGTTGTAAACGTCATTTGTCCGTTGCTATCCATTCGTTTTGCAAATGAAGTGAAAACATGCGGTAATAATTTCATATGTATTTTAGTTTGTGAGCTCAAATGTATTGTTTTCACAAACTGATGAATGTCCGCGGTCGTTTCTTATCTGCGTAGTTTCTGTCACACTAAGTTCACTTCGTGTAAGTTATCCGAAATATCTCTTAGATTTCTCTTCAAAAGTGTGTGATAAATATTGAGTGACATTTTATTTGATTAAGTAATAAATGAGGAACTTTTTTTAGTTCATCTGTTGAAACGAAATTTCAGTTGTAAAACGTAATAATAATAATAATAATAATAATTTTAAAAGTCGGGACTCGGCTGTTTACGTCTAACTGTGCGCGGACGCGCGCTTCTGGGCGCGGCTCGGTCCGCAGTGCGGTGCTGTCGAGAAGAGGCGTGGAGCGATTCATGGACCCAACGCTATATAGTGAGGCAGCGATGCTGTACCTTTGTAAATGTGTGTGACCCATAACAATGTGGGGTGGACGACCATAAGTAAACAAAGCACCTCAAGGCATAGTCCCTTGCTATTACTAATTAAAATAAGTTTGTCGAGCTTTGTAATTAGTGACATTTTACCTCGCTTTGGATTAGTCTCGGCAAAGCTTTACAACATGAACAACAAGTAGTTGGTTATTATTATTATCATAATAATTATTATTGTTATTACTAATAGTAGAAGTAGTAGTAAAAATAATCATATTAATCATCATCATTGTTACTGTTGTTGTTGTTGTTGCTGTTAGTCACTGATAGTGATTGGTCTTGGATATGGATCACCTGACCATTGTCGTTTAAACAATTCACTGTTCCTGGACAAAATTGCAAAGCACCCAAAATTAAGGATTCACCCAAAATGCTCATGTTAAAATGTTATATTTCATAATCCCTTTGGATCCACAGGAATCCGCTCGTGGGATGTGGACCATATTAACTATAATCTTGACCGAGAGCTGAAGCTATTTGTTTCAAGACATTCTACAAGCTCATCTGATGGAAAAGGTAGTTTTGTGCATTTTTCTCCTGAAATGAAACAGAATCTCATGGTAAAAACATTGTTATTCCATTACACAGCATTAACTCAATAAAATGCTTCATTACAGTCTGTATCATCGCACAACTGTTTATTTTTACATTATAGACAGACGTTATAGTCTAATTGGTCATGTATAGGATCAAAATTGAAGAATATTTAATACTGTATGACAGTCAGTTTTACATTACTGACCCTGAGTAATCTGATTCTGTCACTATTTTAGGACAGAAGACTTTGCACTACAGAAGTGAGGTTTTGGAAGCTGTGGTTCTTGTGAACCCAACCCATGACACTATCAGCAATGAGGTATCAGCCTTTAATGTCCTGTTTTCCTTTCACCACAGAAATATGAGTTTTATGTTTTGTTTTCTTTCGGCACTAATGTGTAAAATTTTTAGTCATTTTCTTTTTCGCTAGTTTAACATGGTATCTATGTGGTTTTCTTTTATATAATGTGTCTCTAACTGCTGTATGTCATATGAGAATACCCCCAAAAATGTCAACTGAACAAACATTAGCAGACTAAATGTTGCAGTTTATCATTTCTGTCATCCACCTATCCATCCATCCATCCATCCATCCATCCATCCATCCACAGCACTTGGTGATCCTGGATCCTGTTCCAGAAAGCACAGGGCATTTAACCTGGAATCACCTTGGATGGGATTCCATCCCATTTTTCTTTGTTAATCTAATGCTTTATTTAAGGACATCTATTTTGCATCTGTTTCTGAAGAATTATAAACTAAAACGTTCTGTGTATTGATAGTTGCTCATCAAAGTAGCTCTGTCACATAAGGATTTTTTTTAAATATACAGCATTAACTTCTTTGATATTTTTCACTTAGTCAATTTTTCACATTGTTCAGAATTAAAAGCATCTTTTATGCATCTAAAATGAAGAAAAAATCTATCTAGTTATTAAAATATGAAGTATTACCTACCAAAATACATATTCCTTGCAGTGATATTCGGGTCAGAGAGAAAACAAATCAACAAAACATAGGGATGGGAAGGTGGAAAAAACTTTTATATCTTGTTAGCTGTAGAAGCAACTGTAATATATATCTGTTTCATACCGTTTGTCGGAGTTTAGGTCCGCGTGATGGTCTCAGATGCTTCCAGAGACAAATTCCTGGTACTTTCCGGGCAGTATTACAAAAATTCTGGGGAACTAGCTCTCCAGTCTGGAAGCTTCTCATTTAACAGTTTTATAGATATATTCACAGATCAAGAGGTAAGTGACTCATGTTAGTTTTCAGTATTTGTAATGTTATCCTCTGTAATTTGCCTAGGTTTGTAGCCCAAATCAAAGTTGCAGAAAACTAAATCAGTGTTTCTGTTACAACAGATTGGTGAACTGCTTAGCACTATACACCCAGACAACAGAGCAAACCTGACCTTATTTTGCCCAGATGAAGGGGATTGGAAAAGTTCAGATATGGACAGGCACAATCTACAAGACTTCATTGATTTAAAGTTGAAGAACACCATTGTACTGCCTCAGATGGATGGCCTTTCGGAGTTTACCCAGCATATCTTTAAATTGGTGGAAGTTCCCTCACCGTTTGATCTGCTGGAACCTCCCAGCTCAGGAGGCTTCCTCAAGCTCGCCAAGCCCTGCTGTTACGTCTTTCCAGGTGGACGAGGAGACGCCACCTTGTTTTCAGTCAACGGATTTAACATGTTAATCAACGGAGGGTCAGAGCGCAAGTCTTGCTTCTGGAGGTTGGTCAGACATTTGGACAGAGTGGACTCGATCCTGGTTACTCACATTGGGAATGACAATCTGCCCGGGATCAACAGTATGCTTCAGCGGAAAATAGCAGAACAGAAGAGGGATCGGTCCCAGGGCCCCACAACTGACGGTGAATGGGTGAAAAATTTTATCTCACCAGATCTTGGGGTTGTATTCATGAACGTTCCTGAAAACCTTAGGAAACTGGAGCATGACGTCAGAGTGAGAGGGCCTGCTGAGGAAGCATCCATCACACTGGACTGCTTGGATGAGCTATCCATAAAACCAGAGCCACTTTATCGTCCCTCTGGAAATTCTCTAGATCCTATTCTCTTATTTCAAAAGATGGGTGTTGGGAGGTTGGAGATGTATGTGCTAAACCCAGTTAAAAATAGCAAAGAATACAAGGACTTAATGGAACATTGGAATGACAGTTATGCAAACAAAGAGTCAAATTACATTGAGTCTGAAATCCCAATTTCTTATTTAACTTCCATTTCATCCTTGATGGTATGGCATCCATTTGACCCTTCTGAGAAGATAGTTCGTGTCCTGTTTCCTGGCAACACGACGCAACAAAATATATTTGAAGGTTTGGATTTGGTCAAGCATTTAGACTTCCTGAAGAAGCCAGTGGTCACTCAAACAGAGTTATCTTCAAACTTTGCACAGACAGAAAAAGGAGTGAAAATGAAAAGCAAAAGTATCAACAAGGAAGGTCGTATTTCGACTTTAAAGCCACCAGCTACCCTGGGATGCAAAGAAGAATCAAAGGAGGAATCACGGGAAATTTCAAAAATTGATTCTGTTCAAGAGGTAGCAAAACATACTGAGGTGAAAAAGAAAGTGCCTCTTGAAATGGAAACTGAAACCCAAGCTTGGGAGCTCAAAGCCAAAACAAAACCAAACCAAGAGACTGATACTGAACCAGGATTGAAGACATTGATAGAAAAGAAACATACAAAAGAATCTAAGAAAGAAGTGAAGGCTAAAGTTGAAGAAAAAGTAAAAATGGAAGAAACAAAGAAACAGGCAAAAAAAGACATGAAAATTGATTCTGTTCAAGAGGTAGCAAAACATACTGAGGTGAAAAAGAAAGTGCCTCTTGAAATGGAAACTGAAACCCAAGCTTGGGAGCTCAAAGCCAAAACAAAACCAAACCAAGAGACTGATACTGAACCAGGATTGAAGACATTGATAGAAAAGAAACATACAAAAGAATCTAAGAAAGAAGTGAAGGCTAAAGTTGAAGAAAAAGTAAAAATGGAAGAAACAAAGAAACAGGCAAAAAAAGACATGAAAAGAGATACCAAGAAAGATTCTCAGATGAAGGAGGCAAAGAGAGAAGAAAAGAAAGAGAGAGATCTGAAAAAGGATATAAGAAAGCCCACAAGAGATCTGAAAAAACCTACACCTGCACCGGGGGATGGTAAGAAGTCAGTATCAAAACAGAGAATCCCAAAAAAAGAGGAATCACCAAGGAAGGATGTGGGAAGCCCTGGGAAATCGAAAGATAAGAAGGTCAAGGCCCCCAAAATGGAACCTAAACTGAACAAAAGTAAGACTGACAATCTTTGTGCTGGAGCAGTGGTGGATTCTCCTGATGTCGGCATTGAAGAAGCTATTGAGTCTGAAAGGTCGTTAATGTCTTCTGCAGAAGATCTTACAAAGGAATTTGAGGAGCTCAAAGCTCAAGGAAATTTAGGTTATGTTATAAATGTTGCTCCATCTTATGAAGAAAAATTAAAAGTCGAAAACCAGCCCAAAGAAGCTGGACTTTGTGAAGATCTCCGAGAATTTATATATGAGCCTAGAACAACTACCCAAGCTGCAGAAGAAGGTCTAGAGAACCTGAATGAACCTTTACATATGCGACAAATCAAAATTGGTGCAAGAGAGTCTGAAGATAAAGAGAGTGTTTTAGTTGACTTGACAAAAGGGGTGGTTGAACAGGAAACCATGGAGGGAAAGAGAGCGCAGTTTGCTATCACAAGAGAATGTGAAGGTGAAGAGGTAAAAACTGAAGTTTTATGCAGTCTGGTTACGGCAGAAACAAAGGATGATGTGCAACACAAGCATGACCATCTTTTCAAGAAGCCAGAGGACTCAGTAGAAAGTAATAAATTAAGTAAGTCAGGAACTGAAGTTGTTAGTGAGAAACTAACATCATTCATCAATAAACCAGGTAGAATTTCTACTTGTCATTCTGCATCACGTGATCAGGCAAGCTTAGAAAGTAATGCAGTGCTTGATAAGGAATATCCTCACAGGCCTCTTGAGGAATGCACCACCTTGTTACCTAACACACATTCAAAAGCTGATGTTTGCATAGCATCAGATCAGACTGCTCACACGCCCATACCAGAACCTATGAGCAATGTGACCACCCAGGATGAACTGAAGTCTTCCTCTGAGCTTTACAAGTCAAGATGGGCTGCACCACGTGGTGTCCAGGGAAGAGATCATGTGTTTTTACTTCCGGACAACATCAAATCAGACTTTTCAAAAAGTGACATCACAGAAGGTCAGGATTATCCCACGTCTGCTGCCACTCTGTCACCAAGCTCGTCGTATGAGGAAGACAAGTCTTATGAGGAACTTTCTATCAGAATGAGTGCGCGCGAAATCCTGGAGCCTGGTCACCAATCAGCATTGGGCACGGCAGACAAACTGCCTGTTGATACAAGTACTTTGGTTGCAGCCTCTCCACTCCTAAAGACCTTTGCCAATGGCAGCAGCTTAAAACATGACTTGACGTCGAGTGCCAGGGATTCTCCGCTGGAAATAGAAAGAGTTATTTCTGGAGACCAAAATGAAGTGCAAAAGTCCGAACAAGATGATACATTAAATGGAGCTCGCTCTTCGCAATGTACTATTGAAAGTTTATCCAATACTGTTGAAGCAGTTCCCAAACCCCAAAGTGTTATAACAGCAGACGTTACTGGTGACAACATTATAAATATCTGTGCTCCTGATTGTGCATTATCATTTGAGAAGATGCCCACTTCACTTCCTAGTCCTCCACCTCTGGAATCTGGATCTCCATCAGATGCATCTCTGTATGGAGATAGAAAATCACTTGCTGAACTGAGCCAGTCCTCAGCAGATTTATGTCAGGATGACAGGAAGTTGTCATTGCCTCCAAGTCCATTAGAGGATGTCAGATTAGGCTTATTTTCTTCTTCACATGTGAAACCGACCTCAGCAGATACATCAGCTTTGTGCCAAAAAAGGTGCAGTGAGAATACTTCAGGAGCTCAGTTGGAGGGATCAGTGAATGTCTCAAAAGATCTTTTACAGGTTCTGATATCATTGGATTCCAATGTGATTGGAGAATTAGTAGATATGGGCAATAAGTCTGTATCAGAAGTTAAAACATCTGACAAGACAGATACCCCTGACAGTGAAGATGTAGAAGAGGATAAGATCTCCCTGGCTGCTTCTCTCTCAGGAACTACTAGTTATATTCCTGAGCCAACATCAGATGATTCTGCAGAGTTAGTCGTTACACAGCCTCCAGAAATATCTGCATCTGCATCCATATCTGCACTCAGGGATCTACCTGCTCCCCAGGAAGCCAGGATTGAGATACCTAAACAAGGATTTCCCCAACCAGTTTCTTTTTTCCCAGATTTTTCTCCACCCAAAGAGCAGATGGCTTTAGAGGAACTCTTAGCACCTCTGAAATTAGGTGGAGAATCCCCTGATCACATTAGAGATGTACATTTTACAAAAGAATCCCCAGATCTGAGTAGTATTGTGACAAAGAAACAGTACAATACAAAAGGTCCTATAGATGTTGATTATAGATACTGTGACCAAGAAATTCGGCAGACTAAAAATGACAAAGCTGAACAGCAGACACCACGTTCACCCACCATAGAAATGACTCCTCCTTCTTCAATGTCCACCTTGTCTGACTTAGAATGTAACAAGACGGTGCCGGTAGCAGCAGAGTCTAATGCACAGTCCACTTGTAAGTCTAAATCTCAAGTCAAACCTGAGATTTCACCACCTTCCTATCTACCACTATCCTCTCTTTCACTTGACTACAAAGACAACTTTGGCACCTATTCCTCATCATCCAAAGGTTATTCACTTCTATATGAACCTAACATCATCCAAAACAAAGATCTTCAGAACAGTAATCTGGAAGGCCAGTCATTTCCTGATGTTTTAAACAGAAATAATGTGAGCACTACTGGATATTCTAGACCTGATATAGACTTCTGTTTGGTTGACACCTGCGAATACCGGGACCCGAGGTTGGAGCTGTCACCATCGTTTATCAACCCAAGCCCCCTGGAACTTTTTGCTGCTGATGCTAATATGGACTCTGAAGATGACTTTGATTCCTCCCCAACACAAAATATAACTCTACGGCAGAGTACCAGGGACCCTCTTCCACTCTCATTCAGAGATGGTCCTCCGGTTCCCCCTAAAGCAGATACCTGCACCGTTGATCCATTAACTCTGGCTGATGACCAGTGTTCAGCAATAAAAGGGGCTAAAGAGAAATCTGCTACCAAAAAGCCGGCCCTGAAAATGAAACCTTCCTTAGCAGCAAGGAAAAGTGATGCAGAGACCACCTCCGTGGGGTCTACAGACAAGACGAGTAAGACTGCAACTCCAGGAAAAAAAGGTCTTTCAGCATCAAAATTAAAGGGAACTGAGAAAAGGGGAAAAGAAGAAAAGAATGCAAGCAATATCAAGGCCACGAAGGCTACAAGAACCACATCACTGGGTAAGTGTCTGCCCTGTAAAGCTAACAAGCATTTATACTATCACATTTTGACAGTGGTTATAAAGACTTACTATTATTGTTGCGGTAATAATAATAATAATAATAATAATAATAATAATGATACTAATAATGTTATTTTTACCTTTGAAACCATAATTCTTGGACCAGTGCATTGAGCTGTATTGTTTAGTTATTCATATTTTTCAGTGTTGTTTTAAGCATGGACAAATCATGTGACTCCTGCAGTGTATGTCTACTGTTCCAGCTATTAAACTGACATTAATTAAAGAGATGACAATGTTCAAAATTGCAGGGGCAATGACTATATGGATTACTGCACATTCTGCTCATTCTTCTTGCATTTAAGGGTCCGCCAGTGGTAAGTCACCAGAAAAGTGGCCACCAGATGGCTCCCCTATTTATGTGGACCTGGTGTACATTCCAAGCCATGGAAATGCCAAAAATGTCGACGCTGAGTTCTTCAGACGAGTAAGGTCTTCCCACTATGTGGTCAGTGGCCACGATCCAGTGGCAGAGGAACCCCATATCGCTGTTTTGGACTCTCTTTTGGAGGGAAAATCTCAGTGGGACAATAATCTTCAGGTTAGATGTTTATTTTCTATTCATTTCAGCTGCTTATGTAGAAGTACACTGAAGTCTAAGCTGCATGCAAAACTAACATTTCTTGACAGGGCACAGGTATTTAGTAATAACTCAGTTTCTACTGAAGTACAAATCATGAATAAATCATGAACAAACACAGTATTTCACACGTGTTATTCATTACTCGTTCCGTCAGTAGTTCACAAAGGTTTACAGCATTAACAGATATAAGAACATAAGAACATAAGAAATTTACAAACGAGAGGAGGCCATTCGGCCCATCAAGCTCGTTTGGGGAGAAC
>JABFEB020000040.1:7486034-7496855 GCA_019775895.2 Stomatorhinus ivindoensis
CGGGAGTCGGCTCTTCTCGTTCGCTACAAAGAATCAGCTCTTAGAGCCGGCTCGTTCGCGAACGACACATCACTAGCGGCCAGAGAAACGGAGGAGCGAATGCGAAGGCGTTTGTTCAAAACTGCGGGAAAACTGTAGAAAAGTGTGGGTCTTGAACCCTCTCACCGGGAAAAGTGTGGGTGTTAAAACACCCACATCCCACACGGGTGCGACGCCCCTGCCCCTTATTATCGTCTTTAACTGTCTTTTATTTTCTTCTTTTTAATTAATCATCTGGGGCTTTGCTGCTGCCTGGCTCCTCATATTCTCCTGCATTTCCTCAGTTTGTAATTTGGTTTACGTCATGTGTTGAGCGTTATCTTGTTAAGGGCTCTGTGAGAAATGTAGTTGAAGTCAGATGACAGCACATTATCTACCACAATGATGAAAAGGCACAAAATATAAACACTCCACAAACAGAACCTTTTCTGCGCGTCAAGAAGAGAGAATTATTATTCAAAAGATTTTGTCTATTATTGCTGAAGTTATGCCTTCCCAGACTACCTCTAAAATTCCCCTCTGTGATCCCCCACCCTTTAAAGGTGAAGGTGCAGGATTTTCACGAGTAATCTGCAAACTGTACCATGGCACGTGTTCAAAGTGAAAGCTTATTCCAACTTTGTCACGCACAGCTGTAGTATTTAAGTTTGAGAAGGATGGAAACAGCAGTTACGGAATCCTGCATGAATGCCAGGCCAATAGAATCTGGTCATTATCCGCTACAATGTTTTTGCTCCCTCCAGAAGTACTGCCATGTGTTTGGGTGAGTCACCTTGAATGACATTTGGGAATAGCAATGATTTATATGCTTCCCAGAAAAAGTGTCCTGGCTTCACACAACATAACCTGACTTACCCAGAAATTCATGCCAAAGGCTCATTGCCCAGACTGGGATCTGACTCCATTCCCATCAGCTCTTGATAGTTCTAAAGGACCCATGCCAACCCTTCCCCAGTCCTGCAGGCAAGGAAGCCATGGACTGGCCATTACCTCAACACTGTGTTTTTGGTTCTAGAACATCAGCTAGACAGGATAGAGGAACACAGGCCGGCTCTAACATCACTCCCTGCCACCTTGCCGATATCCTGTGAATGAATATCCATGGTGAACAAGGACTTATTCTAATCCAATGGAGTTTACACTAAATAGTAAGTCTGGAGCACTGCTGAATTCAATGCAATTGTTGTGGTTGCTATCTGCAGACTCACCTTCTCCTGCTTTGTCACTAGTGTGGTACCACTAGATAATTATTATGTATAAAGTGTTAATAATTATATATATATATAATTCACTGTAGTTGTTAGTACATGCATTTTATTAACACGTTTTAATTAAACCGCCTACTTTCCACAATCAAAATCTATACCTTTTGCCACACTAAAATATTTAGAAAATGTTACACTAACTTTACATCTCATAAAATCTAGATTATTAGTTTCTATATAACAGGTGCCACACCTGCCACCATATACTCCACAGTCTTCATGAAGAATCCACATTAGTCATTTTAGATGCCAGACCTATTTAAATGTTCATATAATCCTCCAAGATAATGATCAGGTCTAATCCATCCTCTGTTTAAGCCTCAAAACCCCAATAAAATCTTCAGTAACGTTTACATTCACAAAAGTGGTTCTTATACTCTCCAAAACTGATGAAGTGCAAATGGTGGCAGTAGAATGGCAAGAAAAGTTTTAAAGGGACCTGTGTTGATGTTTTTGTTATCATGCATCTGCTCAAGAATATAAAACAGAGGTTTTTAAGGATCTGATATTTGACATTACATCTGTGCCCATAACTCACACACTAATAACTGTGCTATGGGGTATAACAGATGTTACTTAGAGAAGGCTTCATTGCTCTGGTCTCCCATTGAGGCAATGGCCGGCTTTGTGTACAGGGTCAGGTGAGGTCAGCATGGACGTAAGCTTCAGGTTTACCCGTAACCCTAGATTGGATTAATATATGGAAAATGAACAACGGATTCATTATCATTTAGCAGTGTTGACATTTATTTTGTTCAATTTCAGAGTTCAGGATTTTCTTCATATATATTGCTCTTTTCAAATTCTGAAATGAAATCTAAGTAGCCTGTATTAAAACAGGTTGTTTTTAAGGAAAAAATTGTATAAATTAAATTGCCCTTGACTGCGTGTGTCTGTATCTGTGGCCTGTGATGAACTGGCATCAGAGTTATACAAAATTCAGCAGTTATGAATTGTGCCCCATTCCATTCACAAATTGGAATTTGAATTGTCAACACTCTGCAGGATATTGAATTGCAATGTCAATTGGAATGACACAAAGAAGAATTTATTTAAATACAAGCACATTCACTGCAAACTCAAAATATGGGAATGTCATTTAACCTAGCACAACATAAGTCAGAATCAGAATCAGAAGACTTTATAAATCCCGGAGAAAGTTGCTCACATTGCTACTGCACAATCACACATAGATATGAAGACAAGAACAATACAGTATAAGTGTAAGTAATTATAAAATAAATTTACTTTCTAGATGGTAGGTGTACAGACAGAGCGTCTATGTGTCCGAGTGGGTAAAGTGTACTTTATATTTGTGTGATTGATAGAGAAACATTTTTACTACCTTTAGCCCATTCTGTATATTTATACTTGGTCCGTAATACCAGCTTTTCTAAATCACAGCTAGCAAAAAAATTATCATTCATTATTACATCCACCTGCCTCAACTATAGCTCACTAGAAGCTCAACAAGAGAACTTTATGAAATAATATGTTTTTTAAAAGTGAGGTTGGTGTTGTTTCAGTGTTTTTTGTGTAAGGTCACATCCTTGTGAATCCTACACCCCTTTCAAAAAACATGTTTTTTGTTGTTGTTCGAAAGCAGGCTGAGTGCTTTCTTCCCAATAAAGTGGAAAAAACAACCCCTCCCCCCTCATGCTTTTTGGGTGCTGAAACATACATATTTTAATGTACATGAGTCCGGTCAATGTTTTAGATACTTTAGGTACATAATTGTATGTGCTACAGCTAACAGGACTAGCAGAGCATCATCACAAATACATGATGGTCCTTTACTGCTCCACCAAGTCCACCTCATGGGACCCATGCAGTATATGGACGGCCTATCGCTGACCGAAATGTCATTATGCAGCATGCGACACTTTTATTTCCTGTGGTTGCTCCTGTGTACTTTCTTATCTGTAGAAGGGTCAGTTGTCCCCGGGCACTGGGCCAAGGGGGCCCGGATAAGGGCCCCTCTCACCATTAAATGATCGGCGGGACTAAGTTGTCAGAAATATGTATTTGTGGAAATAGTATATAGCATTTCTGAAACACAAGCTGGTTTAGCTATTGTGCTTTTTAATAAGGTTTGCTTGTTCTCTTCTCTGTCGCTGCCATTAAATCTGAGCGGGGACACGTCACCCTCGCATCTCATAATTATTCGTTGGACCCCCCCACATTTAACATAAAATATTAGTTTTATGCCAGTGCCCCCCCCCCCCCCACACACATTCAAAATGCTTCTGATGCCCCAGAAATTGCCCATATGTATATTGAATGGATTCTAGATACAGTACGTTGCCAAAAATATATGGACACCCATATTAATCGGAGGAACTGTCTAATTAAACCTATTGCAGGCACATGTGTACAATTAAACATATTTAATATTTAATTAAACATAACTAACACAGTTATTCAATCTCCTGCAACAAACAGTATCAGCAGAATGGGTGGCAGTTTAGAAGGCATTAGTGACTTTTCTGTTGGCGCCATGAAAGGACGCCGGCAAGTGAGTTTGCCACGTTTCTGCCCTGTTAGAGTTGTCCTGTTGACTATGAGGCTCCAAACATCTGTGAGCGAGTTCAGATGTGAAGTGGTTAGCGACACAAGCTCACAGAACGGGATCTAATCACCCGACATCAATACCCAAACCGAATGGTAGTGAATCCCACCATTAATGCTCCAACATCTAATCAAAAGACTTCCCAGAAGAGCAGAAGCTATGATAGCAACATACCAACTTCATATTTATACCCTTGGCTTTGGAATGAGATGTTAGACAAGATGGTGCCCACATTCTTTCGTGTGTTATGCTGATATGCTTGCATGAAGATATATTTTGACCATTCAATGTCGACGCTCAAATGTTTATCATCATTTGGAAACGATATTTCAGAAGCATTACGTGGCAAAGTCAATAACTTTATCAACTTATCTAATGGAAAGGATACATTCAGCCACTAAATGTTGACGTGGCTTTGCCTTCTGTTTTTAGAGTTGTTTCCTACACTAGAAGTCGACAAAAGAAGCAAAAAATTATACATATATGATTTTTTGTCTCTTGGCGACAAACTTTATTTATAAATGTAGAAAAAAAAGGACACTCATTTATTCAATGGCAAACTGGTATAAATCAAAACAAAAGCAATGTTGGAAAATGTCCCACAGAACCACAGTGATTCAATTATACAACATAGATATACATTGATAGAAAACTGCTTCTGCACTTGAGCTGAATTGCAGCCGCTATTTACTTTGGTAGCATATCATGTTTTCAGCGGCTGGTGGTGTCAGTCATTTCAATACATTTGTGTTTTTATCCGTCACTGTACTATGAATGCCATTGTCACCCATGAGAGTCCTCATAAAATATCTAAAATTCGATCCACAATTAGATCGTCATTGCGATTTAATATCATAAACTGCGGGCTTGACCTGAGATGTGAAGAAATTCCAGGGAAGGAAGAAGCAGGATGATTATGGGATGTTTATAAAATGCTTTTATTGTATTCATGTTTCTAATACTTCAACTTAAAAGATTCTATTCAAATTCAAATTTCATTACTGATACAATCCTAAATGAAAAAATGTGCAGAATAAAAATATAGTGACTGAAAAAATTGTGAAGGGATGTAAAAATGAAGTAGTAGGATCAGACGGCTGCTTGTATTTCTTGGCTTCACAGATCTACTTTTATAAAAACAGGTCATGTTACTGATCCAGTTAAGAAGCTCATACAACTCTAACCCTTACCAACCCCCTCTGCTCAATTAAAATAGCATACATGCTTTATCTTTAGAATAGTATACCTTATAATAGTTAGTACACCTTATAATAATATAATATAATAGTATCACATCATTTTTCTTGTTATTTGACTTATTTCATAATGGTATTTCCTCAATTAATATAAGTTTTGCTTTTGGGTGACCTTAATCTCAACAGTACTTAACTGCTCATTCTACTTGTCTATTCAATTAACCCATTCATTCATTTTTAAGATTTTCAGTATTTCCTTCTGTCCAATCGAAAAATCTATTATAAACTAACAGTCAGAGCCACCTGATTATATGGCACAGCATATTAATGTATCAGCACTCTATCGAAATGACAGAGCTCATATTTCCCCAGTAGAGCGTGAAACCAGAGCCTAGATGCAACTTTACCATGTGTCCCGGTGAAGGCCCCACCCTGGTATCACAGCAGAGAAATGTGGCCCCCATCCACAGCCTGCTCCTTGGGGCAGTCTTGTGTTAACGGACACCCCGGTAATGTAGGGTCTGGATTACACAAAACCTTGTTTCTACCACATGCGCTGCTCTATTCACAGGCACATTAGTATCAATAATTTACTGACATTGAAGCCCAAACATTTGACCATAGTTATTTCATCAGACAAGGAATACCTACAGAATTCCCCGTCCAGAGTAACTCCTGCATTGTGTAACACTGCAATGACTCTCGTCTGCATCTCTGTTCCTTTTGAGAAGGACTGTCCACCGAGTTAAAATGCCGTTGACTACCAACACCGATAAGGCTTTATTCTTTCCACAGTTTCACACTTTACCGGTTTAAAAATCAGATATTATGAGAGTTGTATCTCTTACCGGTACTTCCATGCCAGTGTTACATACAGGACACTCAATTAATGCACGCTCTGTTTTTCCATACAAAAAATTCAGATTAGCTTCCTAATAATCCTGTGGTTACGTCAAGAGCAACAGATAGTATGTGACTAATTCACTGTCACTAGATGACTTCAGACCCCCGGGATTGTTGTGCTGATCAGGAGTATATATACTTCAGGTGACCCAGCAGATATTTCTGAGAGTGGGTATGAATGGCCGTCCTCAACTGCAAATCTCAGCAAGTGTGAATTAGTAGAAACATTCTACATCTACCATGACAATAAACACAGGCACCCCACAAGGTAGCATACAGAGCGCCCTGAACTCACCCCTCCCTCGTGACTGCATGTCCAGACATATGTCCCTAACTAATCTGGAATTTCCCTCATTGAGTTTCCTGATGACATCACCATCATGGGCCTAATCACCAGTGGCAATGAGGCAGCTCACAAGAAAAGTTAGAGTCAGAAAACACCCTGCCTCAGCAAGACTCAGGTATTGACTCCAGGAAGCAGACGGCCCCTTATGCTCCCATTCTCACTGGTGGAGAGAGTCAGCCGCTTCAGTTTCCTGGGAGTCACCATGATGGAAAGGCATGCTCTGACACTGCTCTGACACGCCGTACTTCACCAGCGATAAACAACATCCAGCAGCATCCCTTCTTCTGATGCTTCAGGAACTGAACACCACCAGGTCCAAAGCCTGCGGGCTCAAGGCGGGGAACATTCACCCCTATGGACAATTTGGCATCTCTAATTCATGGGGGGTGGTTTAAACCAAAATACAGAGAGAAAACCCCACAGCAACAGTGGAGGAATATGCAAATGTCAGACTTGGACCCTGGTCCCAGTGCCACCATGCAGCCCTGACTGCAGACCATACTGGCAGATAAATTCACAAAGGAAACAGGAAATACAAACACGGTAAACAATAGCTAACAAAAAATACTTAACCTATGGAATATGGAACACCATAATATTCAAAATGAAATTCAATTAATAACAGTATCTATAAATAAATATATTAACAAATAAATAGGTGTTTCAATAACCAATTAAATTTGACCTTTTATTTACTTGTTTGTCTGTTTATTTAGTTATAAATATATTTATTACATTTTGAGTTTTAGATATTCCATATTCCATATTAACTACAGAAAAAAACACTTAATGTATACATATGTAGGATGTACTGGAGGTAGAATTTGCTTGTTGCTGGTGTAGGACGCATAGTTATACACTTCAGGCATGAATTTCCCACACATCTACCACCGGGCCATCCAGTCAGGTACCAGCAGTCCCTCACTATCTCTCCTTTTTCTCTCTATCTTTTCTGATCTCGCATGACAGGATCTCGCACGACAGGAAACTCGAGCCTGACTTTTTCATTAATGTTTTAATATTATAGTATTGCGCCGTCTGCCTCCGAAGGCACTTCACCTATGCGGTGCATTTTTTGCCATGCTGTGCTGCCTGTGATCTGGCTGCAGAATGTTCATGACTGGAGAAGAATTCAAACCAAATAAAAATTCTTGAAATATTCTTCAAGTTCAAAGTATAAAAGCACCGCCCTAAATAGATACTCATATGATTAATGGAATGTTTTCCCACATCCAGCGTTGTTAGTCAGATTCATTCACCCCCACTCCGCGCGTGCAGAGTTCGCATGACCCACTGTGGTAGTGTAGATTTCTCCTTGAGCCTCCAGTTTCCCCCCCACGATCCAAAGACATGCAGTTAAGGTGTCAATAAATTATTACATATATCAGCATGGCCTGCGCAACCTTACTAGCAATTGTTGTCGTCTAATATACAGCTCTGGGAAAAATTAAGAGACCGCTCCATATTTGGGGGGGGAAATCTGCACTTTTAAATTCAGGTTTAATCCTGGTTCTGCTGGCAGAAGGCTATGCTGAACAGCAGGATGCTTCAAGGTTCAAATTTCTAAGACAGCAGTAAACAAGAATAAGGTGAAGCAGGAGACACTGGGAACAACCAGACACCTGTCAGGTACAGGGCGGAAGCGGCTTTCTAATGCCAGAGATGACCGTTAACTGATCTGACACTTTCTTATGAATAGGAAGATGACATCAAGTGACCTTCAAAAGGGACGGGAAACATTAAGTGTAGGTGTGAAGTGTACTGCTGGGACAGTTTGGATCAGGCTTCTAGAAACATGCATGAAGTCCCATAAAGCAAGAAGACAACCATCATTAATGAAAGAAGTACCAACCTGCGTTTTGCACATAAACAAAAAAATGTGCTGTGGTCTCCTAATTTTTGTATATAGTTAAAAACACACACACGCACACAGACACACACACGCACACACACTACCACTCAAATATTTTTTTACCACACACTGAGATTTTCTTCATTTGCATGTTACTCATTTAACATACAATAAAAATACACTTAATATTTTTGCTAACAAATAAATTTGCAGTATGTTCACCATTTGAGTACCTTTATTAGCAAGAAATCTCATATCAAAAACGGGCTGGACATAATTATTGGCTAGTTTGAACTCACATGTGGCAAGAAACAGGTGCTGGAAATATAACAATCACACCTGAAGCCAGTTAAAATGGAGAAAAGTTGACTCAACCTTTCTGTTGTGTGTCGGTGTGCCACACTAAGCACGGAGAACAGAAAGAAGAGCAGAGAATTGTCTGAGGACTTGAAAACAAAAAATCTGGAAAAATATCAACAATCTCAAGATTACAAGTCTCCAGTGATCTTCATGTTCCTTTGCCCACTGTGCGCAACATAATTAAGAGACACATGGAACACATGGAACTGTAGCTAATCTCCCTGGACGTGGACGGAAGAGAAAAATTGATAAAAGACTGCAACTAAGCAAAGTCCAGATGGTGGATAAACAGCCCCAATCAACTTCTAAACAAACTCAAGCTGTTCTGCAGACTCAGGGTGCAACAGTGTCGGCTCAAACTATCCATCAACATCTGAACGAAATGAAACGCTATGGCCGGAGACCCAGGAGGACCCCACTGCGGACACAGAAACATAAAAACGCCAGACCAGAGTTTGCCAAAATGTTCTTCAGGAAGCCAAAATTCTTCTGGGAGAATGTCTTGTGGACAGATGAGACCAAGGTCAGTTTTTTGTGTTGTTGTGCACATGAAGGAAATAAACATGCTGCTGAATCAGCGCCATTTCTGTCCCCAGGACATTTCATGTATAAATGTGCACAAAATATAACTGTAAAATACATTTTATTATTAAGCATAGTGTCTTGTACATTGACAAAATTGCAAAATTAAGATATATAATTAAAACAATAATAAAAACTATGTAGAACACTAAAAAATAACATTTGTTACCTGTCCCCACTCTCTAACTATACACTTTGCCTTGAAACACAATTATTAAAATCCTTCAGAGAGGTATTTTTTTTTTTGCATTGTTGTGTGACTCCAAATTCCATCTATGCTTTGAAAATATTTTTTTCATAAGAAATCCAAAATGTTTAAGTTAAAATACACATTTTAGTTGTGTCCCTAGGTTTACACTCAGTCCTGTTACCCTAACACATTACCCTGAAAAATATGGAACGTTCCACAAGTCACATGTTCAACAGGAAGTTGCATCAGCTGGATCATCTGAAGGCCACGAGAAGACCAAAAGTAAGTTCCCCTCCTTTTTTCTTTATATTTAATCATATTATAACTATGACTGAGGAGGTCAATCTCAATGTTCTCTCCTGATGCCTAAATGAATTCTTAGACATTATCTGTTTATAATACAAATATTGTTAAATCACTAGAATGTGCTCAGTGATCTCGTGCTATTAGCATAGCCACCATGTAGCTATATTTCATGTCTTTGCTAATTGTATGCTAAATACTCAGTACTGTTACTTTTACTCCTATTACTTTTAGTGCTGTTACTCATATAGAGAGTAACAGGACTGAGTGCCAGTAACAGGAGTGAGTAGAGTCCTCTGGTTTATGTGCATGCATCCCCCACCCGGTGTCCTTCTGCAGTGTCCCCCTCAAGACAAAAGGGCCCACCAGCAATTGGGCAGCACTTGTCACCAGCGCTTAATTACGTGCAGAGTGCATATCCAGAGGTCTCCACCATCCATTTTCACAGTGATGGCCCATGCACTCAGTACAGACAGCGAGGGAATTTGTCATGTTTTGTACTGAGCTGTTCAGAAGAGGGACGTGGAACTTCTTTGAGGCGAACCATGGGAAGGGTGTCCCAGTGTGGGAGGAATCCTGAAGCGGAGGGCTGACAGTCTGGTCAGCAAAGGGACAGACATTCCTAATGCTGCACAGCTGCGTGCCGTGTTGCAAAAGGCAGAAACAACAGACCTGTTGTTTTTTTGTCAGTGAGGAAGCAGCAGAGAAGGCAGTTTTGGAGATGCTCAGTGACGTGCCACCAATTCCAGTCACCATGAGCATGCATCAGGCAGTGACCGTAGCACAAGGAGAACTGACATACAGGGATGACAACAGACGTCTCCCACAGCCATGGATGTTCAGTGGCAAAGTCCTGAAGTCATTGGCAAATGGTGTATGGTAAAGTACAAGGGTGACCTATACCCTGGCATCATTATAGATACAAGTGAAACACATGTTGAGGGCCGTTGCACAAAATCGGGGTCAGCAGGTTTTCCTGGCCAGAACCTGAAGACATGCTTTGGTACCTTTTTGAGGATGTTAACCAAATTTAACCATCTTCGACTTAGAAACCTTTTACAAAATTAAATAAAGCTACCTGAGATTGACCAATACATGTATTGAATAGTTAAATATATGTGTTATTACATTAAAAGTTGAAAAAAGATACAAAATTAAGTTTAATTTGGAAAAGTCGCAACAAGGAAATGGGCCGTATATATATATATCAATGATA
>JABFEB020000040.1:7513579-7541293 GCA_019775895.2 Stomatorhinus ivindoensis
GGTTTTCTAAGGAAGATAAGCCCTTGGGTGCAACGTTCTTTTCTGCAGGCTCGTTATTAGACATTCTGAAAGCAAGATATGATAAGGAAATACAATTTAAGCATTAAAACAAAAATACACTCTAACATTTTGTTTAGTTAATGTCTATGTACCAAATTAGGGAAGTGAACATGTAGACTTTTTAACAGTTAATGGGGGTCCTGGGAAAAACAGGGCAGCAAGCAGCACTTTATTATAGCAGGGGATGTGAAACCATGGACTCTGATGTAGACTGAACCAGAGAGGAATTGCAACTATATTCACCTAGAGCTGTCTTATGTTTTTAAATCCGGTTTGGCTTCTTGGCATCAGACAATACACGTAGCTGAAGGCATCAGGAAATACATTATGTGCAGGCAGGACTATATCTTGTATATATAAAAACAAAAACCGTCAGACTTACACATAGTGCTATTCTTCCTGTTGACTTTACAGACCGTCACTTAACACCCCGGAAACTTAGTTTCATTATCCACTCGAAAAATCTTTCTGGCATTTTAACATCAAACTTATGCAGGACTCTTCAGAAACATTTTAAGGACTTTTGGTTCTCCTGGCACAGAAAAGCTGATTTTTCAATTACAAACTCAATGGTGGTAAGTAGAGTGTTGTTTCATTTCAATAAATCCCATCCCTGTATTCTCATAACCAGTCACAAATTCAAAAAACAAAGCTTGCCATGTACTTAATGTAAAAAATAAAATAAAATGAAGGTTTTCCCCTTGCAGTGCAGTGTGGTACACTTTAGAAAGCTAATCACGTCATACACCATCCATTTTCGAACTCTGCTTTGTAAACTACATGAATCGGCCACTTTGTTGTATATAGAAGACAACCATCAAGAAATTAAACTGATGATAAAAGACAACGCTACAGTACAATTAAAGGTTTATGGTCAGCCTCTGTGCCTGTGATCGCAAGGTCACCAATATATTCATAGTGTGGTGTGTTTGTGAGGAATTTAACAAAAATGAGTGAGAAAAATAAGCAAACAACAATGGATTACCAGAAGACATTTGCCTTTCTTTGTATGGCATTGTATGCTACTGTTCTTGACTTTAATGATTTACGTTACCCTTTTGCAGCAATTATAGTAATATCTCAGTATGTATGGAAAGAAATATTTTGATCTATACTCCATACACTGCTTTCTCTGTGTGTGGTGGGTGTGGGGTGAGGTTAGGAGCAATGCAATATTGTTAGAATAATGACTGGCAAAATTCAACTAATAATTCTGTCAAATGCCAATGTCTACTACAAACTAATCAATCAACTGGACGCTTTTATGTTGAGCTGGGGAATTGAAAATGTGTTTTGTGGAATTCAAAATGACACATTAATACTGAATGTTTGAATTTCATTCATTTTTGATTTTCTGTTGTCACATTGGGTCACGTATAATTACATATTCTTGAACGATCCAGAAAGCAGTCAAAGTTAACTAAGAAAAAAAATTATGACCTAATCAAAAGCTGTTTTATTTAAGTTTTGAGTGCTCAACAAGAATGGCACAACTTAATGCTTATTGTTCATGTTACATAAAACAGGAACATTTTAAGGACATCACTAGAACTTTAAGAACAGATAAATATACAAATTTTATTTGATCAATAGGTCAAAATAATTATAACCTAATCTATTTAATCTAAACTGTTGTACACATTGCATGCATGTACTGTAAACATGGAAAGGTCTCATCAAATGGTCCAGTCATCAGACTCTAACAGCCTATTCCAATGTTGGTCCAGTTCATAGTTGTTCATGAACTCGCTGTCACTTACTAGAAGAATGCTCTGTATCCTCGTTAAATCACTGATGGAGGACTCAGGACACACCTCTGTGCAAGCAACATTAAAATGAACAAATTAGAACATGTTATATGATCACAAGTTAGTTCCATAAAAAGGAGAGGATGTATCTACGTATAAGACCATTTTTAAAAGCCTATAAAATTCATGAAAAAAAAACACTTTCACACACTCGATAATGAGGGCACAGTAAGTATTTTTAGCCATTCTCTGTCCCAACACATTAGTGAGATACTTTCTATATTTGTCTGGAGAAAGGATTAATAAATATGTAAAAAAGCAAAGACTTCCACTATGAACCCAGAGGTGCACAATCTGCAAACAAAAAAAAATCACCACTCATTATAAGGCGAGTAAGTACTTGGGTGTACCAATTATGGCACACACTCAAAGTGCTTTGTATCCTGCAGTATGTGTATCCGCCACATCAAATAGTTATTATACAGCAAACAATCAAAAGGTACAGTTCAAGACTTTCCCTCAAAAAACTCGACTAGACACTTCACATACAAAGAAGCTTAGGAGTAAATTTTCTCCACTGTGTTCCGAACATTTTTCCTCAACTCTTACTTTACCTTTAAGGAGATCTGGAGGTGTGACTTTGGATGGACAGTTCTGCTGTGAGGCTGTGGAGTCGTCAGCCACTGGGCCAGCCTTCTTTATGTATTCCAAGAGTGGTTTGGACATGTATGTCACCTAAAATAAAAACAGACATTATCCACAGCAATAATTTTAGATTCGTTATTAAACAGTTAACACAAGCAGCAGAACACGTCAAGAAAAGCAAAGTTCCTCTGAGTATGCCTTTGGACAGCAGTTAAGTCCTTTGATTTCAGATTACCCTCCTGGTGACTCTGTGTCAAAAGACACTGTACAGTTCAAGAGTGTCAATATAATTGGGAGTCTTAGAGCATTTCGTTAGACTCCCCGCACACCAGTTACCTATTCTAAGGCAGCACAAGTTTTTACTGAAATTAAAACATAAATGACCATCAATAGATGACAACACAGTTGACCTTAGATCCCCTAGAGTCATGAGTCCAACCAAAGAGATATTTATTTTCATTTGCTGTCCTTCATTCATTTGAAGTTTGTGTTTGCTTATGCATAAGTGCTATACGGCATCTATTTTGGGAAGGTTGCCCTACACTAACATAAATAACCAACCCTAGGTAAACAATTAATAGAGACGCGTTTCGTCTCAACTGAACTTCCTTCTTTCATTCTATCTTTTTACCTTTTTCCATGCATATGTTGGGCTTATAGGAACACTGGGTCCCAAAATAGTTCCAATCCACTGCTCTGGAGAAATGTAGACTTGACCTCCTGTGTCCTTTATAGATCCATTATCCTGGAGGGAAGCTGTGTGACAATTACCCTAAGTACCAAAATATAAAAAGTAAAACTGTTCAAGCGAGTGATACCTATGAAATCATACTGCTGGTTAAGAAAGTGGAATTGCCTCCAGAAGCTCAGCTTTCATACACTGAAACAATATGAATGATTTGAATAGATGTTTTCTTGCAGAAATTAGCATTTTCATTTTAAACATTATGTTTATGCTTATATATATTACACTGATTTTAGGACATCTACCTTTACATAAGCTGCGTCTATATAATGTTTGTATAAAGTAGTGAAAACAAGCATTTGACAAAAACATTATGCCTCTAGGATTATTGTATTTTTTGTATAATTTTTAACAAATAATAAAAATGAAATCACCTTCAACTTCAGGCTGAACACATTCTCTCCAGGTTTGATGGTGCTTTGTTTAATAAGATGAGCCAGCTCGGATGGTGCCTTAACAATCTGAGACTCAATGTGTTCAGTGTGAACTGCAACCGGGCCAGCCTGGACTGTGACACTGGCTGGCATGTCTGCTTGGTTATCAACATTCACAGAGCCGTCCAAAAATGTGCCTGAATCTGTGGGTAGCTCGTTAGCTGTGAACTGGGGTCCTGCGCAATTGATACTCAAAGTAACTTGGGCTTGGTCACTGCATTTTGGTAAAACAGCTTCATCGCAGAGGCTCAAAGTTGGGCTGAAACCTGAACAGTTTTCTTCTGACAGCTGCTCCAGAGAACCAGTGCGACAGTCTCTCCATTGGGTTTTGTGAATTGTTTTGGCATCACACACGTTCATACTTGTCCAAGAAGATTCTGTGGTGATTTGACTCTCAAAAGGCTTGTTGTGGAACATCTGAAATCTAACTCTAAGATTGTTCTGTCTTTGGAGTATGTCCAACAGGCATTTTTGCCTTGAAGAAAGTGATGATAGTTGTTCTCTGAGAGTGCCATGCGTAAAAGAACCAGAGGCAATCCTGGAAAAAAAATTCATTAAATGGTTATTAGATAGACAGATAGGTGTTTCTATGTGCCAGGTACAAAGGAGAATTTACCTGTACTTTCTGGTCAGATTTTCATTTTCTGCCTTGTGTTTGTTCTGCACATCACTGAGCAATGTCTGGATCTGGGCAAATGCCTCAGTAAATTTCCCTAATAAAAGCAGTAAAATTTCTCATTCAGCACAGCATGTGTTTCTATGTGCTCATGAAAAGAATACAGCCTGCACAAGCTGGACCTGACTAGGCTTATTTTGCAGACAGTATGACCGAATAGACAAAACACTGAATGTCTAACATGAAGGTATTAAAATCAGTAAATCGGTGTTATGGAATTATGCTGTGCTGCACTAGATTTTTTTATAACACGGCACTTTTCAGGGAGAGAATTACAAATAAATGACCTTTATGCTCTGGGTCTGTCAAATCCATGGCCTGCATTTCGTCTTGCTTCTTTTTCACTTTGTCTAATGCGGATGAGGTAGACTGAAACTGAAATAAAAAAGTTTATGGGAAACCAATCCTTGAGTACTCGGCTGATGACATAAATAAATACTCAGTGAAAATGCACTACATTTCAGTATGTGGAATAGAATTTAAGTATAATCAAGATGTCTATACTATACTTCATGAGGTAATTCACTTGGAATACTCATTTCAACTACTCATTTCAGGGAAAAACTTCTATTATTTACATTCATAGAGACATGTCTCAAATCTATATTTGTAATGAAATTGGTACCTAAGGTAAACTTGTTGGAGCAGATTGTACAAACACTGTTACCAAGTTACACTGTTTTCCTCTTACACTATGGATCTCACGAGCAATCATTTTCACTGGTATTAATGCAGATATCTTGAATCTAATAAAAACACCTTTAAACCACTGGTTCACTAAATGCATGAATTGCATTAAAAAACTGCCACTGCCATGGCAGCCACCAAACGTTTATGTTTGAATAGCTAGAAATGGTCAATAACGTGTTGCTGAGCAATTATTGCCCACTTGGGTTAGGGGTTCAAATCCCATCTCCATGGTGTAGGTGGAATTGTGCTGTTTCCATCTCACAGGTTCCCTCCCACAATGCAAAGGCATGCAGTCTCGGGATTAAGGAAACACCTTCTCTACAATTTTGTGTATATTTAAAAGGTCAATCACTGTAACTCCAGCGGATCCATATTATATTGTTGGCACATGTGGAAATATAGCACATGACATCATGTGGGAACCTAGAGCTGCTCCCTAACTGGGCACAAGTTCCAGTGAGACATTCTGGCCATGCATTTTACTGGAAAATGTGCAGCGTGTGGAAAATAAAACCTCACCCCCTCCCCAAAGGGCAGACAGATGTTTGAAAAAACAGAACAGAGGACACGGAGCCAGCTGAGGGGCCGCGTGGAACCAGGAGGGATGTAAATGGGGCCACGGGGAAGGGTGTACAGACAGCAGAAGCTGCAGCAGTGACAAAGCGGAGAATTTGTACAGGGGGGTGAGAGACAGTTAAAACACTGATGGGCATAATGGAGTGGTAACAGGAGCGAGGATGAAGCTGACGAGGCAGTTGCTATGCCATCCAGAATGTCTATCAACAGAAAGAGAGAAAGGCTGGGTGTGTGTACAGGAGCCACGGATTCTCCCAGGACCATTGAGGTACCTGACAGGACCCAAGAGAAAGTGACAGTGGCAGACCTAAAAAAGGAAAAGGCAAGGAACAGGACTAGTGCCAGTGCATTGAAGAAAAGGGCAAAGTAGATTTGGGCCAGTGTTTAAAAAGGTCCCCTCTCAAATACCCACTGTAAAGCCATTAAATGCCCTCTGGGGGTTGAGCTGTCATGTTCTGTTTTTCTTTTTGTGTGTGTGTATAGGACTGTTCGTGTGTCCCTGTCTCCAGTTCATGCTACTGTACTCCCATTGGCCAAGAGTCAAAAGAAAACCAGAAGGAAGAGAAGAAATGCGTGTTTTGTGTTTATAGATGTCACAGACACTATTGTGAATTTACCAATACGCGAAGTCTACTCACAGCATACTAAATATACACCCATAACCTTTCTGCATGGTGATTATCAAATGTAATAATCATGTAACAATGTGGTTGCTTTTGCATTGTTACCAGGGTCGTGTGCCATCTTTTATGTTTGTATCTGTTTCCAACACTCAGAAACAGACCCAAAACAACAGAACTTCACTGTATTTTAAAGTCAGTGCAAAACACCAAGAAATCCCTACTTTTTTGCTACTTCTGCGCTTTTTGCTGGGTAGAACTTCAGTCAAATAGTCCATGCAGCAAGTGCACTGAGGAGCTGATCTCCTTCTCAACTGGACTTGATGTCCTAAAACAGGCATAGACACTATATGGCCATCAGTGGAGCTCTCAAGAAAGTATACAATGATCCGCTCAGTATCCATCCATTCATCTAGCCATCTTCTAACCGCTTATCTTAGTCATAGGTGCAGGGGGGCCTGAAGCCTAGCACTGCAGTATAAATATATTCATATGCACTATCATAGACCAAAAATTATTGAAAGCAGTGAAAGGACAGATTAATAAATCTTCAAAATAAGATCATTATTACTTTCTCCTTTTTTGCAATAGGTGTCACAGCTTGGCATATATTATTCCTCTGTAATATTAAGATAAAGAACAAAGAACAACAGTGGCAGACCCAGAACATGCTGGAGAGATGCTATCTCCTGAATGGCCTGGTCTCCCCCCCCCCTCCCCCCGGAGGAGCTGGCTGGGGAGAGGGAGGCCTGGGCATCTCTGCTCAGACTGCTGCCCCTGTGACCCAGACCTGGATGAGCGGTGGACAATGGATGGATGGATGAACGGACTTTGATGGCAATAAAAAAAATATATACCAGAAAGACCTAAAGACCTAAAGTCTGGGGAGAATATTTATACACCATTTGTTTAAATACCTGAGCACAGAATTGGGTTAATGGAGTCACTTCCACTTGGTAGGTTTTCTAGGATATTGGTAGATTGGTCAGTTGGGTCAAAATCTTGAATGTAGACTGAATCCACGTTGGAAACATTATCTTGTATTAATTTACCCTTTTTTTGGTCAGACCCTTTGCCAAATTTATTGTGCTGCTTCTTACTCTGTCTCTTCAAATTTTTATTGCTTGCATCCAGGCTGGTACCTACAGCAAGAAATACATTCTTGTTCGCTACCTCAGAAAGAATAAAAATCACCCCGGGAATCATTAATTGCCCAAAATGGAACTTTTAAATCTGTAGTTATAATCTACAGACGCTTCTCTACTTACAAGTGAGATACTTTCAAAACTTGAAATGTTCATAAGTCGTTATTCAACATCATTTTAAGGGTATACGCAAGTACAAAGAACTAGGATGCTGGGAGTTCGCAGGCTACACTGCCACGCGGTGGGAGTAGCAGCCAGAAGTCGTACTAGTCAAAACTGCCGCGCAGAAAAAAAACTGATGTTACGGACAAGAAGCGGGAGCCCAACGAGCACAATTTGGACTTGCAGTCCTCTTCGACGTCTGAAAGTTCGTAAATTGACGGTTCGTAAGTAGAGGAGTGTCTGTATTTTCTTCCCTAAAAATAATTTACCTGAATTTAGGCCGTCATCGTTCAACTTCTCAACTTCTGTACCTTTCAAAAAGCAAGATTCTGAAACATGAGTACAATCAGAATCAAATGAACAGTTTTCGTCATCATCGTCTGTGTCATGACACATTGGCTGTGATTTACTTGAACTGCAGGAGAAATTGCGCAGGCAATTTTCAGAAGTGGACATCAGTACATGAGTGCTTAAGTTATTATCTGATTCTAACAGTCCTTCCTTTTTGGATACAGAGCCAGAATTGTTACTCATTGCATTCTCTGAAACGTGTTCGCTTATATGGAACTCGGACTGGCATGACACTGGTTGGTTGAAAAGCCTCTGGCCACCTGCCTTTTCAATTGCTCCTTGTGAAATATCCTCTACTGTCTGACAGATAAGATCTACACACTCTACAACTTTCGGTGATCCCACCTGGGTGTTAGAGTCTAGTGACCAGTTAGTGATGTCACATCCTTTTTCTTGTGATAATGCTCTGGAGCTGCAACTTCCAGAACCCCTCAAAGCTAAAAGGGCACCACATTCATCTTCCAGTGAGTTGCAAAAATGTTCTACATTTATAGGATTTACAGGTACACAGATTGATGCATCCTTCTCAGGGTTTGGAGTTTCAGGAATAGATAAGTTGGAAAGTTCACTGTCTGACAACAAACGAATCATTTTTGTCATTTCTATGTGTTCCATGCACACTGTGGGTTCATATCGGTTATTATCTTGTTGTTCCAACAATGTTTGATTCACTTCAGTGCTGTTATTTTTGTAATCACAGGCAATTAATGGCGCATGTGACTGTTTTTTAATCTCGACAGATTCTGAATTTCTCTCAGACAGGGCAATATCATAATGTTCACCAAAACTTGAAACTTCAGGTTGTGAAACAGGCAATTCTGCAGTACTAGTTTTACATAAATCAGATGCTGAAAATCTATCATAACTTCTGCTTTTTTCTAAAAGTAGTGATGGGGTGCTACTGTCCGAGAAGCAAGATGATCCTCTGATCGATGGTGTTGAATTGCATGCTGTACACAACCTTTCACCTTCACAAGCATTCAGGCTATGCCAAGCATTTGGAGCACATGGAAGATGTGAATCCCTTGCATAAGGACATAGCAGTGATATGCTGCACTCATCCATATTTTCATTCACATCATCTTCAGGGTCACTTGTTCTGGATTCAAATGATGTTCCGATTTCACAATTTCCAACAGAATCCTTGGCAATCCTGGGATTTCTTATAGGCTCAGCAGTTTGGCAGCCAAAGTTCTGCTTTATGTTCACATCACATCTCACAGTTTCATTTTTACCATCTTTGTGTTGCTCCAAGTCAAAATTTGTTTGTAAATCATTTTGCTCTTTCATTTGATTTCTGACTCTACAGCAAGCCGTAGCATCTTCTAAAGATTCAGGGCACTCTTGAGCTTTGTTTTCTGAGATTTGATGAATAAACTGTTCTCCAACATCAGCTACAAGGTTACCATCTGAGTTTCTACCATTCCCCAAAATATCTTCAGTACAAATGATTATGCTCTCATTGTTTTGTGACAGTGACGTTTCTGAGTGTTCTTTTTCATTGTCCACTGTTATGGCTGGTGTGAAATCTGAATCCTGACTATCCTCTTCAGTTCCTTCTGCAATAACTTGTCCATTTCTAGCTTTGTTGAACACAATGGCAGGTTTTGATAAAACAGCATCCTTGTCCCCTGCAGTTATTGAATCTCTACCTGCGAGTAAATTCCATTGAGTTTTTGACTGAAATTTCTTCGAATATTAGACAATTAAATACAATTTTTTCCGCTGCTTACATTTTAACACTTCTTCCACATTAAATGATTGTTGGTTTTTTCGGGATGCAATCTTTTGCGGAGAAAAACCTCCACAACTGGAACTTGCTTCGGCATCACTGTCGAGTGCAGATTTTGCTACCTGAAACCCAGGAGTTTTCCAATTTATTTCTTAAATTTTTGGTTTAATTTAAATTTAGAATGAACATTCACCATAATTACATAAATTCGGAACATTTATTGACATCTTAAAGCCAGTCTAATTAAAAACCATGCGGTATGCAACCTGTATATTGCTACTGTTATTGTAAGTTATGCACTGAAATTTTAATGTATGCAAGAAACAAGGTGAAAATCTGGATTAATCAGTATCTGGCGAAATACTATTCAATTAATAAAATATGACAAACAAGCAGTGACCGAGAGGTCAGACAGTAAGCTTTTTACTTTTACTGCTCCATTCTACCATTTCAATAGTGACGTTCAATGATTTGACCAACCTTGGACCCATCTTGGCAACACCATTTCCAAAGCTCACGTTGTCCTTATCAAAAACAAACAGAAAATTATTAATTCGATATTTTAATGCCTTTGCACTAATAAATTAACTGATTTCCCCTAATCACCATACATTTTTAAAGTTGTAAAGTTGTGTATTTCTTTGCCACACACTTCCTATCAATATCCAATATCGAAACAACCCTTTGTCAACACCTCAGAAGAAATCATTTCAGTTTCATACATACGGAACACCTGAAAGCAACCTTTACCATGTTTTGGTCTTTAAGTGCTTACTTCTGATTTCTTCAAATTCAGAACACTTTGATCTTTTGTTTTGTACAAATAAAAACTTACTTTTGTAAACCTTATCATACAATGGACATACAATAAATGCAGAGGGACTGAAAAAAATGAATAAATATAGTAATTTAATATATTTTCAGACCTGGGGATGATTGACTGGCTTTGGGCTGGTGTCTTTCTATCAGTTTCCTCAGGGAAGCATCCATAGTAATGTCTAAGGCTGATCTTCCATCATCCGTCCTCTGCAATGGATCTGCCCCACTGCTCAAAAGCAGCTCTACTATCTAGAAGCACATAGCAGTCTGCGATTAAGCATTCAATTACCATGTCAGTTCTACTTATTTTAAGAGTATATTATGTACAGCTACAAATCTACATGTCACTACAGAAATATGTAACTAAATATATTTAGACATATTTAGCATTTTTTTTTGGTTATATTAATTCTATGTAGTAGTCTACATCCACTGTAATATTGACTTGAATTTCTGTGCTTTTTTACCTTATAATTTCCTGACTCTATGGCATCATGAAGTGGAGTGACACCCTTGTCTCCAGAGAAGTTTACCAAAGCCCCAGCCTCAAGCAGGGTCACGACAATGCCATAATGACTTGTAGCTGCTGCCACATGCAGTGGAGTCCAACCTGATAACAGGCAGTTCAAGTATTACACTGAAGCAATTCAGTCTTTTCTCATAATAGATTATTTTTTTTTGCATTTGTATTTGATTGCATAATAAAGACCTGCCTTACTGCAGAAATCAGCTTACTTATTTAAATGCTACTTATGTGATAACAGTTTGTCTTGCTACTTCCCACACTGAGTTTCTATACTGTTTTAGGCATTTACCCTAAACCAGGGTTATTCAAATCACGGTCCTTGAGGTCCGAAGACTGCAGGTTTTCCAGCCTTCCTTTACCTGTGAGCCAGTTGTGAAGCCTCTGACCAATCAGAATCAGTAATTATTAAACTAACTACCTGGGAATACTGAAAACAAGGCCTGGATTTGGAATCGAGGTCCAGATTTGAAAAGCCCTTCCCTAAACAAATGTCTTCATTATGGCTTATGGATGATAACATTATAATGAAATACAAATTCATTTTGGGCTGACTTATTTACTCAACTGGGTACTCATATTCACTGGAAACATGCAGAGCAAGACAGGTTACCTTTAATACATCACCTGCATAGTCAGCTTGGTTTGCACAGGCACCAATTTTTAATATCTCTCTCACCAAATGTATATCTTCGTCCATCACAGCTAGATGAAGCAGGGTTTCTCCAAACCTGTTTCGCCTGTTAACTCTGCTTAGGGACAGGTTCTTTGGCGTCTTTGATCTTAACATCATATCTGTACCTTAAAAATCAAAGAAATTAAAAACAAATGTGCCTTTTTATAAATGCACCCTGGGAGGTCAACAGAATTCCTATAAGAAATTGCTGCATAAATAACAATAATCACAAGAAAGCACCACGAAAGAGTCTGCAAGTAGCAAGCTTGGCCTCCCAAGCTTCATTTAGCTGAAGTCCGAATCATACTGCTGAACTTACAAATACCTCTACCAAGATCAGATCTGCCCCCCAAAAAGTGTGTAGCTTGATCCAGTTCATTCACTGTGCAGCATTTTTTAATGCCGATGATCTCAGACAAAGACTTCCTTGTTGTGTTGCCTGGAAAATAACCTTTCCGAACAATTGGGCCATTAACCTTGTATTTTCTTAACATGTATGGTACCATGATTAAGTAAATCAAACTTGCTAAAGACAAAATAGACAAAATGAAATAAAAAACAGCAGATGTGTAATAATCCTAACAATTCTTTTGCAGTAACTACTAGAACATGAAAAAAAAAAAATACTCTGATAAAATCTAACAAGATCCAAAATCACCACTCAAATCTCTTTCAGATCAGCATATATCTGAAGTTCATATTGGTGTTTTGCATGCTTGCCTCTGTGAGCACAGTCTTGGTTCACAGTCTTTGGTCTTTCACTGCATGCAGTTTATTGCTGTGACATGCCAAATACTGCAGCACATGTACTCCTGGGAAGCAGAAAACATTTAGAGATAACAATAACTCTGTGCTGCATAGCAACACACAAGAATTACAGAAACCATTCTGTTCTGGTTTGTCACCAACAAAGTCACAGTATGTCTACAACAAATGAATCAAAACAATACTTCTGTTACCTTTTTCAGAAATGTTTATTAGGTAATGACAGATTTTTTGATTTATAACAAGCATCTTAAAATGAGATATCTGTTCACCAATGACAATTTGGCCTCTGCTGTCACTACTACAGTAAATTATGTACAGGGATCTGTACATAAAAAGAAAGTTTAGTCAGTGGATTGTAAACTATGTGGTCTGCAATGCATTTTGTGTACACATTTTTGCATACCTCTCCCCTGATGGCTCCCTGTTGCTCAGCCTTGTACTTCGTCGCACTACCACTGACTCAACATACCCACACTGTAATCTTCCTGGGAAGTGGAATTTATACTTTAATGTTGCACCATGCATTTTTGGGTAACACTTTACTTGAGTGGTTATAAATAATGTAGTAGTACCCCCTCCCTTTAGTTTAATGTATTAATAACCCAGAAAGTGTTAGTTACGTACAGATCCCATGTAAATCATTAATCAATCATAATGGTTTATATATTTCATGCTATCATTATATTAGTTCATGATTTGTACTTGAGTACAAATTGCTTGTGCCCCCTCAAGTAAAGTGTTTTCAACTTTTGCTTTCAGTTGCCATTTATTGCATCATTGGGACAGCTGCCTTAGGTGTTGCCAGAACCTGAGTCTGAGCAGCATGACTGCCTGTTGAAACAGATATGCCTAAGTATTGCCATAGCGATGAAGGAGCATTCTGGGTAGTGAGGGTACAATCAATGTGGGGATCATTTAAAGTACAACAGTCAATAGCAACAGAAATGCCCTTAGGGTCTGTTTACCAAATGCATCATTTACAGTAGAGATGGAAAGTTTGGGCAGCCCAAGTAAAAATGTGTATTAATGTGCATTAAGAAGCCAAGGAGAGACGGAAACATCCCCAAAAGCCATCAAAACGTAAATGAGACATTCTTATAATATGTAAAAAAGTTGGATTTTATTTTCATCATTTACACTTTCAAAATAACAGAAAACCAAATGATGGTGCCTGCAAAAGTTTGGGCCCCGATCGTGTTGAGACAGCACCTTTATCGATGATGCAGGAGAAAAAATGATTATGCAGGGAAAATGTGTTTTGTGTTCTTTAAGTTACAGTTGGCATTTATTTGTTTCAAATGACTAATTAATTAATTAATGTAACATTAGACTACTACTTATAAAGTTCTACCATTTGCATATGTTAAGGACTTTTGCTTGAATATGACAAGACATTATGGAATAATTCCTAACATTTCGGTTTTGATTTTTTAGTCAGGTGAAAGTCTTTATGACCAGATATATGTGTGAGAAATATAGTGATTTTTGTTGGCTGTTTTAGTACTTTAAATTACATTAAGCCTTTTCCTTATAATGGGCATCAATGGAGGTGAAAACGCTTAACGTAGTATAAAGTCCATATTCCTTGTATGTCGGTTTAGATGTTTTGTCAGGTGAAAATGTTTATGATCACATATATGTGTGAGAAATTTGGTGATTTTTGGTGGCTGTTTTGGTACATTAAACCACATTAAGCGTTTTACAATGTCCCTGACTCAGTGAGCGAGTGGCTCGTGATAGTTAACGAGTGTGTCGGGAAAGTTAGCTAGTGTCTCGCGACAGTGGGCGAGTATCTCGGGACAGTTAGCGAGTGTCTCGCGACAGTGGGCGAGTATCTCGGGACAGTTAGCGAGTGTCTCGCGACAGTGTTTGAGTGTCTCGGGACAGTAGGAGAGTGGCTCGGGACAGTAACAACAGGATAGTGACAGTTTCGGCGCCTACTGCTACCTTTCCTGGACTGTGATAGGCTGTCAGTAATCAATTAAAATAAAAGAAGTGGGACTGGTAAGTCTGAAATCTGAACTGCAAACACTGCGGGAGTCTCCCGCACCTCGATAGACTCCCGGAAGTACCTGGAGATCTGCGATGTCTCGAACACAATCTTGTCTATCTGTTAAATTACATGTAATATCTGATGGTAATTCTGTCGATTCCTGCGTTGGCCTTCCGTGCGTGGCGGCGCTGCACTGGAATAACTAAATTTACGCACCCACCTGAACCTGATCAATGAGTGGGTGTGGCATTTTAATGGGATGGGTGTTAAGAGACGGCGTTTTATTCATAATGTCGGGGTTCAGCTTTTTTGTTTTTCTGATCTGTTGTTCTTGAAAGGTGTATGAGAAGCATAAAGATGTTACCTGTGACCCTCTGCTTTGTGACTTGTGTTGTTTGCTCTGATTAGGCTCTTAAACGTTTTGCGTGATTCTTATATTATTATCGTGCCTGTATGAAATGTCACTGACGGCATTAACTCTGCAGTAGTAATAGCAGAATGTTTTTCGCAATAACGCTTTTATTGATCGCTCTGCAGCGCAATTATACGTGTGCGCCTGCATGTGATTTGGGCAGTCTAGTTCCTATTATAGTGCAGTCTCTTGCTTGCCTACATACAGATTCTTATTCACATCTTCAGGTATAATATAAATACCTGATAATTTAAATATTTATAATAATAAAAAATAACTAGGGCTACTCACCTGTCCATGTAGATGGTCATTGGCTCGGTTTTCTGGATCCGAATCTCATACTACAGAACTTCCTACGAAGTCTGAAAAATTCCCACTCTCCGTCGCTTAAAGAAATAAGCTTTCAACTACACTTTGACTAATCTAATACTTTAATGTCCCCATCACCGCTCTCTTCGCTTAACTGATTAACAAAAATCGGACAAACCAGAGGCGAACTACGGCAGCGGCGCGAAAAGCTCGCGAGCTCCTCGAGCTGATATCTGATTGGTTCCTTTTTGCCTACAAACAAAGCGCTTTACTTGTTTATGAGCCTTTTTGATGCAAAACCGTCCATTTTATGGATGTAAGTCAGTGAATCCTTTGTATTTTACTTTCTTTTATATTCCTTAAGTTATTTTAATAATGTGAACGCGAGGGATGCAGTTCCAAAGTGTTCGTTTTTCTATGTATATTTCTATTTTTGACAAATGTATTTTTATTAAACGCGTTTTCGAAAAGTTATTTTTGGCTCCTTGTTCAATGATACAAAAAAAAAAACACTGAGGATCCATAGAAAGGTACTAGCACGCGGCATGGATGGATGTCTGATGCAAGATGCACCTTGTCCTGGGGGAGGACCCCTAACAACATTTATTACCCCATTCCCATTTTGAAGTGCAAGACGTTTGGGCGGTCAGGCACCATGATGAAAAGATATGAGTAAAACTGGCTGTACATCTTATGGACATGGAGAACATTAAAGAGAAATAAAGTAACATTAACATTATGTTAAATTTGGATGACTGCAAGACAACTGTCAAACAGGCCAGTAATAACCTGATACTCCCTATGGTTCAGTGACTCCATGCGAGCCTTCAAATGAGAATGCCACAGACCATCAAATTACAAGTCCTCAGGTCGGCTTGGTTAACTGTCATACTATAAAAAGCCTTATATATCACCTGCTGTGCCTCTTATTCTAGCCCAAACAAAATTAAAAATAACTCTCATTTTCTTTTCAATCTATAACTTGACCCACAAACAAGAAATGTTTCATAAAGAGTAGTCCCACTTCCCATCCATAGTAATGACCTATGATATGCAATAATAAAATCAAAGATGCAAGATTTCTGGTGAATAATACAGCTATAAATTTAGTTATAATGACAAATTATTGTTGAGCAACAGACCTTTCTCAAGCACTGCCTTTTGCAACTTTTGTTTCTTTAGCAAAAAAAGCTAAAGTCATAAATTATGGAATTATGAAAATGCACTACCTGTCTTATGAATCCTATTCTCATAAAACGGCTTAAGGAATCTTTGCTCTTTTGAATCTTACCTTCAAAAATGCTGTTCTAAGATACTTTGAATTGGCTGTGATCAAACTACTAATAAAAATAAATAAACCACATACACTTAATTACAAAACCAGTGTCAAACCTACCCTTCCTTCCAAAAATCCCAGAACAAATCCTCACAACTAAAAACATATCCAGACAGATTGTATGAACTGGGTTAAGTAAAAGATGAGTCAACATTGTGTGTTGAAGGAAATATAACAAAAAATATATACTGCTAGACCTAATGGTAGCCTTCGATTTGATTGACTGTACAATTGTGCAGAAAAGCCTCCAGCCTGTTTATGGACTTGGGCTGAAATTAGATGAATGGATGGATAGAGAGACAGATGCTTTATTGATCCCAAAGGAAAAACACAATGATAATAATACAATTGTTTATCTCTTACCTAGAAACTGTGTGCAGCATGCCCAGAATTCTGACATATGTGACTCATTCACATCAATAGTTAAATTTTGAGTTCTACAGGACTCAGTATAAAGACTCTCTTTGCATGTGCTTCCACTATAGGAAAGGAACAGACTTTCACTATTATGCCAATAACACTAAATTCTGTTTTCAAACCGAATAGTATTAGGCTTAGCACTTTAGTGCATTGTATCACTGAACTGAGATACACATCAATAAGAACTATCTTTTCAAAAGACAGTCAATGATTTATTAATGCTAAACTCACATGGGCTGAATTTCACAATCATTGATTCAATATACAACCAGGCCATAGCTAGGATGAGCAACAGAAAACTGACACAGTCTGCAGGCACAAAAAAAGACCAACTAAACATTACCTGCATGCCTAGTTACCTGCTGATATTTGGATATGTATGGGTAACATGCCCTGGATGGGTGCACTGATAACTTAAAGCGTTTTTCTTCTTCCTTCTCTGTTGTCCTCTGGCTATCTAAACAGACTACTGTGTATTGTACATGTATATGTAGATAGTCTGGAAGCCGTGTTGGGAAAGACATTCTATAAAATGAATTTAACTAGAAAAAAAAATCACATAAGATATTGTTACAAGGTGGTGGTCATAAAAATTAAAAATCAAAAACACCCATAAATATAGACAGAACATGTAAACTTCATAGACACTGAGCCTGGGCTGTGTATGAAATACACAAGCCTCAAAGTTTACCTGATTATTAGTAAGCAACAATGCTGACCTTTTCTATTCAAAGTATCAGTAATGGTGCAAAAACATCAGTGCTTATAACAATAAGTACAAGGAGTAATATTGCCGTCAATAATCAATAAAAATGTGATTTGCTTTTTTTTTTTTTTTAAAGCGAACTAATTATTATTTATTTAAATGTGTCAGTACAATAGATACAATATGAAATAGTCTAAGTCCAGACAATTTTGAGTGAATGTTTCCTCCTGCTGGTATTCCATTGTAACTGCTCAATATTGTCAGCACTCATAGCCCAGCAACCACTTAGATCTAGTGTGGACAAGCAGCTGTCCAAGGTCACTAGTCGGGTTGCAGTTTCCATGGAAACATCACAATAAGCCAGACTCAAATATCGCAACTGACACAGTGGTGGAATTCTGTCAGTCGCTGGAAGTAAATGATGAGTTTCCAAAAGCATTTGGAATACAGAATTTACAGAGCATGGAATAGCAACCAGCATAACTTTTTCAAGAAGAGGAGATCCTCTTAGCAGGCCCAGCAATAACCATTTCAGGGACCTCCAACACATCAAAGGCTTCTTTTTACTGTGATCAATGAAGAACCTATGAATCAACGAGAACAATCAGTATAAAGTGCAATTCAATTTATTCCCATTAGAGGCGGCCTTAAGTATTAGTCAAAGATTTGACATTTGTAATGAAGCTTTTCTCTTTTTAATTCTTTTTTGTTCCCATTCTGGGTCAATCTTGTTTTACATAACATGTCCACATATATAAACATAAAACTAGTTTATCAGATTCAGTGTGGTTTTAGAATGCACAGAATATACTTTCTGTATAACATTAAAATAAATAAAATGTATAAATATTTTATATATAAGTAAAATTAGATATACAGTACTACTCCAGCAGCCATGGCGGGGGAATGTGTACTCACTTGACTGACAGAAAACGGAGTTGGGACAGGCAGGGCAGACCCGGAACACCCTGCTCTTCATCCTCTTCTTCTTCCTCATTTAGAATGGGAGACTCAGTGTGTATTGCCAGTGTCTTTAGTTTGGTGCACAAGCAGAGTAGTTGTAGGAAAGACGCCTCATCACTGATCCTGACACCATCTAAATGTAGATGGTGCAATGTGGCACCCACAGTTTGTATGGCAGGTAGAATTTCAGTCAAAATCCCAGCAAAATGCAGATTAAGGCTGAGCAACTCGTGTGTCCATCGTTCCAATGCAACTGCTAACTGTCCAAGTTCACTATCGTCACAGTCCAGGGAGAGAGCACATAAATCTGGACAAAGTCTCCCCAATGCCCTCAAATTCCTGCAGGATATTCCCAGAGCTTCCCTCAAAGGAAGGGTCAAGTCGTATTGTAAGACACTCTTTGCATACCTGGTTTGTCCTTCAGTCCTGCCTATGTGCTTCGCTTCTACTTGCCTATCGCAGTGAAGCAAAATCTTCTCTTGCACCTTCACTTTTCCACTGTCAGCCTCTTCATGCTCTGATCCATTTTCACTCTCGTCGTCGCCATCACGTTCCTCACTTTCTGACAGCCATCTTTCCATTCCGTCATCGTCTAACAACCCTTCAATTTGTGTTTCTTTCTCTTCTGTTAAATTTCCTTGCGTTTGTATCCGTTCATCCCATAATTCTTTAAGGTTAGGCATTCCATTACGGGAACAGAAAGCTTCCAAATCTGCAAAATCCTGGCTTTCTATTACATCGAAAGCATCACCCAGGCCATCTAGTGCAGTTTTTACCAAGCAGGGCAATGTAAGCAGGAGAAACACTGCTACTGCCACTCGTTCATCATCCCCCTTTGCAAAGCCTATGTCTGAAGCCACAAGGCTCCGTAAAGGCAAGCAAGTGTGTGAAGCTGGTGGGTGCACCAAAGACAGCAAGCTGATGGGGGTAAGCTGATGGCAACCCGATATATCCAGCTGCCGCAGTTCCCTGCAGTTGATACCCACAATCCGCAACACAGAACCATCACACTGAGTACCTGCCAAGCAGAGAGAATGCAGCCTGGTAAGATGCCCCAGCAGCTCACTCAGGACCAGGGCAGAGAGGTGCTTAGCACCAGACAGATCCAGTGAGAGTAGAGCCTGAGAGAGAGATCAAACATGCGAATCACATAACACATTTAGAATTTTAGAATTTAGTGATCAGTGGTTATTGTTGAAACACCACAGCACGCAACAACAAAATGCGTCCTCTGCATTTAACCCATATGGGACACCGTGACATAGCTGCTTGGGGGCAGAACCTTGCTCAGGGAACCTCAGTGGTGCCTTGCTGGTCAGGGATTCGAACCTGCAATGTTTCAATTACGAGTGCACTTCCCTAACCATTAAGCCACCACTGCCCATCATAAATGCTTCATTACTTAAGCAATAGCATATGGAAAGGTTACGAACAAGTCCCTTTTGGACATTTGACACAATAATCACCAAAACTGCCCAGGAGAGAAAGACTATTGCTTGCACGGCAAATTTTCTTGACATACTGGACCTGACCTGGCAGCGAATTCCAATCAGCTGGCAGATGTGTGGGGTAACCAGGCTAGAACAGGCAGACAGTGAGAGAGAGTTCACTTGTGGCACTAGCAGGAGGTGCAAGGCAGGACGTGTCATCAAACGATGGGAGGAAAGTAGAAAGAGTAGCTCCTCTATAAGATGCCCTGCTGTTGGGACAGAAGACAAGGGATCAAAAACATCAGGCAACAAACTTACTCATTTTGAAACACAAATGCAACCATTCACCAAAGGTTTGAAATTAAACCATAAATACTCAACGCAGAATGTTGAATGGCCCTATGATGTAACGGAAGGAGTACTGGTCCATGTATGTTTCAGCATAGTCTTTGGTCCAGACATTTTTCATGTTTTTAACCAAACTCCATAGACACAAACGAATGAGCGTGCTGCAGTCTCCTTCATTTTCTCTCTTGCATTGTTGACTTCTCTTCTTTGCCCCCTTTTTAACCAAGCAAGCCTCAGATCTTCGGAAAAGAGGCATCGCAATCTCCTCCTGTTACAATAAAATAAAAACAAAACTCTATTATCCATACATTTTCTTACCTCTTACCTTGGTTAAGGGCTGCCGGGGCGGTACTATTTCTTTCGTCAGTATAGTCGCTTCCTTTCAAAATATTTCTATAACTTTTATAAAACAAACTCATTTCTTAAAAATTTGTAAGTTTGCTTACGATTACATCATCGTAAACAGGTACCGCGTCATAGAAGGAAGTGCTGGGGGGGGATTTGCGGACCCCCCTCGCCCACTCGTTGATTTGTTCAGGGGCGGCATTGATCGTGGAAAATTTCTACTTACTGTCTTTCTGTTGGAACGGGAATTAAACTTGCGCAACCTTTCAATCAAACAGTACCTTTCATTCCTCGTTATCCGTCCCCCAAATATGTGGCTATTAAAAAACGTAATTACCGAATTTGTTGGTTATTCTTTTAAAGACGCTCCAGTTGAATTTCAACACTGAGGTCATTCACTACCGTCTTCCGCTTACATAGAAGGGCCATCCGGAAAAGGAGAAATTATGTACTCGTCACAAACAGGGATCGTCAGCTGGTCCGTACATGGACGAAAGTGTCCATGGCAAGACTCGTCTGCGTTTTTATATACCATATCCTTGATTTTACAGAAAAAGTTAAATATTTGAGTTAAGTGTAAATGAGAGAAATCGTTGCCCATTTTAATTAACTGAATCAATGTGCACTTTAAGAGTAATTTGTAAATTTAAGAATAATTTTATCGATCGGTGAGAAAACGGTTAATCGTTTTAGGGCTAGATAAATAGAACTCACCCCCCTATTTTGTTCCAGTAGAAAAACACGCATCCATTCTAACGTATTTTTTAAGCACTGTAGCTTTAAAGTATTGTTCGTCCTTCATTGCAGCATGAAAATAATGCCAAATATTGTCAATAATAGCCATGTTTCCATAATGATTATTTTCTCATGGCACGTCTGTATGTAGATTAAATCGATAGAAATTTTTATCTATCTAGTGTCAGAGTGTTAAACTTGCGGAATAGTTGCATATATGCTTCGCGGAGGCATTTAACTCTCGCGATAGTGCTAAGCGTGATTTGTAGGATATGTGGCGAGAACCATAACATCTTAAAGAAAAAAAAAATAGATTTTTTTTCTAAAGCCTTTTGTTGGCTGATAGAGTATTTGGCACCTTTTAAAAAGTGTAAAATAACTACACCCGGGAATCAAATTAACAAACAAAACTAGTGTTTTAAAGGCATATAATCTCATACAGTCTCCACAAAAGCCAGGACCAGGATTCAAACCCCAAATTTAATATTTGACTATGTGGTGATGCACACTTCTATCTTTCAAAATGTCTTTTGGCGTGAAATAGAAAACCACCACCTTGGCATGGCTGAGGAGGATCTACGTTGACGTTGCACCATGAAGTAAAATAAGACCTTTTAACGTGTGCTTCTACAAGCTCTGTCAATGCTAAAACACGGCATTGCACAGGATGCTGGAGTGTCACTATGTCTGCTTACTCTCAACAGCAATTTTTTGATGGGGTAGCAGGTACAAAGAAGATGAGCCACCCAGTCAGTCAAAAGTATTTGAATACTGGGTCAGTTACGGTTTTGAATATCTGGCTTACTGGTCAAATACCCGGACTACTGTAAGGCATGTAGCCTATTGATTTTAACAGAACAATGTAACAGGGACTTGTGTTGTATTCAAAACATTTAGATACATCCATAAAAAATGACATTTGTCAAAAACGACTAATCCAAAGAATGAATAGAAGGCGAACAAAGAAAGCGTGAAGAACCCATATGAATAAGCACTGAAATCTTTAGGAAGACACCGTGTGGAACATAACCAGTCAAGGGTGAAAAGGAACGCGTGTGAAACAGCCGAGGACTGGAAACAGAGCAAGTAAAGACAGAACAAAAATCTTTGTTAGGGTTTCTCTATGAATAGCTAAAAGCAGTAAGGACACTTTGTATGTATAAAAAGGTACGGAATACTTTTCAAAAGGCTATTTTGTGTAGCAATAATATCCTTTCTTCATATTCAGTGTAAACATGCCTGATTAATATTTTGAAAATTATAATAATCTTAAAAACAAGGTTACACATTAACTGCTTATGACAACTTACACACTGACTTCAGAACTTTTATTTGGTGTATAATATGGACTAAAATGAAGTAACAGTTGGGATGGTATGGTGTGGGTCAATCAAGAACATCATGCTGTTGGTCCAGAACCATGAACCAACCCTGATATATTAAATGAAAATACAAAAATTCTTCTAAAAAGTTCACATTAAAATTAACTTAAGGACAATTTAAAATGCCCCCCAATTAAAGTTCTCTCTTAAATTTTCTTTTTTCTATAATGCATCATCTTCCTACAACTTGTAAACAAAAATCCTTCAAATGCAGAAATCACATTTCTACTATTACATATACAGTATATAAATACATAAATATCTTACACGTATAACAACCAGGAGATTGAGAAAAAAGAAAAAGTAAAAGGAGAACTGGGGAAGCAAGTTGGTAGTGTGTGTGTGGGTGTGCTTGTGTATGTGTATCTGTTTAGCTTCACACCAGTCAGACTGTGCTTCCTGGAAGAGGGTCAGCACACGAGAGGTAGGGTGAGAGCACGGGGGGGCTCTTTGCACCCCTCGATTAGTTGCCCCAATAAGCAGAGCTGCCGTAGGTTGACTTGTTGGCTGGGGCCTTCTGCTGTATGCTGCTTGACTGACTGCGTTGGCTAGAGCTGCCCTGTAGGGGGAGCCCACATTTCAATAAGACAAGAACTTCCACACAAAGCATTAGCAAGTATTAAAGACCATGATCTGCTGATTCAAGCTCATCTCCCACACTAGCCTTTATTAATAAGCCATACAATGTAATCTACATTTAGCATTATCGCTTATGTTTAGAATTAATCATTATTACCATTAATTATTCCAACATATGGGGGGGAGGGGGGCAATTCTTTAAACCATTAGAGGCTCTTTAGTGTGTAACTGAGTTATGCTGGCTAGTTCTTATTGAACACATAAGTGTAACAGGCACTGCCCCACTGATGCCGATTAGCATGCTTGCAGCGTGCAGCACTGCCGCTCACCTGACTGTCCTGCGCGTGGTGGTGATGCAGCAGTTGGGAGTGGGGCTGCTGATGTGCCGGTAGGATATGAAGGAAAGGGCCGGGGGCATAACCAGGGCCACTCCCTGGATTTAGGGGGCCCGCTCCCCCTAGTGCTGAGGGCAGGTTGAAAGGTGGGGGTGTCCCAGTGTGAAAACCTTGCTTGTCGAAGGACTAGAAGGTAGGGGGGTGGCAAATGAGTAGACACATACATTCAGTCACAAGTTGTTTGCTCAGCAGTGAAACATCCGCGCAGCTTCCAGAAGGCTGCTGTTGAAATGACGGATCTCACCTGGGCTTTATTGTAAACTGTGGCACTCAAGTCTGGCCCTACTGCATTGCTAGATGAGACCGATATACCTGTTTTAAACAGAAAACCTCATGTCAGCTTCAACTGGAAGTTCCCCAAAAAGCTATTTGTTTTTAATTGTGCTTCTGCATGCTAAGACAAAATCCACTTCGATTATGTTGGATTCCAAAGGCTGACGCAGCTTTACAGACTGTCACCTTTCCCAGGTCCAGTAGCAGCTGATTTGGCCTGTGTTTGGGTGGAGCTGCCATAGGCCCCTTTGCCATATTCTCCTCCCGTCGGGCCTTGTGTCAGATCATCGAACCCTACAAAAACAAGGCATGAAAAATTACACACCAATTTGATCTCTTTAAGAATTCTCTTCAGTCTATCAGTTATTCTTTTTGGAAAAGACCAACTCGCAGGTGGAGTTAAGGAATTCCACAATAGGAATTCTAGGGACAGGCAATCCTGATCTTGGACTGATGATATCCAGCATGTTTTCTATCCCACCTGATTAGTTATCTGACTGAGATCAGAAGTGGTTCATCAGAGCCGATACAAGATGTTGAACCTGCTGGATACCAGCATAAACCTTGCTTAAAATGTCTGTCAAGCAGACGATTAAGAAGAACGGGAAGGCAAACCTGAACCATAGGCATGTTGCCCATAACCGCTGGCCTGCTGGAACTGGTTGGAAGGAGTGTTGAGGCCAACGCTGTGCTGCTTGGCTGAGGCAGGCGACACGAACATGGGTCCGTACTGGAACGGGCTGGGCATCCCCGGCAACCCAGGATAGTAGGGCAGACCCGTGTAGCCATAGCCCGGCGGTAAGGCGGGGTTCAGGAAGGCCTGCTGCCCGCTGTGGTGGCCTGGCGGCTGCTGCTGGGCTTGGCTCTGGAGGGGCTGCTGGGCTTGTGGAGGGGGAGGTGCAGACAGGCTGGTAGAAGGGGCCGGGGAGGCAGAATCACCCCTGCCAAACTTTGTCATTTCACCTGCGAGGCAGGAGAAAGGAGGACTTTAATGGGAGCAGTCAGGGAAATGCTGTGCTAAAAGACCAGGTGACACAGCCCTACCTGAGTAAGGGCTGTTGGACAGACTCCCATCTCTGCCAGTGAGTGATGCTGCAGGGCCTGGAAACGTGACCCCATAGTAATCCTGCAGAGAGAGTAGATCAAAGAGGATGAGGAACACCAATGCATGCTTTCAGCGAAACAACCAAAAGGAAGGAAAAAGTCATTCTCCTCGCACCATGGGCAGTCGGGACTGCAGCATCTGGAGCTCTTCATACCCATAGATCTGCTTTGGTACAGAAAAAGCGTCACTAAGGCACCGACCAAACCGTACTACATTCGGCATGCAGGTTCACGGCACAGGGATGGGGGCGGCGGATGGGTTACCGGGTATGCAGGGAGAAGACCCCCTGGCCCCATGATGTACTGGCTCGGCAGTAAAGGAGGCACGCCCTGCGCAAGATTGGGCGGAGCTTTGCCTGCGGGACAAGAGACGGGGGGTGTCAGTGTTTACTGTACAATGAAGGGCATGAGAGAATCTGTTAAAGCGAAAACTGGTTTGGCTTCCTCACAGAACTACAGATATATTCACCGCAGTGAAGTAACGCACACAAGCGTACATCTCACCAGAGGATGACTGTAACAGGGGCGTGTTGCGGCACCCAGGAAGGGTACCTGCCCCATTGCCACTCATCCCCAGCGCGTTGCCCGTCACTGCGGTCCCATGCACCGCGCCGGTCACACTGACCGCACTGGCGCTGAGCGGAGCTGGCGCTGAGGACAGGACACAGACCGAGGCGCTGTGGGCGTTCACACTGGTATTCTGAAAGACAAAGAATCAGGGTCTTCGGGAAATCCGGCAGCTGCATTGAATCACAAGCAGCTAAATGCATTAAATTCAACACCAATTCTTATGTAAAATAAACTAAAATTCTCCCCAAAGTTACCTATACCAATACATCACACATCTATATAGAGAACACAAAGGAGGACATCCAAGAAGAGGTCAGGCATGCTCACCGTGAAAGAGGGACTGGATGCAAGGGTACAACTGGAGAGCAGGCTAGTCACCTGACTGCAGGACAGAGGGCAGATGACAGAAGAGAGTGATTGATTGCATGACTATACAGCCATATCCAATAACACTTTAAACAATCCATGATCACCAACAAAGGGTCTTATCACCAAGTTCCATCCAGGCATATTGACTGAGGAAGTTCGCATGAACAGCTCATTATAAAGAGACGCTTACCTGCTCAGTGTGGGGAGCTCAGAGCTAAGGCTTGGTGCGGACGAGGGGAGCAGGACCGGAGGCCGAGCCGAACTGCTCACACTGCTCTGGGGACAGTCCGGCTTTGCAGAGGAAGCAACTGCAGCTACGGTGCCGAAAAAGGTCATTTTAAAGGGTATCGGCAAAAGGCAAAGAATTTCTGTAGGCCTGGATGGTTAATTTTTTTCAACCTACTTTCAAGCGCAGTTGAAGTCCTGACACAGTCAAAGCTATTCTGTAGCAAAAAAGTTACATTGAATATAATGAAACACTAATTTCAAAACAAGCACAAATATAATACAGGAGTCCATTGATAACGCTGTCAGACTGACTTAGGAGAAGAGGATAAGCTGAACGTGTTGGATCAGCAGCATCAAGAAATGGTAGCAGAAACTTACAGCGACAGAGGAAGTCGTGGGTTCCTTGCCCTGTGAGAAGGTAAGGTGTGGATGCGGGGGCCCATTTGTATCAAAAGTACTGCTTGACGAAGAAGAATGGGGTGCTGCAGAAATGGTTTGCGACAGGGGCAGGGAAGAGGGCAACGTGGAGAGAGAGGCAGACGGCGAGGAGTAACTCGAGTCAGATGTTGACATTGGTAGAGACTGAGGGCTTCCAAGAGGTTCACTGTGAGGTCAGAGGAGAAGAGAGCACAACTGAAACAAAACTGAATCCTTCAGTCAAATGGCCTTTTTAACTCACTGAGAAATGAACAGCAAGGACACGAAAGCATCTAAATGCTAACCAAACTGCACCAGACCTGGGAGACTTGGAATAGTGGCTATTTAAAGGCTGAGATACTGGCACTGGATCCCTGTTGGTTGAAGTAATGCCACTGCTCCCGTTGTCTGGATGGCTGAAATCGGGCAAGGATGCTTCCGGCCCGAAGTCCAGAGCCCCAAACTGCACATTTAACCCAGAGACATCAGCAGAACCAGGCATCTCTACTGCTGACAAAGGAATCTGAAACAAAAACACGAGGGAGACATTTCCAATTTAAAATCCACAAAGCCCAGAAACAATATCTGACATAACTGCAGAACCTAAGCTCTTGAACCTAAGCCAGTCATTCAAGGATGTGCATACAGCAGTTCTAAATGTGCCCGACCAAACACACCAGCTTACAGGGCATTTGTTACGTTGAGAAATTCATACAACTTGTGTTCAGCTGAACATCCAACAGTTTTGCTCTAACATTTTACCACAATTATTCAATATCAGTTCAATTTGTTAATACGCAAACAGCATATTACCCCAAAACACTGCCAAAAGAAATGCCAAAGAAAATTAAATTGGGCGTCAAGGGTTTTTGGACAAACATTTTTTTCCAAGCACTATCCTAAGGATATACTCCTGATGGTATAAGCCAGGGGAGCCCAATCTTATCAGCAAAGGCCGGTGTGTGTGCGGGTTTTCGCTGCAACTCCCTAATTAGATTACTAATTAGAGGACTGATTGGCTGAAGAGTCC
>JABFEB020000040.1:7598517-7616491 GCA_019775895.2 Stomatorhinus ivindoensis
GTTTCACCTAGGAGTTCAACTTAAAATACCCAGGTGTGGCAAGAAAAGCAGAAATTGATCATTTATTTGATTCAGGATTAATCAGGATTAAACACTTACTAATTTGACTTAAAGACAGACCTGGGGAATAGATCTCATTCATAACGTCTATGGTCTGCCTGTATTTGTAATTTCAGAAGAAGAAGTAGGAGATGGCCACATCCCTCACATTATCTATATATACTGTAGATATAGTCAGAATAATAGTAATACTGTTTCTAGTATTATCAATCTATAATGCATTCAGTCGAGGTATTGATTGATTGCTTGGAGGATTTCAGTGGTTAAGGGAGGTGTGACTTTTCCACTGAGGTTGGGACTCAAACAGACACCCTTCCGATCCCAAGCACAGAGACCTGTGAGCCACACTCTTCCCTCATGGTACCATCTGACCATGTTAGCATGGGGACCTTGTGTAATGCTCTGAACCCACATAATTCTAGGGGCACTGGCTGCTCTCTGATCCTCCTTGAATGTTGCTTTGGACAAAAACGTCTGCTGAATGAATGCATGTGAATGTACTGATGACAAAAAATGCTTGTATTTGTAAGTATCCGATATTTGTGCATCTAGAGTCATTCGAAGCACGTGTCTACCTTCAGTAATTTCTCAAACAACCTGCCTGCTTCAAAGCCAGTGCCAAAGGCTCAACCTGCAGCTATCACTGAGGTACAAAAACAATATTGTGATCAAGCATCTTCATAATGAGAATAGAGATACACAGAATTTGAATTACATATATTATTAATTATAATAGATTGCCAACTGATTAAAAGAAGTGGTGCATGTATAGTACTATACAGTGTATGGTAACATTATTACTAATTACCATTGAGCAAACAGAGGCCACCTGTTTTATCCTTACAGGTATAATTGTTGTGACATATTGACACAATGGGACATTTTAGAGTTGACTATGTTATTGTTGGTGCACAGGAAGGCATCATAAAAGCCGAGACAAGGCTGCGATTGGGCGAGAGGGACGACACTCTGCCTCCAAATTACAGGTTCCCAAAGGACCCAGTACCTGTTGCACCAGTTCCTGTGGAAAACAAGGTATTTTCCTGTCCAGACACACCTTCATTCTCAGCTGAAGTAGAAATCAAATATTTGGTCACACTTCCAATTTATCACTAATCCTAGATATTCTGCTTATAACTGATAAGGAATTAACTGTACTTTGCTTCTCCTACATTTAATACATTTTATTCCTCTTATTGTAAAAATTAGTGCTTAACAGCTTGGCCTCTTTGAAGTTTTGTTTGTTTGTTCATCTCTTCATTGACCATTGTATTGAATATCAAGTAAACTGGAAATAATGTATGGTCACATCTGTATGACAGCAGTGATTAAGTATGGAGGGAATTAAACGTGGATGTTTTTCATTTCAGCCTTCGATGGACGCTGAGACAGCTCTGGACATACTGAGTGGAGGTTTTATCCTTCCTTAGTTACCACTGATGTGAAAGCTTGTTTTTAGCATTGTCTCATTATCTGGGCAGCCGACAGCAAACACCACATGAAAATGTGCATATATGGACATCAAGCATGTCTGGAAGATTGTAGATTTATGTGCCATTGATTGATTGATTGACTACTGTAATATTTGTCCAGTTAAAGATACCGTATTTGTAGGCCTCATAGCATCCATCTTCCTAATAATGGTTGACAGTGGACCAAACCTCAAGGAGTTGGTCCAAAAACAGTAATATGTATAATATCCCTTTTAACCAAAACACAGGCAGGCAACGTTGGAATACCAATGTATCTTTAGAAATTCCTGTAACAAACTACAAACATAATAGCTGTAAACATGAGGATTAATATACTAATAAATACATTTTGGAATAATTTTGACTGCTGAGTGATCGGCTGCAATTTTGTCAAACAATTAATGGTCAGTAGCAGGGTTGGACCTTAAGAATTTTTGCTTCTGGCCAACTTGACTAGTTCAGCAAAAATGTAGTCTAACATGGAGTTATTTTTTACTAGCTAGTGGGGCTAGTGTTCAGTGTTTTGTACTCACACTTTGTCTAAATTACTTGCTTCAGGCAAGTGTGTAAGCTTAATTCTTAGCCTTGCTTCCCAGAGGCACAGCCTTCTTTTTTTATTCCTTTTCTATTCCAGACAGATTAATCACCACACATTAATCACCATTACTCTCGTAGGCTTCCTGTAATGCCTGTACTTCATAAACACCACCAACGGGCATTGCTTGGTGTCTTTTCAGAACCTGCCTGCCTTTCCACTGGTTATGCAGGTGGAGGTGAGCGTTAAGTAAAGGTTCATATCAGAGTGTAAGAAAAACCAAGTGGCCACACTTCCATAGAGACCCAGTGTAAAAAAGACAGAAATTTCCGGACAACAATCCGGGTCATGGGAACGTTGAATAGTTCCTGACATTGACATCCACAGCATAGAATCATGCTCATTTACATTGCTTATCTCAATAAACGTTGTTGATAAAATAACAGATTTTTTTTTAACATGTAATGCATTACCTGTCATTAATATAGTAAATACTGTAATCTTGTTTTTATATTATGGAATATTATTTAACATTGTGCGACAGTTAGGGAATGTAATCCGTAGCATATTACCAAAAAGCAGACCAAATACTCATGATGTAATCATTACAATGTAATCAATTATGTATCTGTACCTTATGTTAGCCTCAAAGCTTCTGTTGGCTATTTTATTTTAGCCCTGGCTATATGAATATCCAGCTTAATTAGCTGTGCAGTTTACCAGGCCCTGCAAGCCTAAATCATTCTGGTTAACTCACTGAAAATACAATCTTTCATATTGTGATATTCACCAACAACGAATTTCCCAGAGCACTGTTAACGACAACCACGACTTCATAAAGTATCGTTTCCATGAAATTGGAGATGGAAGTCCTTTATTGACCAGGGGTGGGGGAGACATTCTGTCATCAGAGCTCCCACATAGTGCTGCTAGAATTTCCATATGTAATCAGATACTTCCCAAAGTTACTCCATGCACATTCAGCTAAGATATGTAATTGTTTAACTTTAGGTGAGTTTCCATGGCTGGTAAATTTTTTTTTTTTTTTTGTGTTAATTGTGAATACATGTTGTTTGAGGTGCGCACAAGCTGAGTTGTGAGAAGCACTGGCTCAGCCTCTGAGGCACATACAAGCTGAGTTGTGAGAAGCACTGGCTCAGCCCCTGAGGCACACACAAGCTGAGTTGTGAGAAGCACTGGCTCAGCCTCTGAGGCACACAGAAGCTGAGTTGTGGGAAGCACTGGCTCAGCCTCTGAGGCACACAGAAGCTGAGTTGTGGGAAACACTGGCTCAGCCTCTGAGGCACATGCAAGCTGAGTTGTGGGATGCACTGGCTCAGCCTCTGAGGCACATACAAGTTGAGTTGTGGGAAGCAATGACTGAGCTTCTGAGGCACATACAAGCTGAGTTGTGGGAAGCACTGGCTCAGCCTCTGAGGCACACAGAAGCTGAGTTGTGGGAAGCACTGGCTCAGCCTCTGAGGCACACAGAAGCTGAGTTGTGGGAAGCACTGGCTCAGTTTCTGAGGAGTTATATGAATCGCCGGGCCTGAATGGTCATCTAAGCTGACATTGTGTAGAGATTCCTCAACCTATGAACTGAGCACTACGTAGCAGATTCATGGATTGTACTATCGACCAAGGGGAATCTGATGTACTCCACCATCCAGGATAAATGGGAGTTTAGCAATAGCAAGGAAAGCCCATAAGTAACCTGAATAACAGAAATGTCATGACTAAAACACTCTAAGTCTTTAATTAAATTGGAGTCAGATGTGGTTTTACTTTGCTTTAAAGCGTAAGGTAACTTTCATGTGCACTCGGGACGACTGACATGCATTCAAAGCCTTTGGCTGTCCATTTGGATTTCATTGTTTGACCAGTGGGTGGCTCCCTACACCACTATGTTGAAGATCGAATATCTAATCGATTCTGTAGCTAGGTAACATGTAGCCAGCTGAAGCTGCCAAGATTTGTTACTGAACAGAAGGGAATTGCCTGAGTGTGCCAAGAATATTTAAAGTAATTTAAAGTATTTAAAGCTGAGAATTTAAAGCAATCCAGTAGAGATGGTTGTGCCACAATTATGTTCAGCTGAGGGACCAAACAGTAAAAGAAATAACTAACAACCTTATCACCTAGGGGTGTGGATCAAGTGAGGAAACAATGAATGGTTGAGGGAAAGATTATGTTTAAGTGATAAGTCATTGTTAAAAGTTAAGAAAATTTATAAAATCAGTGTAACCCAGCACAGGACACACTCCTGCAGGGTGTCCAGTCTTGGTTGTAACTTTGTTGTAGCAATAAAGACAGAATCTGAAGATCTACATGAGTGGCTCCTGACTCCGGATTGGCAGGGAAGGACATGCCATAACAATACGTGCTCATATGTACAGTCATGTGAAAAAAATAGGAAAATATTTCATTCTTTCATTAGATATTTCATTATTTATCAAGAAATATAAAAATATCAATATTAAATCTTCTTTAAAATTATATCTGTAGATAAAGGTGATGTAATTGCATCACCTGTGAAAAAACAAAAAAAATCATTTATTTAACAAAGGAAATTAACTAAGATGCCAATTCCTACTGAGGAAAGAGTTAGGACACCCTGTGCCCTAATAAGCTGGTATTTCCCTCTTTGATTGAAATGACCTCAATGAGACATTTCTTATAACCATCCATCAATCTCTGACATCGACTGGCAGAAAGTTTTCCCCACTCTCCAATGCAGAATTCCTTAAACTGTGTGATGTTTGAAGGGTGTCTTCCATGTGCTTCCGCTTCAAATCACCCCACAGCATCTCAATAGGATTCAGATTTTACTTCCATTCCAGAACTCTTTCTTTCTTGTAAGCCATTCCTTGGTAGATTTACTGGAATGTTTTGGGTCATTGTCATTTGCATGGTCAGCTTCCAAAAGCCCGGGTCTTTGTCTAGGTGGGTCTCTGGAAAACGTCAGTGTTGCCCAGATGTTTTGATGACAGCAAGGGTTTCCTCCTTGCACAGCTCTAATGTAAACTAAACTTGCTGGTCTCTTTCTGATGGTAGATGCATGTACCGTCTCATCAACTGTTGCAAGAGCTTCCTGTATGACCCGTAATGACATTTTAGGATTTTTGGAGACTTATTTCAGCATCTTCGGGTCTGCTCTTGGACTGAACTTGCTAGGACAGCCTGCCCTGGCCATACTGGCAGTTGGTTTAAATGTTCTCCTCTTATAAATTATTTTCCCAACAGTGGAATATGGCTGATTAAAAACATTCTTGAGATTTTTTTATATTCATCCCAGGCTCATATGATCACTATAAGCTGTTTCCACTGTATTATTAACTCTGTTGCTTAGCAACATGTAGGCAGCTGAAGCTGCCAAGATTTGCTACTGTAGAGGAGGGAACTACCGGGGTTCGTCCAGAGTTCACTGTTGGGTTAAAAAAAATCTACCAGAGATAGTTGCACCACAAGTGAGGGACCAAACAGCAAAAGAAATGATTGACAAACTTATCACATAGAGGTTTGTATCAAGGGGAAGCACAATGATAGTAACTGGTCCAGAAAGATGCTTGGAGCACCCCATGTGATAAATATCTTGAAAGGAAATAACCAGCTTTTCTGGGTTCTGGGGCGCTGACACATAACAATGACGGGGTTAACGAGCAATAGCACAGCTGGGAAAAATTAAGAGGGTTCTGAAGGGCCAGCAGCGACCTCTATAGACAGGACAGGTCATGACACAGTACTTAATGTTTTTCCAAGAATTATATATTTTTCCCAATCAATGCACAGGTTCTGTTCATAGCATGGTCTCCACCATGGATCTAAATGCATGGGTTTGCATGTCCTCTCCATGTTGTCGTGGGGTTTCCTCTGGGTTCTCCGGTTTCTCCCTACAGTCCAAAAACATGCCGAGGTGAATTGGAGTTGCCAGATTGTCCTAAAGTGTGACTGTGAGTGTGTCCTGCGATGGGTTGGTGCCCCATCCTGGGTTATTCCCTATGTTGCAGCTGTACTTTCCAGGATAGGCTGCAGAGCTCCATGATGCTGCAATGGACAAGCAGGTGTAGAAGGTGGATGGAACTGGAACCGCCTTCGTGACGACACACCTTTGCCCTTATTGGCTGAAGAGTTTAGTTACACACATGACATTTGCATCCCAGGCAGTTTCGATGCGTAATCTGCTATTTCTCCCGAATATCACGTAAAGCAGTGAGAATTGGTTTTCAGTTAATTTACATGGTAAAATAAAGCTTAAATAAATGACATATATGCTCTAATAGTACACGTAAGTTAGTGGTTTATTTATTGTTAGTCACTGTAATGCTGCGCTGCTTTATTTGGTTAATTGTCCAGCCTGTGAAGAAGGCATTTAAGTAAGAATTACATTGTAGCATGACTCATTTCCTGGCGCGTACAATTTATATTAGGTCAGCGTTCACGGTTCGACTTCTGATATTCAGATCGAGTTCTAGGTCAAACTGGTTTGTTCGACTTTCAAGAAATTCGAGTTCTAGTGAGTTTGAGAACCGAGGTACCACTGTACTTTGTTTCTCGTATATTTTGTACGTTTCATCCATCCTGTTTTAAAAATTTTGTGTTTAACAGCTTGGCGCTCTTGAAGTTTTACTTGTTAGTTCATCAGCTGTGTGACTTTCTGTGGTGAGGTATGACTGTTGACTAACCCTTTTGGTGTGTTTTCATTCTACATCCCTTTTACATCTCTTCTGTTACACCCCGACCCTAGACAGGGGATCGTAACACTGGGTTGATTGACTGATTGACTAACCTAATATTAACTGTCTTTGTCAGTCTCATAGCATCCATCTTCCTAATGGTTGACAGTGGACCAAGGAGTTGATCCAAAAACTGTAAAACATACAATATCTCTTTTAACCGAAGCACTTTCTAAACAACTTCGGAATACCAATATGTCTATCTTTAAGAAATTTGTTCTTGTAACTAACTATAAACATAATCTGGTTGTAGGCATGAAGATTAATAGACTAAAATAAATTGGGGAATAATTTTGACTGCTGAGTGATTTATAAGTTATCGGCTTATTTTTGTCAAATGATTAAAGGTCAGTAGTAGGGTTGGATCTTAAGAATTTTTGAACTGGACTAGTTTAGCAAAAATGTAGTCTTTGAAATTATTTTTTACTAGCCAGCAGGCCCGTGTTCAGTGTTTTGTACTTACACTTTGTGTAAATTACTTGCTTCAGGCAAGTGTATAAGCTTAATTTTTAGCCCTGCTCCCCAGAGCCACAACCTTCTTTTTTTTACACCATTTTACACCTGACGGATTGATCAGCACACATGCCAGTAAGCAAACCATACTCCACCTCCTGCAGGCTTCTTTTAATGCCTCTACTTTATGAATGACATCAACGGGAATAATTTCTTTGCTGCACGATACCCATTTTCATCTAAAGATTGCAACTTCTTGTGTCCACCCAGAACTTTGCGAGGTCAAAATACTGTGATCTGCACACACCAACAAGGCCATACTACAGCCAGAAGAGTTTTATAAATACACAAATAGATTACTTTGTCTCCATAGAAACACCTTTATAGGGAAAGCAAAGACGTTTCTAGCCAAAATCCTTCGGTAGAGTCCACTACACATCAATGGGGCAGTTTACTCTAAAACTGAAAAAAGTTATGTTTTAGAGGGACTTTAGTGGTATACATCGATTTAGGTAATTCTGCTGAGAGTTATGGTTCGGGTTAAGGTTAGGGTTAGGGTTAGGCTTAGGGTTAGGAGTCTTGGAGATATCAGCTGAAGAACTTCTCTCAAATATACTTGGAGTGAATGGTATTACTTCTGTGGTGGATGTAGCCCCAAAAAAATACATTTGAGAAATTTAACAGCAACGTCAGACCATTTTCTGAAACTGTTTGTCCTATTCGGGATTGTGGGAGCTCTGGAGCTTATCTTGGAGGCTATGGGTGAAAGGCAGGGAACAACCCAGGGTGGGGTGCCAACCCATTGCAGGGCACAGTCACACACCATTCACACACACATAGGGGGCCACCTACAGGAAACTCCACGATGACACAGGGAAAATGTGCAAACTCCACACACATGGAACCCTGGCAGTGACTTGAACCCTGCTCCCAGAAGTGAGGCATTAGTGTTAAACACTGCATCACCATGCCAAACCCTCAACAGCAGTGTCTCTTACCAAAAATCATGATCCGGTATAGACTATGTAGTTAGCAGTTTAATGTACAAACTATTCACTGCTCCACACACCAATCATATCAATGCGCGGAAGATGTCCCCGGGCCGCTAGTGCTTGTATTTCCTGCTTTTACTTTTTTTCACCTTTAGGGTAAACTGCCCCTTTAAACTGCTGCGAATCGTAGCGTTTGGCAGATCCAGGAGTAGACCCAGGCGACTTGGCGGCAAGAACAAGATGAGGAGGTTTTGTGTAAGTGGGAGTGCTCTTTTGTTCGCTATCCTTAAAAGGCGCCTACACAGTCAACAAGTACAAACTCACCCACGATGCACTCTGTCCACACCCTCTGCTTACGCACATGCTATTTACACACACAGACACATAGCATCACTACATAGCAGTAACACAATAGAAGCCAATCATACACAACTATTTACGTTATTTACATTGCTAGCACTGGTTCTACACGTTGTGCTACCCCATGGGTACATCCAGTGCTAAAGTATTGAATATAATAAGGTTTTTTTTTTTTTTAAAGTTGGAGTAAGCTGTTGGTTACTATTATCTACCTTGACATTTGCCACTGTGGGAGGGTTTAAGATGATCATGGAAATATGGGAGAAACCTTAGCAGAAGAAGGATCATCAGACAGGCAGTGCTTTCACCCATGACCCTTTCAGATCGAGATGTAAATATAAAGGCTGTTACGAAGGAAATGGAAGTGTCGCAAAATCTAGGTTTGAGCTTTGCTGGGATTTGTGGGATATCCTCTCATTCTCTTTCCTAGCTGATCCCCTTACAGACCCCATGAAGAAGGGGACTTGAAACTGTGCTGCTGCAGACACCTGACTGAGAGGACTGACAACTGAGTCAGTCCTGAGAGCCCGAACCTCTTATTCTGCAGATAGACGTCTTTGACATTGAACTTGGCATCTTAGCCCAGGAGTTTGATGTGCAGGAAGCTCAGTGGAGACATATGCCCTGGCTGTCAAGTGGGCTGTCACTGAACTCCACAATTACCTGTTCAGAAGATAGCTCATGTTGGTGACTGACCATGTGCCTCTTCAGTTGTCTTCTACCAGCTGTCCACAATATTCTGGGCAAATTTCAGTCAGACTATAGAGCTTGCCATAGCATTGAGTGCTTAATGTGCTGTTTTAATTTTACTAGATCTGGGTGCAGCCTTTGACACTGTCGATCACACTATTTTATTAAACCACCTGAAATGTGATGCTGGCGACCAGGCTACTGCACTGAAGTGGTTTGCCTCTTACTTAGAAAACAGAATATTTAATATCATCAGCAAGTGTTACTTGTGGAATACCTCAGGGCTCTGTTTTGGGCCCTGTCTTGTTCTCCTTGTACATGCTCCCCCTTGAATCGATCTTTCAGGAGTATAATATATCGTATTACTGTTATGCAGAAGACACTCATTTATACCTTTCACTCAAGTCGGGTGAAAATGGTGCACTCCAGGGAATCTCTAACTGTCTAAGGGATGCGTAGTCCTGGATGTCAACGTATTTTCTTAAACTAAACCAAGACAAAACTGATGTTATAATCTTTGCGACTCCTTATGCTGCTAGTTATAGCGAGAGACTTGGGCCCGCTGTTAACTAATGCAGACAGCCATGTCAAAAATCCTGGTTTCATGTTCAATTCTGCTCTTAAGTTTGATAAACAACTAAACTCAGTATCTTTCAACGCAGAATTATAGCAAAACTAAAACATATTTAGTCTTTTAAGGATTTGGAATTTACGCTTTTTATCTCATGTTGACTATTGTAACTCTCTCTACTTGGTACCAGAATGCAAGACACCTGACAGGTACCAAAAAAAGAGAGAGCATCACTCCCATACAGAAAATCACTCCCATATAGAGCATCACTCCCATATAGAGCACCACTCCCGTACAGAGCATCGCTCCTGTATATGACATCATTCCCATATAGAGCATCACTTCTGTAGAGAGCATCACTCCTGTATAGAGCATTACTCCGGTACAGAGCATTACTCCTGTGCTTTCAGCCTTGTACTGGCTTCTGGTCAAATATAGAATTGAATTTAAAGTTGTATTATTTCTGTTTATTCTCAGTTTCACATTACTTTCGATTACACATCACTTTCAGTTTCACAGTACCTTTCAGTTACACATTACTTTCAGTTTCACATTACTTGTCATGTGCTGCCCATCATGGCCATTATATAGACTCTGCCCCTCCTGTTTTCTCCCTAGCGTGGTTGCACCAAGCTACGCCAAGGGTAGGTTTGCCTTTCCTTTTGTTCCTGCCCCTCTTAGTAATTGCCTTCAGCTGTCTCCTGTCTTCCGCTTGTCTCCCTTGTACTTAAGTGCCTCGTAGTGGTATAGTCCTTAGATTCGTCATTCTTGCTTGTCCACGCTTCTGTTCCCTGGTCCTGCTTAATAAACGCCCCTGTGAGGGGTTTACACTGCAAAGCTGCATTCTGGGTTGTGCTTCTCCTGCCTGGTGATACTTTCATACTTTCACTTTGCCTTAGTTGATTTTATTGTGCAGCACTTTGGTTGACACTTGACGTGTTTTAACTGTGCTATATAAATAAAGATGACTTGCCTCTTAAGTAGTTTTCTTGAGACAAGGACACCAATTTCTATATCACCAAGGACCCCAAATCCCATATCGCCAAGGACACCGATTCTCATCAGCCCCGCCTCCCGGCAGACCTATGCCTCATCACTTTGGACTGAACCCCCTCCTCAGCCTGAGCATCATTAAAGAAGGGAAGGTGTCACACTGATACCTTGGGGCTGCAATCCATGCTGCTCTGGCATATTGGCTAGTAGCTGTACTTCAGCACCCTGGAGCACCAACTTTCTCTATCCTTTCCAGATGGAACCTAGAGCAAGTATTAGAGTTTGATGACCTTTTCCAGCCCTGTCCATATGGTCTCCTTTCATATGAAAGATGGGACTGATTTTTATTTATATTTTTTTAGATTCCGGGTTCAGTTTTTACAAAAATTCCTTGAAGTATTTTTGTATATGTGTACATAAAACTACGTCTGCGATTCATTAAGTGCTAGTGATAAATTTTTCAGTAGGCTTGTGGTAATTCTGAAATATCAAAATGTTTGGCTGCTGTTCATTTTTTGACAGCTTGATGGCAGTGTTGAAATATGTACTGCCGAAAGGAAACCTACTGTATAAAAATATTGTACATTTCAGTTACTGAATAAATATTCAATGGAGGCCATGTTTTTTATATTTATACAGTATATGAAATTTGATTTTTCAAACTGTTGAGTAACTTCTGAAGAATTGCAAGTGAACAAATTACTTGATTCATTCAACCGCTGTCCTTTCATAACAAGGTATTCAGAACACTATAAAAGGTTATAAAATTAAAGGTGTTTCTTTATAAGTATGTTGCATCCTAGGGCAAGGACCTCCAACTCCGGTCCTGGAGAGCTATTGTCCAGTAGGTTTTCTTTCATACCTGGCTTCCGATGAGCCACACTTGTTCTCAGGTAAATACCAGGAGCAGGTGTGGCTCATCAGAAGTCAAGTGGGACAGAAAACCTACTGGATAGTAGCTGTCCAGGACCGGAATTGGACCCCTGTCCTAGGGGAATGTTATTTTGTGCCACTGAATAAAGGTATAAGGGTGGTATGACAGTATTGCTCACTTGTAACACAAGTAACACACTCCATTTTTTGGCTTGATTTTTTTGGTCGCTCATCTTCATTGAGTTGACCCGGTTCTTGTATCTTAGCACTGAAAAGGCAAAACCTTTACTTTTCTACACTATATGACTCTACTTGACATCTGGTCGGACAGAAATGATTCACCTATGATAAATGCCATGTGCGTTTTATAAGTAAAATTCTTCAACTTATACAGTGCCATATAATCCCAAAACGGCAAGATAACTTGAGTGCCATAATCAGAAAACTGATTCTTTTTAAGACAGTGAAGCAAACCAAAGAGTGACACCTCCCGATGGACTAAAAGCATGGAAAAATGGTAAGTGTATCATCTGAAAAGAAAGAGGTCAGCCATCAATGAATGAACTTGCCACAGCTGGTCACATCACTCAATGATCACATCACTCAATGCACAAGATCTTTGGCAGAGAGGAGATTATTTAGTACCGGTCTGATAGCTTCATGTAGAAAAAAAATCCTTTCAACTTGTCCATCTCCCTCCAGATTATGTTCTTCTAATATCCTACAGACCATCCCAGTCTTAACCTTGCTAATACAACATTTAATTCCATCCTCGATATCTTAATCGAGTGGTATTTGGGTGTAAAACAGCTCCTCGAAGAATAGTCATTCAATGACTAGTATTTGAAAAGCCTTCTGATTCTTTAACTGGCAGTCGAACGCTGAAGAACCATGATACCTGAGGTCTCCTGTTGTTAGCTTAATGCTGACTTGCGGAATATCCTCCTTTGACTATGCTGTGAACAACTGCCAATGCAGTTGAATGGAACATGCTGATGGGGGGAAATCAATATGCGAAACAGAGTAATAGGATTGGATAGTGGCATAAAAAAGGCCCACCCTGACACCCTCACACTTTAAGATCCTCACTCTGATAATGTTGCTGATAATGACAACTCAGCCAATCAGAGTGAAAGACCTGCTGTCATTTACATTTGCCACTGAAATAACAGAAATTACAGTGCAAACTTCCAATAGTCTTTCATTTGCAAACTCTTTGAGGATGTGATCACACTAGCGTGATAAAATGTTTGCCTCTCTTTCAGTTCCAATCTAGCTGCTCAACATGACAAGCAGAACATTCACTTCTGGTAGCGCAGAGAATTTGCGGGGCATTTTCCTTCAGAGTTAATTGAAATGGACTTTGACCTATCGAATTTTATTTGCTAAACCAATCTGGTGTATGGGCGTGATTGACCCCACAGCTTCACAAAAGTGCACTGGACTAATTGTAAAAAACTGTCGGAGAAGAAAGCAATTATACTGTAATGACAAGAAATTAACAGCGCGTTTATCCCTTCATACTGCTCATCTGTACTTGGGTAGCAGTTATGTCAATCCAAGTTCATGACGTAACCTCCTGAGAACCCGTCCATTCATTTATGTCCATTGTAGTGGACATTTTATTTTTGAATTTATCTGTTCACTGATGTAAGGAAACATATTTATTCCACAGCAGACATGCTGTGAAATTAAAAATAAAAATACATTTGAAAAAATCTAAATTGTAAGATGTCTTATTTCCTCCAAAGACATATAACCTAAATTGAAGGACACTTTTTTCCTTGGGTCTCAGGAGGATATCAGTATTTAGCAAACTTCTCATATACCTTGCCAAATGGTATTTGTTAAAGCAACACTGTTCATTAGCTGAATAAAATGCCTGCAACATACCCAAACTACTGCCGTATACCACATTATTCAGTCTCTCCCATGTTCGCTTGACTCTGCAAGAACACTGGATATTTTTTTGCAGTAAAGAGACCGTACCTTCATTTTCATCTCATTATGTTGTTTCCATGTGTTATATAATGATTCAGGATGTTCAGCTGTGTCCCGATATTTGCTTTTTTTCTGTCTAAGCTATGTTAACAAATCCTTTGCCACCACTGACCTGTCCGTCTGTACGAGAAGAAGTCTGTTATGATGTATAAGGGGAAGCAGAATCAGATACAAAGGGAGCAGAATGTGTAATTAAGAGTGGGCAAGTGCTTAGAAAACAGCAGTCAGTCATTCTCCCTTGTACCCAAAAACATGTGTATTATGTAGAAAAAGAGAAGATTTATGTACAGTTTCAAAAACACAAAATAAATAAAGCCTTTTTCAAAATAAAGCCTCTTTAAATTCAGCCACTTGAACTTGCACCTTATTGCTTTGAACTCTCAGAAATGATGCTTCGTGCAGTGACTTAGCAAGCACACCTCTTTGCTTCTTACTCCTGGTTTTCTTTCTTTCTCAGTGGCCTGCTGTCTTGAGTCAGAACCTCAAACGTTTGAATTGATTGAGGTCTGGAGGCTACAATGACAAACGAAGGGCAGTTCACCTGATCATTCTATATTACCCACAGTTACTATCATTAATCACAACGGATAGTCTGTTTTTAACCCAGTTTCACTCTCATTTCACTTCATTTTTTTGCAGGCTTCATCAACCGAAGTTACTCACCACTGGAGGACAGTGCTATTCATGTAACCCACCTGCAGTGCCAGAAAATAAAAGTTGTAATTGGACTAAGTTACATAAAACTCTCAGAATGAAAATACTCTCTGAGTTTCTTTACTGCTGATGGAATGCAGCTTGCGTTGCCTGATTATTTCGTTTTCTTTTAGATACTTATGCTGGTGTCTGGATAACTTTGGTGCCAGTAACACTATTCAACCAAACACAAACTGTTGTCTATATTGGAGAAGTGGTTGGCAGATGGATGGATTAATGGAAGAAATACGCTACTCTGGGTGGTTATAGTTTATATTTTTGACATATAAAGTATAATTTTCTTACTATTACATCATATGTTGGTTTGGATATATATTCATAATAGTGTTGACTGAGTATGCTTGCACCTTTTACTTCTTTTCTCGTAGTAGTTGGCCTGCTACTTAGCATTTTGCAAGCAAATCAGATTCGATGACTGAATTTGTGCATCACTGTAATATTTACTTCGACCAATCAAGGTAAGAAGAATTTGTTTCAGTTCAGTTTCAGTGACACATTTTAATAAGCAGATACTTTTGTCTATTGTGACACACAGGTGAGACAAATAGCACATTATAAATGTATGGCTGTCAGGACAGGTTCAGCTAGGCTGAGCTTCTAATGAGTGCCCAGGTACAAGTGAAAGCAGGAGTTACATAACATCTTCCAAACAAAACGAAAACCATATAAGATTAAATACTGAATCAGCTGAAAATGCAACATAGAGTTAACATTATGTTATACAATGGTACTATACTAATACCATTGTATAACTTAAACCAAACACAAACTGGCTTTTCCTAAGACTTTATTTATATTTATATTAATCCCACAAAAATGCTTGCTTTTGTCACGTCGTGCATGTCTGACCCTCCTGTCTCCTCCCTAACGTGGCCCTGATGTGCCGCACCTGGCTCTCGTAATCCCTCATTAGTCTCGTATTCAGCTGCTTCCCGGTTCGTTCATTGATGTTGAGCCCTCATGTTACCTGTGCCCTTCCTAGTTTCACTCCTCCCATTTCTTGATCCCTCAAGATTTATTTCCGTTGTCTGATCTTTGAGTTCAGTTAACCCACTTTTTTGTTTTGCACAATGCCTGCCCTCGAGTCCTTCGTCCCTTGCAACATGCCATTTTCATACATAATTATATGAATATCAATTATGTAAACATCCATTCTGCTTGGAGATAACATTTCTTTAAAGAAACATGTAAAACATTGTACAGAATTTAGGTTAATGCAGGACATCCCAATCCTACTCCTGGAGAGCTACCCCCCCCCAGAACTTAGGTACAGCCCTAATTTAACACACCTGATGCAGATAATCAGGCACTTCAGTATCACCTCAGTATTAGAGTCAGCTATGTTGAAGTTAAGCTGGTTCACATACTGAGATATAACTGAAGGGCCTGATTATCTGTATCAGGTGTGATAAATTAGGGCTGTACCTAAACTTGCAGGGGGTAGCTTTTCAGGAGCAGGATTGGGCAACACTGGGTTAATGGTTCAAAAAATTATCCAGTCTTCTTCCAAAGAATTCCATGTGTCTCCTTACCAATTATTATTAATCCACTGTTGGAGGTATAATGCAGGAATACCACTTACTGGGCTACTGTGCTATCCAAGCCAGAGAATGTCGTATCTACCCTCTCTTAATGTTAATCTTTTCTCTTCTGGCTTTTTTCCCAGTCAGACATGATCAAATGTCAGGGCTATCAAATGTCTGATTGGAAAGCTGCTTTAAATCTTGGTGTGTAATGCATTTATCAGGAAAACCATCTTGCCAATGATACTATATAAAATTACCACAAACTGAACTGTGTTTTTCAGCTAGCCAGTTGTCATGTCAAACTCGCAAAAAGTGCAGATTTCTTCATGATTGACCAGACTAGTCAATGATCATTCTGTGCAACAACCATATTTACAAGAGGCTCAGTAAATTTTGGTAGTATTCACAGTATGACAAGTGCACTTGTTCACAGATTTTGTACATTTGGGGTGCAACCACAAACACTGTAATTCCCTCATCCTTTGTAAATGGAGTCTTAAATAGCTAGATGAGAAGTGATGAGCTTGCAAGCCAGGTATGATAAACTAACTACACGGGGTGGTGGAAAACGACCATAAATATAATGCAGCAGGTCCATTATTCAAAGTTGATAAAATGTATATAGGTGCAAATACTGCTTAATCATACATAAGCAATCAGGGTACTTCTACAATGGCAAGGGACTGTTTTATGTCCTATGCCACTGGATGAAAGGGTCAAATATAACATTACTCCTTTATGCTTAGGGAACTGCAGGACACACCCTGTGTTAGAAGCAGGACTTTCCACGAGAGAAGGGCAAGGCAAGACATTGAGGTATGGAAGTCCCATTAAAAAAAAAACAGATGAAATAAAGCACACCATTTTAGCACACTTACAATCTAAAAACTGTTTTGTATAGTAGTTTAAAAATGCAATAAAACACTCAGGAGCCATGCAGCCCACTTTTTTATCATGATTCTAGGAGTTATCTGCTTGGGGTAATTTAACACAACACCAGCGTCAGATCTATGGCCAATACCATAGAGGGCTTGCACAATAATATCGCCTGCTACCTTAATATTCAGGATTCGGGGCAAAAATGCCAACAAGAAAGCTGGCTCCCTTCTTTTAATTGCCATGAGAATTTGCAGAGCAAGACTCAGAGCATCTTCGTCACTCCCTGTTGCCCCACTTAATAAAACTAAATGTCAGACTCCGGTTTTTGTGGAGGGTAAAAAACACACTCATAACGGGCATATGTCACACTGAGGAAAGAAGTGACTCAGGGGCAGGAGTAAGGTAAGCAAAGGGGGACTTTATTGGGGTTAAGACACGGGTGCAGTGAAACAAAACGGAACCGTAAGGGGTCGAAAGAAAAAGGCTAGTAAAAGGTAGGGCACCGGCAACGGGAAGAATGACATCCATGACCGGACTAACAAAGACAGGACAAACAGGTACTTTCATACATAGATTACTAAGGGACAACAGGCATCAGGTGCGGCCCGTTAGGGTGTGAGGGAGGAGACAGGAGGGTCAGGCGGACCTGGCGGGCAGGACGCGACAGCCTCAAGATGTTGAGGCAAATAATAGGATCTCGGATTGTTATGTTACTTCATCATTTGACATCATTTGACATTCCATTGAGCTGAGAAACTGACAAGGTTTGTTGGATCTTGACCTCCTGTTGTGCATGAACAAGTGAAGAAGTGTCAGGGCTATGCCTCCAGGTCTGGCTATGCAGAACTCTGTCTTAGAACCAAACAAGGCTTTTGGCATTTTTCTTTTTCGATTGCATTCGCAGATTTTAATGAATCTGAAGTTATCCAAATGGGGACCTGAGAAATTTCCCCAGAAGTAAGGAAGTGTCAGGTTTTAATCAGAATCAGAATTGAGTTTATGCCAAGCTTCTTCTTAGCTCTCAGCGGAGGTGGACGCATTTTCTTTTCCCTCTCCTCCCCTTATCTTCCCTGCTTTGCTACTACTGTCTGGTCTAGTCTAGTGTCTTAGTGTCTATACTTC
>JABFEB020000040.1:7616593-7626733 GCA_019775895.2 Stomatorhinus ivindoensis
TTCGGTAAACTTCTACCCCCAGTAATGTAATGTTTGTATATGTAAATTTTATGTATGCCTGTACGGCGTCCTTGAGTATCAGAAAGGCGCCTTATAAATAAAATGTATTATTATTATTATTATTATTATAAGTACGTTCACGCATACAAGGAATTTGCTTTGGTGGTTGGTGCCAGACTTTGAGAGATGAGATGGTTAATAAGGTGGTTACCGCACTATGGGGACATTATGGTTCCCAAATATGATCTATATGCACCCCCCCCCCCCCCACACACACATATATAATTTTTGCATTTCTTACCACAGACTTGTAAACTGTACCAAACTTAATGTGATTTAGTCAAACACTATTCTCAATGCACACCACTTACGAATGAGACCCAATTACATAATATTGTTGGGACATTTCCTCATTAAATCAGCTGTTGAACCCCCCGTTCAGCATAAAGTCTTATGTGACCGTGATAATCTACTTAATGATTTCACATGATTCAAGAGCAATGTCAGAATGATCACTGCAGCGTTAAAAGGGCTTTGGAACCCAGTCTATGCATGGGCTGCCTCATGCGCTCTAATGTCTGCAATTTTTTTTTCAGGATTCTTGGTCAGACATTTTTAGTCCAACATCAACACAATAAAACAGAAATGAAAAAAACACTGTAGCAAAATCGTCCTATTAATGCTGGTGAGGAGAAGCAATGATTGGAGCATCGGTGTGGGACATCGATCATCATCTGAGAACATCACCATCTCAAATACTTACGTGGTCTTTCTGCTCTGACTTGTGAAACCTAATCGTTTTCAAATTATATTTGGCATCATATTACAGCCTTCCGATAAGTTTGTATGGGTTGTTTTTATAAATGGTTAACAAGGTTTAATAGGTTTTGGGGTCGACTAGATTGACAGGACATAGGAACTGGACAGGCAGGTTAAAGGAAGGAAACTCCAAAATAAAACATGACCAGAGAACATTCCAAAACAAGGAAAATTCACAACACTGACCAGTCAAATCACTGTTTCATTAACCAATGTTTGCAGGCATAGGGTGCTCATCAGTTATCCTGCATGGTAATTCAGAGATTACCTGAACTCAGCGACATAAAATGGATTTAAGCATAAGGAGCTCTTTAAATAATACATTGCCTTTACTGGGAACTTCTGTGGAAGGACTCTCTCAAAGGGCCTCGCAGTGAAGGTGCATTTGTCATTTTGAAAAATCTGGTACATTTGTATGCAGGAGCGTGATTCGTTGTACTCAGGCGGGGTGTATATCCTTTAGGTTCAGTACTGTCCATGAGATTTGGGCTGGTAAGACTCACTCATTTCAATTTGCTGTCAACACCTCCATAATGCTTATCCCATGTCATCTAGCACTAAGAGGCTAATAAATACAGAAATGAAATGGGTGATATTGAAAATTTATCTTCTAACCTCACCTGCCATCCCCACCAAATCACAAACTTTGGGCTTCAGTCTAAGCAGAACTCAAACATGTACGTGTCAGAAAGTGATTTCACAACTGGTTCCGATTTTCTTAGAATGTGTAAATGTGTTTGAGCGATGTCAGAGCACATCTGTCAGAAACCCTGTTTTTTCTTATAATAGGAGTCAATTGCCGAAGGTAATTAGTTGTAGGTATGACTGTAGCTAAATGTAAGCATTAGGAACTCACTGTGTGCATGCGAGTGTGTGGCCTGAGATGGGCTTAGGGTTTACACCGGCCTTCTGATACTTGGGATCCATTTCATGACTCTGTCCAGCATAAATGGTTGGAAGTCTGATGAACACACCTAAAGAGTTAAGCAGTTTTAAGCTCCATGACGGCATCCGCCTATTAGGCAACGTCACTCCACCCTATTCATCCACACGTATGACAAACCGCCCAGCCGATTGACTCACACAGGCTGCACAGATGGGTGCTTTCTCAGCTGTCCTCGAAAAGCAAATAGGCAGGAACCACTATTAGAGAAGTCAAGGGGTTTTATCGCAAATATGTGGAACAATGCAAAACAATGGACAATAACATTCCTCATATTCATCATTCACAGTCCATTCACCATTCTCTCTCCTCTTAATTAAGCTGGGATGAGCCTAACTGCATAGGATCCCCTGAGTTTCTAAACAAAGTTGTGAGTGCAGTACATCTCTGGAGCAGGATGGCCCAACCGTGCTCCTGGGGATCCACCACCCTACAGAGCTTAGGCGCAGCCCTTATTTAACGCACCTGATTCAGATAATCTTGCCCTTCAGTAGCATCTCAGACTTAGAGTGAGCTATGCTGAAGCTATGCTGGCTCAAAAGCTGAGATGCTTTCAGCCGCTATGGCTCTACACTCAATAGTGTACTTGGCCGCTGAGCATCTTCCCTTCCTGGAGAGGAATCAGGTGTCTGACCACCAACTAGGCCCTGGCTGGAGGATTAAAGAGTTCCTGAATAGCTGAACAAACTGAGTTCTGTCCAGGCAAAGCAGGTATTTGCTCGAAAATGGCAGCTGCCCACTCCAGGCTATGGGATGATGCATGCTGCCTTTGACCATTCAGTCAGGAAATAATCTGGGCGCAGCTCAAAGTTAAGTCATGGGAGTTACACTCAAGTACTGAGGTGACCTACCTGACGCTGACATGGATGAAGACAGTACTAGAACAGGGTCAGGGGTTGATACTATGGGTATACAGGCCAGTTGGTCCTGAAGGACCACGATTAACTCAACCATTGACTCATTAAATTGCCAAAGTGAGCTCTGCTAATAAAATTATATGACTTCCTGGGAAGTCAGCACAATACAAAATGTCTTCAGTTTCAGTCAAGATGACCAAGCACACCCACAGAAAACCACAAAACAACAAAATGAACTCACACTTCTTAATATAGATAATTCCAAAAGAAAAAAAGAACTGCAAGGTGACACATTGTCCCCAAGGGTCCTTAACCAAAACGAGTCCTTCTGTTAAAGACAAACAATTCAACAGGACCTCAGAGGTCCAGGGTCCAATAGGAAGAAAAACTGACAAAACAGAAATGTCAAGCACTCCAAAGATTGACTTCAATGACTCAGCAGCATTAGATAGACCCAGCAGACTCAAATGCCTGCCTAACGATGTAATAGTCAGCAGGTCTGTTCATGGGGATGAGTGCAGAGCTGCAAAGATGACTGCTTTTGGCTGCTCACTGGTTCCCTCTAGTGGTCTCTGCCTTGCATATACCAAACATACAGTGGATTGTACTGATGGATAGAATTGCTTCCCTCCAAGAAGATGACCTGCGTTTGATTCCTGGCCACCATGAGGAGTTTTGTGGGTCTGTGCCCGTCTCTGGTTGCTAGTTCACATCCTGTTTTTGGCATCATAAGGCTTGCTGAATCCTAAAAAGGCCTCAGCGTGGAAAAGCATGCTGGCTGACCACTATGGACTGATATGACATACTTAGCTGCTACACACATCAAAAGACCCGAGCTTGCTCAGACTGTATGCTCTGCCTGTGTTGTCTGCCCAGCCCAGACTGCTGTTCAGGTGAAACCTCCCCCAGTACTTGTAGCCCTACATATCACCACTGGATCCTCCAGCAAGGTCTTTTGGCTTAAGAAACTGCTCCAGCGGCCCTGGATAAATAACTGACCCAGTTTACATTCATATCTTCAAAGGAGAATAAGATGTTGATTTTCCATTCAGAATGAAAGTGTGGAAGCTTTGTTCTGCATACTCTGCCTATAACTACACATTTTAGGACTACCATAAAAGATAGGGACTACCCCAGTGTTCTCAGTATTCATACATTACATACAGAGTCATATGGTTACATACAGAGTCATATGGATGGTAGTTCAGGTTTGCACACAGAATCCAAATTGTTGGAGGAAAATTGTACTTGCAGTGACACCATGCAAATGACATTTCAAATGACTCCTGTGTAATGATAAAAATCAGACACCAATGCATACATGTGACAAATAAATTCAGCAAATTTCTTTATAACATGGTAATATTATACAAGGATTGGTTTCAACTGGTGCAGGGGGCAAATCAACCCTAAATCCACTGCCCCTCAAAACACAAATCGCACACATGTCCCTACTGCCCATACCCAAATCTACACCATTGGTACCAAACAGCTTCAGGGAAAGTAATCATTTAAGGATGGAGACTATTCATCGTTGTCTCTTGAGGTCGAGTATGAGAGTCCACCTTCTGGCCTCTGATGGACTCCTCCCCACACCTGTTCAGTACTCTGGCTGATGTGTTGTTATCGAGTAGACTAAGTATTCTGATGAATTATTCTTCACAGCCTGTGCTTGTGAAGCCAGACTTGGAGTGCCTACTGTTTGACTGAGTCGAAGGATTTTCTTAGGTCTTTGAAAGTCATGCATAGTAGTTGACTTTTATCAGATTTTTCTTGGAGTTGACTGGCAGTAAAAATCTTGTCCATTATGCTCCTATTGCGGTGACAACCACTCTGGCACCTTCTCAGTGCTGGACAGCAAGGAACTGCCATGGTAGTTTTCACATTCTGCTTCGTCCTCCTTCTTAAAGATAGTTATGGTGAGTGTGTTCCTCAGTTGTGCAGGGATTTTCACCTTGTCTCATTACCTGAGAATTAACATTGGATATGTCTCAGGAGGTATGGTTTCCTGGCCTTTAGAATTTCATACAGACCAGGAGTGGTTTTCATCCTGACAATGATGTCCTGAACTTCACTCAGTTTAGGTGGCTCTGACATGTCCGCTTCTATCGGATACTGTGGAAGTTCTTACAGGGAATCCATTTTGGGACTAAAGTCCTGGTTCAGAAGGTCCTTAGCAGTGATCCTTGAAGTATAGGTTAGTCACACAGCAGTACTGGTTGCATGAGATTCTCCTCACCCAGAACTGGAAATCATATAGTTGAACTCCAGCTTTCAGTGTATAATCAGGCCGTTTTTGAATGCCACACTTGCTAGATGACTTTCATCTAGGGATGCATCAAACGAATTCCTCCATTTTCTACTGTGAAGGAGAGTGAGAACTCTCCCTCGGCCTCCTCAGAGAGCATCATCTTTAAGAGGTGGCCTCCTCACATTGCTCCCTGAATATCTGCCACGAACGACCGGGCTGAAGTGGCAATTACCGCTCTGAAGTGCGAAGGCAGCACTAGCTCTCAGTTCAGTCCCAGACCTAAACCCTTCAGCCATCTGGGCTATTCAGGTTGGAGCCAGTGACCCAGAGCACAAACGACAAAATCCTTTAATGTGTTGCCTTCCCTTCTGCACAAGTGGCTTGTTATACATCTGGGAGAAAGTAGGGATTGAGAAAGGCCCCTTTGCAATCCACAAGCTCCACTTCACTAATTCTGTTTGTAGGAAATGCTTGCAAGGAATTTTAAATTAAGACTTTGCTCTTTCTTAAAATTAATAGTGTAAATAAATCCTATTTGATGACAGTGCATCAATAAGGCCTCTGTGCTTCTTCCAACCTGCTGATAATGATTTAAGTGCAACAATTGGAAAGGAAGGTTCTATGGGAAGATCGTTATGATGTGGTCAATCCTTTTTCAAGCTATCATCCAGAAATAGAGTATTATGCACTAAAAATGATACCTCTCTCCACTACTGGGCCACTGTGAAAACAGTGCTGTGAAATCCATGCATGTGGTGCCTTGTGGGTAACAGCATGAATACAACTTGCATCATGCCCTCTTCAAGCACTTCAACCATTTAGTCTCTGCATTCCATTATATGTATTTATTGCCACTGAAGTGCACAGTTTTCTGACAACGAATGGCTTTATTGGAAGGGTTGGGATAAGTTACTTTGTCATCTTGAGAGAAGTGTTATAGATTTCATTACATTTATTCAGTAGCCACTTTTGTCCAAAGTGATATACAACTAAGAACCACAGAGTGGGGTCAGACACTGTCTCTGGCACGATTAGGGTTAAGGGCCTTACTCAAGGGCTCTGACAGCCACAAAATTTGAACCAGTGACCTTCTGATTATAGGCACAGAGTCCTAATCCTACCCACATACTTTAATGAAATTCAGTCTTCACATATCCCATCTCGCCCTCCTATTAGACACGCACAGACACACATCCCTGTATGCACAGACAGGTGAGATCAAAGATTAGGGTCAGAGTGTATGCATTTGTCCAGCACCCCTGAAGGGGTGTGTGTGGTCGGAAGATTGTATAATTTGTGTGACTAATGAGATATTGGAAAGAAACAAATTAGTGAACTTCCAGTGATAGAGATGTGACTGAAATATGCGTAACACGTATACAGACACTCCCTGGGCTACAATGGTGCATATTTCGACTTCATGGAGGGTATTCCTGTTCCGTTCTTCACTTTCTGTACGTTATTCAGAAAATTACACAAGATGTTCAACACTTTGATTTTGCCCAGCAGTCGGCTAATGTAAATGTTCTAAGCATGTCTAAGGTAGGCTAGGCTAGGCTATGATGTATGTTAGGTTAGGTGTACTGTATTAAAATGCATTTTCTCCTTACTATACTTTCGTTTTCCAATAGGTTTATCGGAACGTAACCCCATCGTAACCTGGGGAGCATCTGCACATTAATACATACATCAAAATACAAAATATATCATATTTTTCTCATTACCATTTAAAAGCAACATAATGTCAGATGCTTGCATGAAGCCATGTGCATCTTTGGAAAGTGACCTGGTTTTATTCAATGTTGACCAAGGGAATTCATTTCCTGCACGTCAATGATCAAAGAGGGCTGTATAAGATGTGTGGAAAGCAGATAATCAAGCTTCAAAGTTGAGTTCCTTGTTAGACCAGAGTGTTCTCAAGATGGGAAAACACTGCATGAAAGTGGTCTTGCTATGGTATGCATGGTAGTCCTCCTTGGACAAGTCTATTAAGAGGAGTAGAAGTTAGATTTATGTAGATTTATGTTTAAGAGTCAAAGTTAGAAATATTTGTGTCCATTTGCTGTATTTCTAAAGGATTCTGTATATGTGGGTCCCACTTTTAAGTATGAAGGAAGTCACGGTCTTAGGTTGCTTTTCGGGGCATGGCGGTGGTCTTTACCAAATCTGTGCCAGTCTCGACCATCATAGCTCTCATACGTAAGTGGGAAAGTTCAGGTCTAGAAAGTAAAAATTCAGATCAAGATTTAGTTTCAAGCAACCAGTTAAGCATAAAGAGACACAGTCACAGATTACTCAACAGGTTGGTTGAAACAAAATCTTTGGTCTGGATTTTTACTTTCTGGACCTGAAATTTCCACCTCTGCTCTCATATGCTTCAAATGCATGCCAGTCCCATCAGATTATGGCTAATTAGAAATCCTTTATTCTTCAGTAAGATAATAACCCGAAAAACACACAAGATGATAAAAGAAATCACAAACTAATGATCTGGTCAGTCAAGGAAAACTATCCCACGTGCACCTCACTCTATGAGGAATTTCAGGTGATATTTACTGAACCCCATAACATTCACAGTTTTTTGTCAAATAACATTCAATTTTATGCATTAGATTTAACTGAAAAGCAGAATATTTACAGATATCTTATTAGAAAATTTGCTGATACCTTTTGCTTTGATTTTTTAATGTAGAATAACCTTAATATGACTTTAATATTAATAATATGCCACATTATATCTACTATTTATTTTACATCTTATTATTCTGAAAAAAAAACTTGTTATGATTCTGTCTATATGCTGTGTAGTCATAGGTACCATTCATATTAATGAATGAAAGAGATTTGAAAAAAGCAGTTTTGTCATTTGTCATATTATCACAATGGTAAGTAACATATGGCACTGAATTCCTACATTATTCTGTAGTGGATTTAGTAATAGCAGCCAGCAACCTATCTGGTACGCTAATTCATTCTCCCCGCAAATCAGCTCTCAAGTGCAGAGATTCAGTTCAGGAGATAATGTCACTGGCAGCTGTAAGACTGGAGCCAGTTTGGGGGCTGTAATGCACTGCAGCCTTTTCATTTAGGAAATCATCTGGCCTGCCATTCATTTCCCAGTCTTGTATCAAAAAGAATGTGCCAACTGGACATATAAAATAAAATAAAGTATTTTATATTATGTAACCAGCAAAACTCCCCAAAGCTCTGCTTCACCTGTGACACTAATAGATAAATCTATAATAGATAAATGCATAAATAAACAAATAAAAAAGCTGATGCAGTCTGTCCACCGTACTTTGTTTCAAAGAAGTCAAGCATCACGACCACATCAAACATAGCAGGGCAACCAATAATGTTACAGAATGTAAAGAAATGAAACGTTGATTCTGACGCCTATCATCTAAAGAAAGAACTCTCTATCTATACTGCATAATCATATTCACTAATTGCGACATAAAGACGTGTGTTTGGTATTTTTTAGTAAATGTTTACTAAAGCCCTGAGGATTTTTCTCTAATCCAATTACAGGCTGTGGCTGCTTTGGTCTCTTTCGGGGGTCCTCTGTATGTTCATGCAATATAGTGCTGTATACCTTATGATGGGATTTTAGTTTATAGAACCCCTGTTTTGTAGTGCTTATTGCTGATATATTAATGAAGACACTCGACAATAATGAAATCATTAACAATGAGCTTGATGGCTTGGGCATATATTAATAACAAAAGTACAGAGTTCAAACGCATAAACGCTTTAACCGTGTGACAGAACTGTTACTTGACAAAGGTTTATTTAATACGATGAACAGCTTCATTATCTTCCCAATTTGTGAGTGACTGCAATTTTTGTGGCACTTGACCAGTTTACATGATAACAAATCAATCATTCTGTGTTGTTGAAACTAACATAATAATTAATGCAAAATGTGATTCTCAAAGCTATTAGCTTTATGTAGTATATAATGTATAATTTTTATATTGCTGCTTTCAACTATAAAGTAAAATGACATGCAAATATAATAGGGTCTTTTCAACTGGTTAATTCCATGTGCTTCAACAACCACATGGCAAACTGAATCACATGGGAGACCATGCCTTTTGCTGCCAAACTCCTGTTCAGGGGAATGCCCTGCTAGTCTATCATTGTTACTAGTCAATATGTCACAGCTGTCTTCTGTATAACAAAATAAGCAGCATGGGGGAGCAGGCTATGAGAAAAGTAAGGCCAAGACAAAGTGGTGAGAGTTTATTTAAAACCTGGATGGAATTTTACATTCTACTCCGCATTTGCCAGGGAATCCAAGTGATTTCAGGGCTAGTATGTACTTGCAGGTCTTGCTGCTGCATCTTTCAGAAGCTGATTACACATTATGGATGAATTTGTTAAGCCACAAGTTATAACGTTTTTTTTGAGCATTGACAGTCATTTCTCTAAACTTAGCTATGTCTTACAGATTAAGGAAAGACTATAATATAAGAGTGAGTGATATACAATGAACTAAAAACTACACCCAGCCTTAAAGTGTTTAAGAAAAGACTCACATCTCACTTATTTCTATTGTTTCTCTTGAACCCAAGACCATTGAGTTGCTAGCACAAAGCTCTGATTGTTGAGATCCAGGAGCTACAAGGCATGAGAGATGCATGTTACATATAAATGTGTGATTATTGTGTGTCCCCTGCGATGGGTTGGAGCCCTGTCCTCGATTGTTCCCTGCCTTCCACCTGTAGCTTCTGGAATACTGTTTTATATACTGAAATGTGCTCTTTTGCACTGAGGCTACTACTCTATTCTCCAGAACTGTCTGCAATTCTTCAAGTGACTGCTAGGTGGTGCATAAGACATTACTTAGCCTGTATCTTATTCTATTCTATTATTCTTATTGGCCAAGAGGATAATTCTGTTAAGGACTCTGGGCTGTATACCAAATATTAGGCAGCATTAATATTAAGCTTAGAGTATTACTGAGTTGAGCTACCAAATATATATACACCTCTAGTGTAGCCTCAGTAAAACGATAAGGTGAATGTGAAGTGATTTATAGAATATGAGTCTCACAGTGTCCAGTCAATTCTACAGTCCACATTTTAAACCAATGTATTTAACACACACCTGTTAATGAGCCTTTAAAGTTCTAATATCCTAATATGTTATATTTAGAAACACGAGGTTAGTATAACTAGTGACCATAATCAACAACAACAACAACAACAAATTTATTTTTGTATAGCGCATTTTCACGACTTTACATCATCCCAAAGCGCTTTACA
>JABFEB020000040.1:7626833-7649143 GCA_019775895.2 Stomatorhinus ivindoensis
TAAAAGTATTTTATAGTCAATCCGAGACCTAACTGGTAGCCAATGAAGGGATGATAGGACAGGTGTAATGTGATTAAATAATCAACTCCATGCTAAGGGACAGAATGACCAGTGATAGTTAAATTCGCAAGTACTGGCTAACGATAAAGTTATTTTTTAGTTTTCTAGAAATATCACTTGGTATTATTGCATCAATTATATTTGACTGAAAGAACTGGAATCTAAATACTGGGGATTTAAACATTTATATGAAAAATGTAAGCGTTAATCTTAAGTCAATGGCAAATATCTTGGAATTAATTTTCTAAAATGTAATGCAGGACCTACTCATCATCATAATTAAACCCTAAATCTTGTCCTTGCTGATATAATTAAAGAGTATAACAGAGGGACTTAATGATACATTTTCTTCCACTCTGACCTATACAATAAATATTGTGATACTCATAAAAAATAATTTTTAAAAACGCAGATGGAATACAACCTGCAGCCAGACATTAAGGTATCTTTTTCAATGATTAAAACACAAATTGCACTCTGTGAAATTACTGATATTTTATCTTTCTTGGGAAAGACAGCCAAGTAAACTATAAAAGTAATCACTAAGCTAGGTCAACATACTTTTATAATTTAATTGATGAAAGTAAGGGACACTCTAAGCAGACTAAAACAGGACTCGTCAACATAATAAATATCATACTCCCCCCCATTCTAATACCTTTGCTCTTGTGCCTGGATTTAAGTGTCACTTTCACATCAGAGACCATCATATTCCCTTGTGTAGACCGGAGAATTTTGTTGGTGTCAGTAAATGGGGATTTTCTTGTCCGTCTTTTCTCTGAGACGTTACTGAGAAGTACTCAGTACATAGACAAATATCCACAGGAATCTGCTTTGGACTCTTTTCCCATTGCATGCTACACCTCGAGGTTATCCTATGTAAGAATGATGTTAATTACCGATAATGCTCAGATTATACATGTATCCCCGTTTATGTCAGACTGAAGTGAAATATCTCAGCTTATAAATCTGAAGGATTGTATAACACAATACTATTGTGGACTGAATGCCTTCTTTGTGTTGATTCAGCAGAACAAAAAATCACAGTAGGCAGGTCCTAAGTTACAAACATACTTTTCATAATGTTCAGTGTCTTGTAACCTTTGTCTGTGAAAGGTGCTTCATACATTTATACATTATACTTGCTTTCTTACTTTCTCAGACTTTGTAACGGATCGCTGTGGCTTTCCGGTCAAAGTAGCTCTAAAAACCTGTTTTAACTTGTGGCTTCACAAATTCATCCATAATGTGTAATCAGCTTGTGAAAGATGCAGCAGCAAGACCTGCAAGTACATACTAGCCCTGAAATCACTTGGACTCCCTGGCAAATGCGGAGTAGAATGTAAAATTCCATCCAGGTTTTAAATAAACTCTCACCACTTTGTCTTGGCCTTACGTTTCTCATAGCCTGCTCCCCCATGCTGCTTATTTTGTTATACAGAAGACAGCTGTGACATATCGGCTAGTTACAATATAATACATCTGCTCGCACCCATGACAGGAACGCACACTTTGTATTTAAGGTCGGAGTATGAAGCTAAATCAGAGCCTCTTTTTAAAGTTACTACGTGGAAAATGGCTCCTGACCACAAGGCTTTTGATCAGATAAGACATCAATGCTCTCACCCCACCACATATCAATGTTTAATTTTTGTATGTATAGGTTAATTAATAGGGCAAACCCTCGTGAGTAATGAGGGGAACATAACTGAGTTCGCGGTTGTTACCGCTCGTTAGCGGAGTGAGCGGCAGAGTAGCCTGGTTGTAACCTCCAGAAGAAGCAGCGTTATTAAAAGAAACACCACCAAAGTGGAGAAGCTTGTATTCCATTCACCTCCCAAGAGCTGAAGACCCCCGTCCTCCGGGCGAGTTCCATTTTGACTACCCGAGACCATTACCAACAACTTTTTAATATTACACTAGCCTTACCTGCTCTTGCCCTGACCTGATGTTATATGCCCAGTTCTGGGTCTCCTCCATGGTCGTATTTATCCTCTGCTCTCCATCTTTTTACTGTTCTGTTGTTTTTAAGGAACCACCGAATTGCACCTAACTGACTGCTCTATAACTTATCTATTAATTAATTCTGCATTGGTCAGTGTTACGGATATATTCATGTCTCTTAAATAAATAAATAATTAAATAAGTAGGAACTTCAAATTAATTTAAAGCACTTTTTGATAAACTTGACAATGACGAACTACACTAATTTGAATGATTTATGGACAGACTTGGTTATTGCCAGAATAAAACAGATATAGGCTATTTTGTTTTTGCCAATCTGCTTTTAGATATCTGTATACCTTTCCTGGACCTACCCTAAAGGTTGAATTGTGTCAGTTCCAAATAAAACTCTTGCACTGAAAGTAAGTTTATACTGACAGAAAGTGTAACGGTTACAGAACACCTTACTGAACTGTCCCTGAGCAGGAATTAATCAGACTGTGGGTGCACAGGTCCATTAACTTCCTTCCTCGTCAAGGGAACCAAAGTAAGGTGGTGCTGCTGAAGGAGACCACAGTGTGAGATGTCAGATGACGCCACGCGTCTCCTTGTGCCGCAGCCGTCAGGTGGGAGACTTGTGCCAGCAAGCCAGGGCCAATGGTGGAGTTCCTGAAGCGTCTGCCCATCGCCGTAAGCCCCAGGTGTCTCTGACTGCACAGTGACAAGACTGTGCCATGATGAGAGAAAGACGGCAGGTGTTATTCACCATCTATCTCTTTAGCATGTTATGGATAGCACTGAGGAATCCCCATCGTCATCTCAGCCACGCCCCGATCGATAGGGCTTCCCCGAGGATCTGCGTCCAGTCAACCAGTTTTTCTGGCCGTACCGGTTGCTCCCGGTCCGGACACATCCTCTCCCAGTTGTGTCTTGTTTTCCCCGGTTTAGGTTTCCATATATCAGCAACTCTGCTCTCCGATCAGTGCAAGATCTTCATGGTGTGCCCTGAGTTCGAGCGTTTTCCTCGGCGTGTGTTTATCTGTGTCTTGACTTCTGCTACGTTTCCTGGACTCCGAGTTTCTGCCTGCCCCCCTTCTGGACCGACGCCAATCGCCCGACCCCTGCCTGGATTCCCGACCGTGTATTCTGCCTGCCCCCCATCTGTACCGACGCCGATCACCCAACCTCCCCGCCTGAGTTTTGGCTACGGTTTCGGGCTGAGCCCCGGGTTCCTCTTACTTCCCTGTGGAGAATGTTAAATAAACAGCGATACTTACAGTGGAGCCGCGTCAGTGTCCGTCTTCTTGCCTTCATAACATAACATAACATAACATAACATAACATAACATAGATCAATAGCATCTAGAAGTCTGTTTTCTCTGATGGATTTTAGATGAGACATACCGTGTATCTTAGCTAAATCCATAGTAATTGAACTATTGGATTTAAGGAGAAACAACGTTTCCCTTTCTTGCATTTGAAACTGTAACTACCAACCTATTTGCTTTTTAGCCCCTGTTTGACTTTCCTGTGTAGTATGGGAAAGCTGTCAACCTTAATGTCTGACAGCCTTTCGTTGCTATAGGCAGGGGGTGTTTCATGGTAGGGTCTTCTAAATAAATAAATAAATAAAAATAATTAAATGTGCGTATACACACAAACACACACATATAATATGTGGATTTTCTTGCTTTTTCTTCGTGTTTAGTAGCTCACTAGATTTTGCATGTGCTCAGCTTTAACGTCAGAAGTATCCACTCAGAAGGAATATTTTCAAAGAATTCCATCAAAGGAATTAGAATTTAATAAAAATGTGAAAATATAACTGGCATACTAGCTTAATCATCATACCACAAGTGTAGCCCTCATATTTATTGCACGTAGGCAGCTGAAAGGGATACTGGTTTCTCAGTATTTTTCAAGTTTTCCCATTGGCAGCTTGAATGGGTTTGCATGTTCTCTACGTGTTTACAGTAAATGGGCTTCTTAACACGCTCTAAACCCCTTTTGGTTTACAGGGACTGGTGTCTTGACATAGCTGCCATAATTATCTAATGTGACATCTCCTATTCACTCATATGAAACAATAATACAACCAGAACAGTGTTAAGTGTCTCGCAGGGGAGCAACTAACCTACACAGTTATACACCTGCGACTTTGACTGTTGTTTTTCCTGTCATTTCACTGACATTCACCGATTACATCCTGGTAATACTGACTAAGTAGACCTCTCTGAATAAGTGGAATAAATAAAATATTAATATTGGCACTGGGGTAACAAATGAAGAAGGCAACACAGTATGTGAAATTTATGTTGTTTTTATTTTTATGTTTTGCTATCAATATAATTTAAACAAAATGGTAAAGATTGAGTACTGTTGTTTCCTCCTGTAGTCGAAAAACATGCGATTCGGTGAATGGGTATGTCTACACTTCCCATACTGTGTAATGATGCACATATGTGAGCTGACCTGCAATGGCCTGGCATCCCAGCCAAGGTGCTTCCTGCTTGCACTGGATAAGTGGTTATTGGTTATTGGAGGTGGATGGATATTAGTAGAGAGAGAAGCTGTTTGGCACTGAGACATGTAGAACATACAGAGCAGTCAGTTTTTTATACGACTGGCATTTCTCTTTAGACATAGTATGTAGATCTTTGATGAATGAGTAATTTAGCTAAACATTTCCAGACTTGTCTGTAAAAGAGATTCCTTCGGCAGTTGTGTCAAGCAAAATATGTGCCGATGAGAGGATGATATACACCTCGTATTCACCTCAGGGGAACCAGGGGACACACAAGGTCAGTACTAAACTGTGTAAGGGTTAAAATGCTATCGATTCTGCACTAGTCAATGCGCAGGAGATATGAATGAAACCTATTCATCCATCCTGCTAGACGGAAGGATCACTACACATTACACTTCAAGTGCCGTCAAAAATGTTCACTTGCAGCCCCTCTCCATCTTACACCTTAATCAAACTATATTATGTTGACATCATACCAACCAAATCCAATAAATTACATCATATTTATTTGTAATTTAACATTTATCTAACATAATCTCCAGTGTGGACTTCACCTCTAAGTATTTTTACTTCCCCTCACAATGGAAACTGCAAACTGACACTCATTATGCCAGAGTAAAGGCACTGAGTAATTTTCAGTTCCAAATAGTAAAAAGTTTAATTGCAGATAGATTTATTTGAAAACATTATGGCAGTGGCTTTTGATTCAGGGCTGAACAAAAGCTTGAGGCAAAGCTTGAGCTCAATCAACTGTTAAACATTTACTCAGACATCAGTGTAATATAAATATGAATTTACTTGGTGCATGATGTACAGAGACAGTCATCTTGTGTATCAGCTATGCGCCACGGAACTTGCTTCATAAATTATACATAAGAGATGGTTTATTGTCATCAGAGATTGGCTTTTACATGCTTGTTTCTAATACCAGATTGCAGCACATACAGATATATTTTCAGGTAAATCTGAAAGATTTGACAATGCTGCTGGTAGATCGAACTTCATAAAAATCACATTTCTGAGAGAAGTGCATGTAGATTAGACACCTACCATTGTTCTCAAGGCACAAATACACCAACATAGTGCACTTCATCAAGGAAAGCACAGAGAACTATTTTTTTGCTATTATTTAACTAGTTCTGTCTGAGTAGTAATTCTAAATGGAAACCTTAAGATTATTCATGGACATTAACAGAAGTGTTTCTGCATATAGGTAAGTATTAGCAGCCAAGACAAACCTAATTCTCCTTTTCTGTTGCTCTGGATTGGCTGTTTTTGGTCTATACGCATAGTTGTCATGGCTGCTCACCCGTTAATGTTTTGACATTTTTGGATGATGGCCGAAACGAAAAGCATCTCTCCAGTGCTGGGTAAGTTTAATCCTTTGTGCACTGAGAGTCTATTCACATTGTTCCGCATTTACATCATTATTAACACCCTCAAGCTCTCGCCTCGTCTTACGTCTCAGCACATCACGGAGCACTGGGCTCCCTGCTCTTGTCTTCAGCTTGATAAATAGCTGACAGCCATAAAAGTCACTTTACAGATAAACCCGGGGGAGTGTGGGGATTGTCAGCCACTGTTCCTGTCGGGATACCAACCAGCTTATTTAACATGACGTCGTGTTAACTCGACTTTGCCCTTGATATCAAAATGTATGTAGTTCGTAGAGAGCTGAAGAACCCAGGAGAGTTCTGCCAAACTGATATTCGGTTAAAGGGGATTAACAGCGAATGTAAATAAATAAATAAATAAACAAATAAATAAATATTTTTTAAAGGTACCCCTCGAGATTTGAAAGACTTTACAAATGCAACCGAAGTTATTTTAATGAGTCATGACTTAATATGAGGCTGAATTTTTTTTTTCACTTGTGAAAACTAAGACCTGAATGTGGAGGAATTTTCAGAGTTTCTGTTGGCAGCTACATCTAGTTTTCTAGGGAAACTGTCGCGTATTCTTGTCTCCACCTTCGTTTCAAGCTTGAGTACGCTTCAGTGATTCTCCTGTGCCAACCTGTAATCTTTATTTTATTTAAAATTTTCCCTTTGAAATGAATAGTAATTATATCTCTGACTTATGAGACTTCGCCTAACAAGCCAATATTCTGGAACACATTAGAGACACAGGAGTGTAAGTCAGGAGGGTATATGGGTTAGGGTTAAATTGTCATGATGTATGACTTATTGTTTAATCACCTCAACTCTGTACAGTAAGAAATTAATCTTCCTGGAAGTTTTCATTTTGCTTTGACACTGTCCTGCCCCGCTCATCCGCTCCTCCCGTGTGCCACGCCCCCTCATCTACCTTGTGTGGAATCCCGGTGTTACCAGCTGTTTCTCGTTGTTGATTAGTCCAGCGTATTTAAGTCCACTTTAAAGTATGTTTATTCAGTCCGGCCATTGACATCCGTCTTTTGCTTTGCCTCGTGTTTTGTGTTGTTTGCTAAATAAATCCCGATAGTCTACCCGATTCCTCAGCTCTGGACGCTGCTTCCCCACTGAAAACCACGACAGTCACGTTGGCTTTGTGTCAGAAATTTGCTTCAATACAGTTGAGTGCAAGGAAAAGTCATGGGAGGATGAGGTAAGTGGGAGGTAGAAATGTGGGCTGCAAGAATTATTTACCAGGTGAACAAATACCAGCAGACAGACAGGGTACTGAAGAAGTGGTCTTAACCACAGATGGACAAAGTGGTCACCAGTGTAGCCATTAACTTACCTGGGTTTGCCGATATAGATATAGATGGCTTATGTTAGTAGAAATGTTCCTCGATTAAATTTTTTTTTTGTCTCAGCTGTACCACCAATATGAGGCATATTTCATACCAGCATGCATCAGAAGCAGAGCAGGTAAGGCAACATGGAGAGGAGAAAGCATCGTGCTCAGTGATTGTACCAAAATGTCAGCCATCAGAGCAAAATGAACATCAGCCTCAAGACGTCAGATCCTAATGGATTTTTCTCTGCCATGATGTTTTTTTTTTTTACCAGACAAGGTTTAATGGAAGATGATATCTCAGAGATGCCATGCTGTTTAATCTCCTGGATCCTCCTCACTCCACTCTCTGAATAGGAAGCCCAGTGCGGATATGCTAACCAGGCGATTAGTGTGATGCAACTTGTGTGGATATGTGTGTTGACACGGTATTTCTGTAATGAAATCACCGGATAGCTTTTGTTGTGTTCCCTCTGACTGAAAACTGCTTTGCACGTCTTTTACTATATTTTTAGTTTGTTTTATTTCATATTACCTTTTATTGTGCATATTTACCTATATGCAGACTGTACCCTACTGGAGTACAGTCTGGGGGCTGTTTTTTTATTCTCCTCCTCTCTCCTCATGTAATTCTAGTTTCTCTGTCTTCCTTTCCGGTGACGAGTGAACGCTGGCGTGATGCACTGCCGCTGCTCGTTTTCCCTAAAATTCTACCCCCTGTAATGTCATTTTTCTTTTTTGTACGGCGACCTTGAGTGTCAGAAAGGCGCCTTATAAATAAAATGTATTATTATTATTTTACTTTTTATTACTATATTTGTCTATATATAATTTTTTCTTTTTCTCTGTAAAGCGTCTTGAATTACCTCTGCATATGAGAAGTGGTATACAACTGAATAATGTGAAATAACTGCAGATGTGAAATCTGCTGATCCTGAAAGAACCCTTAAGGGTTTAGCTCTGGCCCATGCCTGGAACCATTTAAACCGAGGCGATAGACAAGATTAGTTTAATATTGTATTCAATACTAATAGCAAACAAATTAATAGGTACTGAATGGTCTGAGTAGGCAAAATCAGGTGAGAAGCCCCTTCATCCATCCATCCATCCATCCATCCATGACTGCTGAACCACTGCAGAGTCACATTGAACTTGAAGTCTGTCCCTTCATGTACAATAATATAAAACAGACCTCTCTTCTCCTCTGCTACTGACATATCCAAGCCTTTGACCAAACTTTTATACAAGATTTTCCTCTCCCTGGCTGGTTCCCCGAATCAGCTGTTGTTTATCTCTGTTTCAGTTTCACTTCCTCAGTTTGTTAATCACCAAACCCCAATTAAGTCCTGGTTCAGTCTACTTTAATTTATTTTTGTATAATTTTCAGGTCCACTGATTACCCTGCTATTGCTTGGAATATGTCCAGCAGAGGTCCTCAGTCCAAAACAAAAACTATTATGAATTTGCTGGCTACTTTCATTAATAATTCTTTGTACTAACCACACAGTAGTTAAAATCTTGCTCTCTGTCCACTGAGATTAGGCAAGGGAATATGCAGCTTACAATTAATTTAGCTAATAAGCCTACTTCTGAATCTAAATCTATCAGTATTTGGACACCATGTCAGGAGATTACATAAGATTAAGTTGTACTTTCCAGATTCAGGGTTGCTGGTTTGCCATTTATAAAAAGCACAAAAATGCACAATATTGATTTTGAATCCTGTAACCAGAGGCAGACTAACCATAAAGCAAAACTAGGGGGCCCATGAAGATATCATTTCCAGAGGTTACATTTAAGGATATAACATTATAGCAACATGTCTGTTATTTTCATTTTTAGCAACACTTTTTAGGATAGACAAATCCCCTGTGGGCTGTAATGGACTATTCCTACTTTGAGACTTTGCATTACCCAACTTTCTTTTAACACGTCTACCGGTTATGTCACCGCCAAGCAAACTGGCACAAAGTAGCCTAACAGAACAAAAAACAGCACAAAGATACAAGATTAACATTGCATGTCCTGTGACTCTGATGCTATCCTGCTAGACTGGTAAACAAATTGTGACCAGACGTGGAGAGAACACAATTAAACAAGTGTATGCAGAAGTGCAAAACTAACCTTAGCAAAAGAGGGAATGGTTAAACTTCTTAAGTTCAGCCGATCAATCCGCTGGCGTGAAACAGATTTTTAGTTTGATCCGCGAATTTTACCGACAGCACTCCTGCCCCCATCTTGGGGTGTATTTCACAATAGCTCTCGTTAGCAGCTATGGAAGTTGATAACGAAGTTACCCCTCACTTTGATTGGCATATTATTGATGTTCCATTGTTTTTAATTTCTCCTCATTCCTCTTTCGGCTCCAAAAAATATCAGCCTACGGCCCCCAGAGAAGTTAGTCCACCTGCAATCTTTTCATTTTTTACCGAAGAATGTGTAGAGTTATTTTCTTTTCTATGCATGGTAGTGCTTTCACCTTATTCCTGAATACGTTTGTTAGTTAAAAATGCAGGTGCTTTAACCACAGCAGGAACTGCAAATTATGCAATTGGGGAAAATGTGTAATTGTTATTACTAAATGATGTGTATTACATGCTCATAAAGTTTTTTTGCTTCAAACTCATTGCCAAAATGAAACATATACTCCATCTACTGTTAATACCTGCTTCAGTTTTTTTGCCAGACGTTTCCCACAGGTAATAACTGTAGCCATCTGTTTTTTTATTTTAATTATTATTTTTTAGAAGTGATCCTTCATTAGTCATTTATTTGTTTGGGAGTTGGTGATTAGTTACAACTGAATGGGGATGTTTGGTATTTTCTGGTGTGCCTAGTGTGTTTTTGTACACTGAGTTGGTCTTTATCAAAAATGCATGGAAGAAAACATCATAATAATACGATCTTGTCTCATATTCTTTCGGAATTTGCCCCTCTCTGTAAAGATATCTATGGTACATGCTATCTATGGTTAATGTGTCATTAGTGCACAATGTGGATGCAGTTGACATGCACTGGATTACAGTGTAATGATTTAAGGGCACTACTACTGAGATGCCTTTAATCAGTCTGGTTCCTCTTGAGCTCCTTCTGGTTGCTGCATATGACTGATGTGAAAGTCTAAGCTTGCCGTTTGCTCATCTTCCGATGTGATTGCTCTCTAACACAGTGTCAAATTGACTTTGATTTGTAGGAATTATTTTATAGGCACTGATATTTAACAATTTTATAATTTCATAATTAATTATTGTATCATTTTGGGGAGTGAGTGCAGAAGGCTGTGCAAAGTACAACATAGCATAGAGGCCCCTGAACTCGTTAGTTTGCCACAATCCTCAAAATCTTTCACAATACAGTTACCGTTTATAAGCCCATAAGTCATAAAAGCAGGCAATTTTTAAAAATGTTAAAGGGGAACCGATAAAATCCTTTACCTATACCACAGGAGCAATTACATGGCCGCAATCTAGAAACCAGGGCCATTAATTGCAGAGAAACGCGTCGCGGTGAGCCGCAGGGTTTCAGTGTTAAAGCTTAATCTGACCCCCCCTGTCAGAGGCTGCATTGTGTGTAGCTATTAACGGCTGTGAACAGGACGCGGGTGTCTGCTTTTGGAGCCAGTCTGCATTAAAGGTCCTCCGGGGCATGGCATCGGCACCTCTGGCCCTCACGTTCCTGGTCTCCACTGGGGACTTCTGCTCCCTTGATGTGATTCAGATACACATTTTGGATAACACAAAGTCCGGACCAGGGCCCATTTCAAACTTAGCAGAGAATACAGAGAAAATATCCCAAGTTTCGGATATCCTTGGTGGAATTAAAAATCCCGTTATTGCCGACAGTGCTGTATTTTCTATAGCTAAAGTTCAGAACTGACCAAGCACATTAAAAAAGGTTTTATACCTAGGTTAGTCTTTATTTTAGCACTTCAAAGGAATTATTATATATTATTATTATTATATATAATTATATTATATTATTATATATAATATACACCCAGCCCACTAATATTAAATGTTGCACCACTAAAAGTAATCCTGTTTAGGGAAACATAACCATTGTTCTGCTCATGAGTTATCAATTTTTGTTCTTCAGTGTCAGAATGAAAAGTAGTGTTGTTTGTAGCAGCCAAATATAATTATCCAAATAATTAACCACTGACCAAAAAGATGTATTTCAATTAATATTTGCTTAATAACACAGGACACTGATGTGTCATTATTAAAACTCCAATTTTGCTCTATACATTTCCAATGCAATGTGTCCTGTAGTCGAATATGTTGCCAGATTTTAGTCTACTTTTTAAAAGCAAAGTTTTATAGGTTTTTGGAGCTGCAAAACTTTCAGTGCATTAAGGAAGTACGCATGTAGCCTGCCCGTGGCTGAGTACATGGTTGTACTGTATTTCCTCACCCAGCCACACACACAGAATTTTTGAAGGTTCAGTGTAAATCACCTCAATCCCTTAAATAAAATATTCAAAAGATAGAAGCTTTTTCATACCAATGTCATCAAATAGGTGTGATTACCTGGAAGGGCGTCAGTTAAGAGAAAAGTAAACTGGTTTGTAACAACAATTGGTTCAATTAGTGATCTAGCCTGTTAATGCCTTTGCAACCCAACTTTGTGTGACGACTTAATATAATGAGGATCACCAGATTTTTTTTCATGTGCAACCACCAAGTGACAATGTTGCAGTTTTGGTGTGATTTGTCATTATCTTTTACAGTTCCATGTCTTCATTCATAAAATGTCTCTGCAAAATCCATTTCCATTGATTTCCATTGATTTTTTTTCATTTCTTGTTAATTTTAATAAAAAATATAGCCCTATTTCCTTAAAGGTTAAACATGTGTCATCTTTGGGTAAAGAATACAAGGTAATAAGAAAGACAAGGTGAGGCACTGCTTCACTGGTTGGGTGTGATATCACACTTTGTAGCACAACTGACTGTACATTGACGTCTTTTAGCTTAGCAAGGCAGAAAATATTACTTAAATGATGTCCCTTTTATCAACCTAATAGTGCTGCCTTTATTGAACTGCCCCAATTTTATGTAATAATAATAATAATAATAATAATAATGTCACTTCATTGATCCCCATAGCATTTTTTTATTGTTTTCCATGACAAACAGACATATATGCAGGTGAGAGCATGCATTAAAAATCATTAAAAAGAAATTTTATGTGATGTGAATGTTATGTTTTTTTTTCTTTATTTTTGGTGAAATGCTGCTTCACCCGTTGTCTTAAACCACCTAGAATGCACCTGCATCCACCAATACTGGAAGATAATACAGATGAACAGGTCAGCAAACCTACAAAACAAACTGATTTACACAGATGTGCAACAATATGTTAAGAGTGAGTAACAGCGAGGTGAATGGCGTCAGCCCACCCTATAGGCAACGCAGGCAATCAACATTTTGTCAGGGGGTAAAAAAGAAAGAGTGGAAAAAAACACAATTCCTCTGCTTGTATTCTCTGACATTACACTAATTTATGCTTTTTTGTGAAACAGACACAAGATAGCTAGTTAGATATTCTGAGTTACTGAAATGTTTTTAATGTAAATGGATTGACAAAATTTGTTTTATGCTTCTCTGGGGTGGGGGGGGGGGGGGGTTATCGGAACATCCAGAACTGGCTCTGCTTGTGAATAATAGTCGTGTATATAACCTTTACCCAGCATGTAATCTGTTCCCTTTCCTTACTAGCTGTAATTTCTGTGTGAGGTTTCAGTCAACAGCAGTTTGTGGTGCAGCATGGGTGTAAAAATGTAAAAGGTAGTGAGTAGCTACTAGACGTAAGCCTCGCTCGCGTGACGTGAAGGCTCTGAATTGATGTAAATACACTCCCACGCAGGCCTATATCAGACTGAGTGCTTGCTGAATCCTCCCTCGCTAAGGTGCACACTCTCAAGCAGTCGTTTCTTTTCACACGCTTGCTGGTAATTAAGCTTCTGCATGAAACGTCTCTTTTGCTTGTGTGGTGTACTCATTTGAGATGGACAGTGAAGCGTTTTAACCGGAACTGAATTATGTTTGATTTTCTCGCCCTGAGCTGTATTTTGCTTACTGGCTATGCCAGTGTGCCACTGAGAAAGTGTCAGCGCCGCTGAGAAAGAGGCAGCAGCATTTCACAGTCCTCGGTTTCCGATGCGACACCATGACCCCGTGGGATGCAGTCGTAGTTTGCCTACAAAACTTCTTCAAAAAGGACTCTTCTACAAAGTCAGAGGTTTAGCCATGTTTCAGCACTGATCATCTCCCTGCATTTTCTGGATAAATGCTACCTCATTTGCGTGTCCTGTCAGTGAACTGTGTATGGATGTGATGGAGGAGTCCGTGGCTGCGAGTGTGTCCCCTTCACTGATTTCCAAAAAGAGAGCGTTTATTTTTACTCACAATTTTATGATTGGTGAGGACATTTGAGACTGACGTTATTAAAACATTGGAGCAGCACAGTGATTCAGTGGGTTATTGTTACAATTACATTTAATATATTTAGCAGACACTGTCCAAAGCAATATGCAAGTGAGGCAAATAAGACATGATTACAGGAGTCAAATCAGCATAAGCGCAGCTAGGCTGCACTTCCAGTGAATGCCCAGGTACAAGTGTAAGTAGGATTGGGCACCATTGCCTCATGCCTTCCTGGTGGTGGCTTCAGCTCTTGCCTCTCATGGAGCATCTCATGCTGGCTACTAGAACTTCTCATCAGTCAGTGACGCCTGACTCTCTTTCCTTTATAAGTACATAATTTGATCCTTAGAAGCATCTTTATAGTAAGCCTCCGCCATACTACTTATTAAATTAAACATGCATTTTCCACTTCAAAGTTGTTAAAGCACTGGAATTTAACTGCTCTTTTGATGGCTTATTTAAATTACTTTCAGATACATTTGCAATGACTTGCTTTCATATTTTTTTTGCATCATGAGATGCAATTAAATGATTGAAATTGATTTTTTTATAATTAATGCAGAACCATACAGGGTTTTCACAGCTAGTGAAATACACACTTTATTTTAAATAGTTTCACTTTTCCAGGTTTGCCAACTCACGCATCTGGCGTGACACTCATGCTTTCAGACTCCCTTACTCACGTTATAAATCTTACTGCAAATCCATATTATTCCATTATAAACCTAAAATTAGCTACATCAAAAGCGTTAGGCTAGAGATTTTTGACTTTAGCGGCTGATGGGAGAACAGTCCACTATATGAGTTATTGGTATTCATATAAATGAAATATCATAATGCAAATGGTAAGTGTTTTTTATTGTGGTAAAAAATGTGTTGTACTATTGGGTGCTATGAGACTCTATAATCTCTGTCCCTAGAAGATTTTGGTCTGTATGCATTTTACTGAAATTTTCAATGACCATAAATCAGTCTAAAATACTACAGGAGATATGAGATGAGCACCTTTCCATTTTTTATTAATTTAGCTGCTCCTTTTATGGGCTAAAGCATCTGACAAGGCGTCCCTGTTCATAACTACATCCTGAGCTTCAGAGCAACATCGTTGGCTGGCTGTACGATATGACTCTGGATTTCCCACCAACTGATAAGCAGTCTGGTTGGGCTTATCGGAAGGGAAGGTGACACCCTGCTTACAGCTGGAGGACTGACCTGCAGCACAGGACAGAAGTCACGTCTAAGTTTAGAAGCTCAAAAGGACCTGAGGTACATAGAAATAAGCAACAAGGAGAATCTGCAAAAACATTTTCCCTATTTTTTCTTTTTGAGATGAAAGAGTAAAGAGGAACAAGAAGACCGCAATCTCAGGCCTGGATTTAGTAATTTAAGTATAATTAATTTACCTGAGACTGTGGGTTGTTATTTCATTTGAAAATTACTCTTGTTAGCTGCAGTTAGTGCAGGTGCTCTGTCTGAGTTTTTTGCTGTTTATTTTGCCCTGGTAAATCTTTTCTTTAATAACTAAACGTCTTATGTTAGGTAGATACACATACATGCTGCATAATATGGTTCTTTATATTTATAATAATGATGACTACGAGTCCTATTTTGTAGGAGGCCCCACTTGGGAATGGCTTGGAAAAATTATGCCATTAAGCCAAAAATTTTAAAAATTATACCAAGTCATTAACCCCGTAAGAACTGGACTTGTTCCGTACGTCCAGCGAAATGTGAAAGAAGGCAAACCAGCACGTGATGACTGACCATGAGCTGGAGGTCAGAATCAACCTCTGTGGTGTGTTCGGGGGTGTGTGCAGCATGCAATGCGATGGGCAGAGGAGAATATCGCAGAGAGCTGTTGAACTCGGCAGGCAGACTAATGCATGGAGATTGTGATTTACTGTATCAAGAAAATTAATTTCTGCCTTGTGGGTATCTTTTTTCGTCCACCATCTTGATGCATTGTCGTTTGCCGAGGAATAATTAGTTAATTAATCAAAATCTGCAATAGTGTGTCCAAGAGGAGCCCAGGACACCATCTCGATGTGCCGTGTCTCAACATGCAGTTGTGCTCCTCTGTATTAATACATGCCTAACTGCCTGTTTGTTTGGCTGTTTTTTTTTGCAGACGCTGCCCTTTAAGAAATGCCAGGAAACACTAGACATCGCCCAAGAAATGCAGCTGATATTTGCTGTGCAAATGCAGGCATGTTTAAATATTGGCAACAAAACTGTTTATGCCTGGCTTTTAGAACCTCACATGAGCTGTCAGAACTTTCTTGTAAATGTGTGAACACGTTTTGCTTGTTTTCGGGTCAAACAAATTGAGACATATTTGAATGGTTGCCATAACAAGCACATTTTAGTGATATAGTATGTAATGATTAATAATCACTCATCCATCTGTCCATCCATGTTCAACTGATTTGCTTAACTTGGCCAGGACATTGACGGACCTAGGGCCTATCCCAGCTTACTTGGGAGCACTATGGAGGGAAAACCCTGGCATGAATCTGTCACGACCACGGAGGATGCGTGCCTGAATGTCGGCGGCGTCGGGCAGGAAAGACGATCGGAAGCAGGAATCTCCAAAATAACGGGGTTTATTTAAACAGACGGACGGGTAAACGCCACAAGACATTACAATGACAGATCTGGGGTAACTAACTCAGACGCGGACTAAATACACAAGACTGACAGCAAACTAATCAGGACACAGAGGAATACACTCAAACGGATGGACCACAGGTGGTTTCAATTGGGATTTGCACACGAGGAGCAAGGGGGGCGTGGCACGCACGAGGCTGGGACGGACGGAGCGTGACAGAATCCATTTAATCTTAAGAAGTATTTTGCAGCTGTTAGAGTTGAGTTCCAGGGAAACATCAGGAAGTACGTCAACACCCCACTCTCCAAACGGCTTTAAGACAGACACACGTCACCTGACAAATCACATGATGCATATCGCAGGAGATGGGAGCCTTCCTAACTGAAGGATCCCCGGGCAGCTCTGGGGGCAGAATTGATGAGTCTCCATTGTGCTTCTTACTAAACCTACAGCAGACTCTTAGTGTTGGAGCTCTTTTAGTAAAGATATAGCCTTGAATTATTGATATATTTGTTTGGTAGAAACAACTACTAGTAGAAAACTAAACCATGTCGTACTTGATTGCTAAATAAAGGGACATCTTAATCTTTTTGAATAATATGTCAGAATTTTTCTTCTTAGTAATATTTATTTATTTAATCCCTGGGAGTCACATGACCTTAGACATTCCTGATAGTACTGATTTTGGCATAATCAAGGTACTCTTCTTTTAACTCTGCATTGTACTTGTCTGACTCACTGTAACTGTCTGTCACTGAAATCATGCTTAAAAATCTAATTAAAGCTAATGTCAGTAATGGCCCAGGCTGATGAATCCCCATTCTCTATCAGAAATAAAGTGAAGGTACCATGATTCTGTTTTGGAGAAGCTTGCAAAGAGGCCCAACGGCAAGCAGTTCGGTGCTGCAAACTGTGCAGTAGCATTTTTGCCCAAGAAATGTCTCCAAATTACATGCAAATCTGTTTTTTTTTTGCAAGTAGAATAACATTAAATTATCGCTTTAATATTTCATATCGTCTGATAGGGGAATTTAATTAACTAAGCACAGGTGAATGGATTTCAAAATTGCTTTCTCTCCCTTGTTCCATTGTGAATTATAAACAACATTCATTCACCTGTGCCTAACTTATTTTGTTGTTGCCAGAAAAAAACTAAATAATTTTATTCCAGTGAAAAGAATATATTTCACAGCGTTTTAATTAGATAGAACCTTTTCTAGTGGTTTCTCTATGCTCATTCGCCCTAGTGAATCCTGGTCATACGGAGCCCATTCATGATGTAACAAGAAGAATTATAGGTATATATTGTGGCCACGTGACTAATTTGTTCCCATGATGTATTATATCGTGGGCACATTTTACTTATTCATCCCCTCGTTTTAGTTAAATCGTGGCCACGTTTTATTAATTCATCCCTTTGTTTTAGTTAAATCGTGGCCACGTTTTATTAATTAATTCCCTCATTTTTCTTGTAGCACGGCCTCGTTTTACTAAGTTCCCCTGTTTTACTTAAATTCTGGCCACGTTCTGCTTGGTTGTTCGCACGATATATTAAAACACGGCCACAACGTATATATAATTTCTATTATTATGTTGTGAGCGGGGCTCCATAGGGTAACTTAAAGGCTTAGTGAGAAACATGAAGAAATTACTTGAGAACAAATGGAAAACTTTGCTTCAGATAAACAAAAAATCAAGATATGAGCAAGAAACTAGGGCTGTAATGGTTCATGTATTTGTGGTGTACAGTTCAACACTTGATTTTTGGTTTAGTACACCTATATGAATTAATGAATACATTTATTGAAAGGGGTGTAACGTATATTCACAAGTAGATGCAAGGGTGCTGTAAGGGGGAATGGGGGGTGAGTTAGCACTCCAACTCCAGATATTTGGAACATAATTAGATTTGTCTGCGCTGAGGCCAAATGCTTTCATGGGATTCATGGGAGACCCACTGAGTAGATGTTGGATGCAGAAAACATTATACTAATTCTGACTGTCAGTAGCTCATGGCTAAAACAGGTTGCAGTCAGTCATAATCTGCAGTTTGGGAACATTTTGGATCCAAAATAAATTACAGCAGCACTGGAGAGAGAGAGTCGTTCATAAGATGAAGATGTCTGTCGGCTGTGTTTTTCCGAACCGTACCAATATATTGCTGGAAAGGCATCCGACATGCTAATCATTTGAGATGACATCACCCAAGTGTGTGTATGACTGGACAGAGACAGAAACTGCCTCTGCGAGTTAGTCTCCCTGTGGCATTTAATATGATTTTGCAAAAATCTGTCTTGATTAGCAAAATAATCAAGGCTAAAGCAGTGTTTATTGGTACTGACACGCACTATGATTGTTATGATGCTATATTTTTTATTTTTTAATTAATTTTACGTATTTATTTTAACAAGTTTAACAATTTCAAAATAAATTTTGTTTTCCCTGCCGTACTGAAATTCCACCCAACCTCAAACCCAAAACTGTTTGTACCAAAGTTTGTCCTGTGAGTGTTTTGTACCAGTGCACCCCAGCAAGAAACTCAATATCACCAGGAAAAAAAAAGTTCTGTCTCCTTATGAATGTACACACTGTACAGCACTTAGTTAGTCCTAGTTTTAGTTAGTCCCTATTAACCTCCATTCCAGGTTTGAAGGAAACAGAGAGACTTACTGGAAGCATTATGTTTTAGCTTTAGCTGATATACATACGTGCACTGGTGTCGGAAGGGGTTTGACACTGGGGGGCTGAATTTGCCCCAGGGGCGGGGGTTGTGGACGTGTGACATTTATCATGACATGGCGATTCATACCGTGAAATGATGCGTTATAAGAAAGATTTTAAAGTTTCTAAATAATAAAAATTATTTTAAATAAGACTAACACTGTTTAGGTTACAGTTTCCCAAAAAGCATAACGGAAAATAACTGACCCATGTATATGTTTTGTCTATGCTTTCTGCATGCGCAGTGAATTTGCCGCAGTATTCATATAAGGAACACCGTTATTTGTTTGTTTATTTGGAGGGGTCTGCTGATATTGGGGGGCCGTGTCTCCCCCGTTCCCCCCTATTTCCGATGCCCCAACATACATGTCATAATCCCCACAGTGAATCTTAATTGTCATAGTTAACGGCATATATTTCATAATAAGAGCATGGCAATAAGATTAAAAGCAAGAGAAATGACTCCCATCACTTGTCCAAAAATTATGATTCAACTCCACAAAAAGTACCTGTCCTTAGAAAGTCAGTATTTGATCTACATCTGGCCATTTAAATAACTCTGCTGTGGGGTGTCGCCTCGGGTGTATGAGAAATGCACGCAAAGCACTTGTCTCTCCCTGGTCAGGTTCTATTAATAACTGCTCCCTCGCCCACCTTTGCCTAAAAGTCACTGCTAATGCTGGCCTCTATCCATCTGGCTGCCTCCTCTGCAGCTGCGGGTTTAAGCTCCGTTGGAGGACAGCGAAGGAGTTTAAACACCTCTGCCAGCCACTGGCCCTGCAGATAATACAAATTACAATTTGAAACAGAATGAAGTTTTAAGGAAACGGAATCCTTCATTAATCATGAAATACAATTCCTGGGAGTTTATTAGGTGCTGTCAAGTCACATGGCTGTAGTTCCTCCAGAATGTTCCATCTTTTGTCTGGGTCTTCAGGATCCCCAATGAAATTTTCAGGGCTGATTAATTGCATCCTGTCGTGCCCAGCAAACCTCACCCAGTACTAAATGGACTGTTCCAGCTACCAGATTGGTTTGACCCATGTGTAGTACCAACTGGTTTATCCCGGTGACCTTAGCTAAGTGGCAAAGTCTTGTTTCTCATTCTTGAGTTGTGGTGTGAGAGTTTGTTTTAATTTCCCACTTCTTTTGCATGTCACATTTTGCTTGATTCCTCATTTTCCGAATTCAGGTTGTCCCCGACACTCTCCGTGACACATCCACCTTGTTGCAGGTTTAGCAACTATGAAGGTGAAAGTGGGAGAATGATCAATGATGATCAGACACAGATGAAAATGTATAGAGGGTGAGAAAAGAAAGAAATGAAGTAAAGGTAAGAATAATGACCTGCTGTAGGGTGACAGAAGTAAGGAAATACAGAATTTTTCCTTTCAGGGGTTGGCTAGACAGTCCTTCCAAAGCTTACCAGCATCCTCTATTGTGTTGCTGGTATTTATCCATCCATGTGGGTCTGTGGAGCACCTGTATAATTATAATTGAGAAAATCCTGGAAATTGCTGGCACCTTGTAGCAGAGACTTACTAATCTGCATGCAGCTCCTCCAGATCCTCTTTTCAGCCCTCGATTGAAGGTACCCTTCTCCGCCCAGACTGAAGAGCAGGGTTAAGCCACTGTTGGACTTTTCAAATGTTGGTCATACAGAGAGCCAATAGAACATCACTTTATTGGCTTTCTGAGGATTGCTGAATTATTCTTTTTGTTTGCCTGAGAAAATAAAAGGTCCAGGGGTGACAAACCATCTGTCTGCCTCATCCTGTGTTTTGTCTTGGATTCCAGTTGTTTCAAAATGCTTGCTGCAGCAGAACAGGAGCAGCTGGGTGTGTGTAAAGCAGCCCAGCATCAAGCCCTGCTGGATGGTGCACGGTGACATGGAACACATGTTCCTGGCTGGGACTCCCGCCGGATAAAAAGATTTAAATATACTGTCATTCCCACTTGAAAAAGGAGAAATTATTTTTTTAAGTTAATCTAAGTGAACTATAACAGTGAAAGGAAAACGGGCAGTGTGTTTTTCAGGTTTTTGAAGTGTATCTTAATACAAGAGAGAGAAAAGTTTCTCTGCCACAAGACTTCATGCTGGTTGTCTTTTGTTGTCAGATCTAGTTCCCCATTTCACTGCAGCCCATTACAGAGTACATTAGTCTAAAGTAAAAGTACTGTCACTAATATATGTTCCTTACTAGTAAATTAAATATGGAAGGAAGAACATCCTTTATACAATTACATATTCTGCAAAAAAGTGAGCTGAACAAAAAGAAGACCAAAAAATAAATGTAGTTATTAGAATCCACAGAATATCAATCTGCTCATGAATTTCAGAAAATTTCATTTGCAAGTGCAGAGTTTACATTAAAATGGCCTCCTACACGATTCACTGATCTATTACATTAAGCCCTTCAATTGAGACAAGAGCACATATTAGTTATTTAAAAAGTCCAACGAGTGAAAACCGCACCCATAAATTACATTAATGTAACACAAGATCAAGCATATGGGGGGGGGGGGGGGTACAGAGACTGATGAAACGGCTTTAATGTACCTGGGAAATGTTGCTGTTTATCAAGCAGTCAGTTGGTCCGGAGATGAGGAAGCTGTTAGATTAAGGTTTTGATTAAGGTTACATTAATGTTAGATTATGGTTTTCCGCAGGTCTGCTTCCTGACATTGCACTGGGACTTCAGCACCACTGTGACAGGGAACGCACAAGTTCAGACAGAAATCATGATTCTTTTCATTGATTCCATACTTGACAACAAAAGGATTCATTCAGAATTGTTCACTGATTCGTTAACTTTTTCTGCCTTTGTTTTTATTAATTCTTTGCCACAAACACATTCCCTGAATGTCACCTTTCATTATGAAACCTTAGAAGTACTAAAAAACACTTTGGAAATACTTAAAATAAAATTGTAGCTAGGACAGGATTTTTAAATAGATTAAAATTAATGTTAACTTTCTTTTTCCGCTGGTCAGATTCAGTTTAAATTTTTCTTTAACTTTCTTTTATAGAAGATAAAAGTTACAAAAAAGAAAGACAATCTTCTGGATGCCCAACATCATTTGTGATACAGCAGCGTTAGTGTTACAGTCAACAAACTCAATATCAGTTGAAAAGCAACATCTTACAACTCCATTAAAGAACAGGGCCCGGTTTCTCGAAAGCTTCTTATCGCTAAGTAGTTCTTAAGTTTACCTTAACTTCACTCTTAACGCTAAGGAACGTTTCTCGAAGCGTTCGTACGCTAAGTATATCTTACATACGTCCCACGTTTGTAAGGTTGGTC
>JABFEB020000040.1:7653514-7672973 GCA_019775895.2 Stomatorhinus ivindoensis
CTGTAAAACGCGGTGAGGGTGGGAGGGGGCAGGTTGGCTCGCTTCAGCCGTCTCAGGAAGTGGAGACGCTGCTGGGCTTTTTTGGTGATGGAGTTGATGTTGGTGGTCCAGGTGAGGTCTTCTGAGAAGTGGACTCCCAGGAACTTTACAGAGGAATCACTCAATAATCACTCACACCTACTGTTAATAAATCTACCAGTCATTGAAACTCTGGTGTTAAGGCCTCTTGCTTATACTTTTGGTTCAGTTAAAGCTATTCAATCTTAATGGGAGGGGGGGAGGATGGAGGTTCTGGTTCTAAATCACAAAACCAGAGGATTTTATTCTGTCTTTGATAATTCCAGTTTGTTTTCTGGTCTCTGGTTTTGCTTTACTTAACATCTGGGATTCTCGTCTGTCCCTCCTTTCCTCCGTGCCCTCATCCTTGGATTTGTCCATATCTACTCAGCACCTGATAGCAGCCCATCTGCCTCACCTGTGTCTATCACAGTCAGCAGCGCTGTGCTTTTTAAAAATGGCATTAAAGGTTCTGTAATGTATGCTGGACCCTAGTCCTCTGTCTTATTTGCTAGGAATAATATATCCTTGGGAAAACACCAAGATTCTGCCCCTAAGTGGCAGTGTCTTGCTCCTTGTAAAACACCAACTGCAAGTTCAGATATCCTGTTAGGAGACAGAACTTCTTTTTACTGAGGACCTCCTTCACATCAGGTTAAAGTATTGGTATCTCTGCAGCCTTGGCAAGTTTCTGATGGTAACACAAACTGAGAAGGATAAACAGCCGGTGTGCTGCAGAGCACTTGGAGAATTCCCCTGTACCCTAGTCACCCACGGGCAGAGAAACCCAAGGATAATGGTTTTGAGGGAACATGAATAATCAATGAATCAATGTTGTTTCTGTTGACGCATCACAACTTTTCTAGCAACTCATGCCTATACAAACCAAACTCTTACCTAATGGTCTCCCGTCTTTTCCTTGAATGTTACACCTTTGTCATTGGAAGGAATTGCATGATGACTGGCAAATTACCTGTGGATCCTCAATCAACGCAATATCTTATGGTCAATAGCAAATTTTCTAAAAAGTTCTAACCAGCCATTTTCAGAGGATCGTTTGAGCATTAGATAAAGAAAATGCATCCTACAGAATATGTAGAAAGTGTAAGGACTGCACTTCATTGTTCTGCCTTTGCACTGAAACTATCCAATATGCAAAAGCAGCAGAACAAGGTGCTGAGTAGTAAGATGAGTAAAAAGGCAGCAAGTATTGACTGGTACAGTATTCTGGCCGTGGGAAGATTGATGCATGACCTAATCTTACCACGTGAGCCATTATGAAGAGCATTATGTCCTGCTGCTAAAGCAATTCACATACAAAAGGCTCAGACACAGCTTTTAATTACCAAGCAAACTCTGCTGTAATTCATTAATTAAATTGTGACACTGAGCTGGCATCCAGGCTTGCATATTTAATGATCAAAATCTTTACTCTTTGTCACTGTTCAAATAATTGAGCATTTTTAGTGTCGCGATTGCGGTCCGACGAGCAGGCAGACAGAGGAGTGGAGCAGTAAAGACGGGGGTTTATTTGGGAGTCCACAAAGTAGCGACAGACAAACATTAATGACGGATCTGGGGAAACTAACTCAGACGCGGACTAAATACACAGGACAGGCTGAACATAACAGGCAACAGGTGATTACAATCGGGAAGTAACACGAGGTAACGAGGCGGGCGTGGCACACACGGGGATTGGACGAGCAGGTCATGACATTTAGAAATTTACATTTAGCATATAGTATAACAATTCACTTCATCTGCAAACAGTGTATGTATCACACTCAGTTAATACTAAAATACTGTTACCATTTTTTTGAATAGTAACCAACAGTCAGTAGTACTGTGTGTGTTGTGTATTTGCACTTCAGGGTAATTTTCACCTCCTTCAGCAGTTAAGAATCATTTTCTTTTGGTGAGCCAAGCACTATTATACTGATTTTGGACAGTTGACTCAAGAACCCCATAAGATTGAGGGCGATGACATTCTTTCCTCTATGACACATTCAGCTTTGGAATTCAACTCCAACACTTGTTTACCATACCGGCAACCAAGTAGACCCAACAACAGCACCTCTGGGATTTTCCTGAATTTATGGAAACAAGAGCTTCTGAATTCTTCCCTGTGGAATAAATGAAAACTTGAATGAAAACTTTTGCCAAAATATATTTATAACTTCCAGATAACGTCCCTTTTTCCAGAAGTGCTACAGGGTATACACTTGTTCAATAAGTCATGATAGGTCGGTATCTCAGAATCAAGTATAATTTGTTACTTCATATATTTAACAGGGACAGTGGAAACATTTTCACTGTAACATATGTCTTGGTTGTAACAGAAAATACCACAATCTCAAGACCAGGAGGTACACAGCTTTATGCTTATATTTACAGTGGATATTCACAACTGAATCTCTGCAGCATCTGTACAGATTAGGAAATCCTTAAATCGATTCTGAGGAAGGCATTCATAAAAACAAAATACATAATTAGCATTTGTATGATTTTATGGTTTAGTTTCTCAAAAGAACTAAATGTCACTGATGTGCTGAAGTAAGTAATAGGGCTTCAGTTTAAGTCTTGTGATGCCAGTCTACAGGCAAACAGACCCTGTTTGAATTTACCTTGTAATCCCTAGTCAAGCTTGATAATGCAGTAGCTAGGTTGGTATATGAGGATGGCGTGGGAGAACATTTTAAACTGAATTTGAGAAAACACTTCTTTACACAGCGTGTAGTTAGAGTATGGAATAGTCTTCCTGCTAGTGTAGTGCAGGCTAAAACCCTGGGTTCCTTAATATCTGAGCTAGATAAGATTCTAAAAACTCTGAGCTATCAGTTAAGTTCTCCCCAAATGAGCTTGATGGGCCGAATGGCCTCCACTTGTTTGCAGATTTCTTATGCATGTTCTTACAGTTGGGGTAGAAAGCTTGGGGGGTCGAAAAGGGTGAGTCAGTCCTACGAATATAGATGAGGCATAGAGACGACGGGGTAGGAAGCAGGACGGAGGCAGACCAGGATGACAGGGCAGGCAGGCAGGCAGAGACGACCGGGGAAGCAGGGCAGGCATGACGGCAGGACATGGAGAAGCAGGCAGGGCAGGGGGGAAAGAGATGGGACAGAGAAATGCTAAGTAAGTGTCATCAGATATGGCAACCATACTTCGCAACTTTGGGAGGTTGCTGAGAGGTTAAATAGACTGGTCCGATTGCGATAATCGGCTGCTTCTGTGCCGCCTCACCGCTGGGGGTGTGACACAATAACAGAAAAATCAATATCAAGAAATTACAGACCCAACTAGATTACCTCCGATGAAGTCTTTCTACATGCAAAGGTATAGATAATTAGAAGTCATTGGACATTAGACACTTAATTTAGGAAACATGACAGCATTTATTATCACACTAGCAAACCTTTTGAACTTGCAGCACAGCAGTTATAAATACATCCCCTGGAGTAGCTTTTGTTTTCTTACCATTCATTTTTTATTCAGTATTGGCAGCTTCATGCTTGATGAGGTTCTATGCTGCCATCAGATGAAACTTATTTTACATCAAATAAATATATGTAATACTTGAAAGAGTTATATGTAAATCATACTGTTGTGAACTTTTTTAAATGATACAAAAAAAATAATGACCTAGTTATCTATACATTTGCATGTAGAAAGACATGCAAACATGTTTCTGCTGAAATTAGTGCTTCTGAAATGTATTAAAGTAAAATATATTTTCTATCATCGAACATGAAAGCTTGCATCAGAACACATACATGATACTCAAAAAGAGAAAACGCCACACGACGTCATCCATGTGGGTGATTCCTTAGCCTTTGTGTCTGATCAGTGTATTAATCTCACATTCCCAGGATCCACAGCCTTGAGGCATTCCAGACCAATCCTGGATTTTAAAGCAGAGAACCCATAAAGGTATGCGATTTCCCTCCTAGTGAACAGCACAAATGGTGCATGAATATAGAAAATTAGATATTGACACAGCAGTGCTCACTGAAGAGTAAGCTGGGGGCCCTGACATTTTCAGGTGATTCTCCCTATAAGTGAGTAAGTGGGAAAAAAAACAAAAGTAAAAGGATCTTGAGTGAAAATAAAGGAGAGAGAAGCTGGATGCTTCACTTAAACCAGAATACATGTATAATCTGCCGGTTTTTGCGTCTTATTTAACATTACTCTTCTGAAGGGCATTTTTTTTAACTTAAAACATTGTTATTCTCCTTGTGCACATGAAGCATCATTGGGAGAATGTGGAGAGTTGTGACCATTTACAGGACTGGCACTCTTCAGCATTATATACATCTGACATGTACACATAATGTTTTAAAACTTCATGTGTGAACAGCTGGCTAGTTATTATCTATTACCCAGCCGCAACCTTGACCATAAGTAACCAAACAAAATACGAGACCTTTGGCTTTTTTTTACTTTTTCGATTGCGTTCACATACCAGCAGGCCTGGTTCCGTGTGAAAGAACCAGTTTGGATCTGAGCCCAGATAATATGAAAGCCGAGCAGAATGAAAGGATGGGGAGTCACAGCACAGGGTCAGCCAGTCTGCAGCTCCCCTCAGCGCAGCAGCAGTTTTCCCCGGGATTCAAACCGGTGACCTTCTGATCACAGACACAAAGTGTGTAGCCCCCCCTTTTCTTTTTTTTAAAAAATAGCGATACTTCAATGATCGAGTGATTCTTGACAGTAATTTAAGTTCAGCTTATAATTATCAATCACAAGTGGTGAGCTATGCTAAGGAACGTTTTGTAAATAAGGCATTCATGGCTGTCAGACTGAGAAATAAGCCATTATGGCCTTTAGATTTCGGAGTGAAGAGAGCCGGCTTTCCTGCACTCCGTAAAGTTAATATGACAAATGTAGCCAATAGTGTACCTGGCATACTCGGCACCCTGGGTAGAGTCTGAGCTAGTTGCTCAGGCACTCAGTGGCACGCTTTGAACAATGACACCGAGGGCAACCACCCATGTTGCCCTTGCCAGGATCTGCCCATGAATTTAGTAGGTAATGGCTGAAGTCCTCAAAATAATCCCTGGTCTCAGCATTCACATATAATCCCCTCTATTCAGCTGCAGGAGCCACTATGAATGGTAACATGCAGTTTTATGTAACATATATTATATATAATGTATGGTGTATATACTGTATGATGTTCTTACGTAGATTTGTCATCTTTCAAATTCTTTCATTCAAAATTTTTATTTGTGCCTCTGTATTTTGACGGGATCTAAATAAGATATTGTGCTAAAATATTTTATTAATAAGTTATACACACACACACACACACCAAGCCACCTACAAAAGAGATTGACAGAGTTGCATTACATGACCTGGTCACCTAACCTAGACACAGTAGAAGTTTGACCCGATAGTGAAGAAAAAGCGGCCAATGTGAGCTCAGCATATATGAGTCCTCCTTCAGGACAACTGGAGAAGCATCCCAGGAGGCCACCTCATGAAACTGGTATAGAGGAGAAAGTAGGGTCAGCCAGTTCCTGGAACAATTGGAATTAAGGGCCTTGTCAGATGTTCAATGGTGACATCACTCTGCCAGTCCAGGGATTCGAACCAGCCATCTTCTGAGTCCCAACCCACAGAGGTAGGTGTGACCAAACCTTTCACTGGTAAAGTGTGTGTGTGTGTGTGTGTTTATAAAGTGCCTTGTAATTTAAAAATATTTATCTACATCTGAGAAGCATCAAATTACACTAGTGAATTTGAAAAAGAGAAAATAAGGAACAAGGATATGTATACTCATCGACAGAACTACACATGTGCCTGCAAACTCACCGTTTGCAATTGCTGCATAGCTCCACTCAATTTAATGGCCTCTTCTTTCGAATTGATTTCTCCTGTGCCTGAGGGTTTGATCGAAAGAGGAAGGAGGTTGTGGAGGTGAGATGTGGAGTTACTGTAGAAGAGGTTAATGCTGCAGCATTCCAATATAAATTATATTTCTCAGAATCAGAGGGATCTGGTGTATTCATTAATTTCACCACTTAGGGGTTACTTAGCTATCCCGTCAAAATCTCACCTGGACGTGACATCACAATGGGAGGATGTTACACCTCCCAAATCTAGGTGTGGGGGATGTTTCTTGGTGGGTGTCTGCAAAAATAGACAACGGTATTTAATAAAAAATAATTTTAAAAAAGATGGTTGGCCGAATTAACAGATATGGTTGAAAGATTTATTTAGTACATGCAACAACATACAGTAGAGAAAAATTGAAAATGAAAATTTTCCATATTCATAAGAGAGATAACATGAAGACATTCTTCAGTAGAACACTCTTGGTCTGCACTTATTCTTTAGACCTTTACACTACTCCCTTACTAACCAGAGACTTAGCCTTTATTTACTCTTCCCCTGGCATGTCTAAGTCAGCACACATCATAGTAACACCACCTTGACACTGCTAGGGGTGCTAATCACATGACTATAAACAGATTCATCAAATTCACTAATTTATGGGATCACATTAATCCATTAGTCAACATTGGGAACAGTACCATAAACTGAAGGGTATTGAACCTCACTTGACCTCTTTAGTTCAAGCATTATTTAGGGCAGCCAAATACAACTGAGGTCTTTTTGGGGTCCTTACTCTTGCCCAAAACAGATAAACAAACATAAAGAAAGGTAAACATGTTTATGTCGCACCATCTTAATGAACCCTAGTAGCCTCCACTGCAAAGTTTTATAAATTCTCTCCAAGCTTTATTTGAAACTTGTAGTTGAGTGATTTGTAAGTACAGTGGAACCTGCTTATAATGATCACGATTTTAGTGATCAACCGCTTTTATGGATCAAAAAGCTTGGGACAGAATCATTCCTATACAAATTCTGTTTAAAAAATTTGCTTACAGTAATCAAGTAGTCTGCATATAGTGTTCATTTGGGTCTTTTATGCATGACAACATAAATAAAGAATAAATAAATAAAGTAATTTTTTTTCAATGGCAATAGAATCAAAGCTTATGATAAACCAGCCACTGTGATGCAACGGTGAAACTACAATGAGCTATATTTTAAGCACGCTATTGTACTGTATTGAAGAGCCAAGAGGCAGTGGATCTGCAGCCAGACGTTTTGAATGAAAATGACAAGAGGCAGACTGACACGAAGCTCTTCTTTATGTTACTCCTTAAAGAGACCCCACAACAAGCCCCACAGTTAAAGGCACATGCGACAACCGGATACTCAGCACAACAAATACCTACACAAAAAAATACAAACAAATGCTGTATACAACACATACATGGGGCGCTATACACGCGCTCGTGAGGCATGCTGGGACATGAAAATGCTACCGGCACTACAGCATTACAGCATTAGAGCGTATTTGAATTATACGTAGTTCGGTAATTTAATAATACAGTATACAAGTTAATTTGAAAAGTGATTGAAACAGCAGTATGTATTTTGAAAAAGTCAATAAATTTCTGTTTTTTCCATTTTATTACCTTATATTCATATAGTAAATATACAAGTGTCAGGTTATAATGATCATCCACATACAGTGATCTAGACAGACCCAGACAGATGTGATCACTATAAGCAGATTCCACTCTACCTAATTATATGGTCGATGTGCCTGGGCAGAGCACAAGTCCCCCATAATGTGATTTCAAAGGCAAAGACAAATGAAGAAAAGCAAACATTGTAAAAGATTCATGGGGTCAGTGGTAGTTTGCTGAAAGGCTAAAATATTGTGTCATGGGGTGAATTATTACAATGCATTTCTTTTTCGGGACACATCTGTGAAATAAGTTGTGCTGAGTGAGTGTCACAGTGGAGCCAATAAAAAAAATTGTCAAAATGAAATAGATCAAGACATGTATGTTTTTGATGAACACATCTACCCAATAATACTACAAAAAATCATTACAAGAAAACACTTAGATAGGGTTGGTGTGTAGCTTGGCTGGTTAGGCTCCTATAGCCATGATCTGAAAATTGATGGTCCAAATCCCATGGTCAGTCAAGTGTCTTTACGGTCGGTTCTTTGAGCAAAACTCTTGACCCCAAATGATCCAGGGACTAACTAAGCTTTCTGTGTGTTTATTGGATAAAAGTGTCTGCTAAATAAATGTAACTAATGTTTTTAATAAATTGATTGGTTAGAAGCTGGGTACCCAATTAAATGCATTTAGTTAAAGGGTCCTACTTGTCAATCTTATATTGCAGAATTTTTTGTTAAGTTAAAAGGTTTAACATCTCTCCAAGGATTATTTCTAGTGCAGGGAATGAAATGTGACACAGAAATGTTGCTACCCCATGTCGCCTGGGACATAATTAAACCAGAAAAACCAGCCTCCATGTTGTTGTACCTGGAGCACATATCTTTGCTCTTCTGTTTGGGCAGTAGTCCCAAGGCTCAGCAGTCGCCTATATCTTGTGGCTCCTTTCGAGGAGAAATCCTGGCAGTACAGGTTTGGGGCTCTTGTGTCTTTTTCCTTCCCAGTCTTATGGTACTAAAATGTGTTTCAGCTTTATCACCGCCTACTGATCCTTTTCACCAAAAATAAGTTTTGAAAATTCATGCATTCATGAATGAAAATTCATGCAGATTGAGCTGACAAGCCCAACCCCCCCTTTCTTGGCGTCGTGAATTGGTGTTTGTGCTGTGTACACAAGTTGACACATAGCAAACATTTTGTCTGGGATTGTTTGCAACGTCAACAAACACCAGAGTGAGAAAGTGAGAGATGCCATTTAAGAGTGCCCCATCGCCATTGGAAAAGACCATTTATGTAATAAGGAGGCCATAGCACACAGAGTCATCAACATGAAATGTGGACACCTATAAGCACTTGGCTGCTTCTTTTCAATCCTATTTTCACTTACTGGCCTCCAGGCAAACCTCACTGATTGTAAACATTACGTCTAAGTAAAACCCATGAATCTTAGCCCAGAGATGAAGGCCTGTTAAGCTGCTTGTCTTGATCTGGTATGTAAAATATTTCATGGGTTATTAAGGCAGGTCTGACGTTGTGCTTTTGTGTCTGTCCCTCTAGGGAACTCCAGCAAGGACCTCCAGGGATATCTTCAAATTTGTGGCGGAAATGCAGAATGGTTAGTCGAGCAGCAAGATCAAAGCTCTGTTTGATTTCGGTTCTTTGTCCAGTTCTCTCCCCGATTTAGCATGCAGCAATTCTGTATCTGACACACCTTTCCACGACAGTCACTGGCACAAAATTAACATCTCCGATTTGGCTGGGTGAACAACATTAGCATATGAAACAGATAACACACATCAATTATTGTAACAGTGTGTGCTCAGTACATGAGAACTAATACCTCTAGTAAAAACAGACAGGAGAACAAAACACCTTGAAGATACAGAAATACATTGAAGCACTTAACTTCTCATCCATGCCACCTCAGAAAGGGACATGCCGCTATGGCAATCTTTCAAAACAGAAAGCAAGCACTTAAAACACCATCTATGTGTACTGTTCTTGTGGAGTATTTTCCATGTTAATTAAGTATCTAATTTGAATGCAAAATAGAGACATGTAATTTGGTTTAGTACAATCTTCATTTCCAAGGCACAAGGTAATCTATAAAATATTTAATTGTCATCTGAAAGCGGTTTACCATATTTAATTAAATATTTTTGTTATCACTATCATGCATAAATGACTTAGTCTTTGGTGAGATGTGGCTATTTATGCATAGGAGTTCGGGAAAGTTATTTGTTTAGTATGTTTGAAGTATGATTGAAGTGACTTTTGTGGAATGACGAATAGTCCATTTCAGAGAGAAATTGACCTTACGTCTAATGTTTTTTATTTTCCACAAGATAATACTGTGTTCTGGATAATTTCATTCAAAATCTTCTAAATTTCATTCATTTCATTGGTTTTACTGATTTGTACATCTTAAAATTTTAAACAACGTCTTCCAATAATAGTCCCTGGGATGTCCCAGGAAGGCAGGGGGCCCATTGAGTAGAACATTTTCAAATAACAATTAAATTAATTTTGTCAGTTTCATGGCATTTTTTTAGTTATTTATGTGTATTTTATTAACTAAACCTTTTTCAGCTTTTTTCTCATTTTCCAGCTGCATTCTATAACCATAAAACCCATAATGATGAATTCTTCTGACACAGTTACAATAACATGGATTTATGCAGATGGTTAAGCACATTAGGCAAGGTTACACCCTCCTGGGATTTTAATTTCAACCGTCTGCTTGCAAGTCTGCATCCAGACTGCCGGATTGTGTGCCTTCTGTACAGAGCTTCTTCTGGATAATTTTTGTGTTACAATGGAAAACTGTGGATACCAGCCAACACAGTAGGTCATGTTAATCTATCATTACTAATTGCTTAATTATATGTGCATGTTTTCAAGCAGTATGCATTTATATATTCTAAATACAACGATATCCTTACTGTACACTACCTCGAATAATCATAGAGAAGAGGTCAACTGTACAAACTGCTAATAATTAAAATTTGATTAGAATGCAAATTAACTATAGCTGATGAATGTTTGGGTCACAGTTTGACCTTCTGATGTTAAAGTGACTAATAATGTGCTCAAGCATGTGTCCCAGTGAAAGAAGAAAGGTTACATCTGATAAATACTAATGGCACACAGTGTTTACCTTAAATTGCTTGGGTATTTGACTACCAGCTCTGCTCTGTGTGTGCAGTTTCGATGCTGTCCCTGTGCTGTATGGATTTCCTCTGATACACCAAAGAGATGCAGCTAGGCTAATTGGTGTATATAGTGTATGATGATCTGTGTTTATATGCCCTATAGAGTACTAGCATTCTGTTCAAGGTGTGCCTTATGCCTGGTGCTGTCCGGATCAGTTTCTGCCTGTCCCAGTCTGTCGTTCATTTCAACAAGTTCCTTGCTCTCTCCTGTGGACCAGCACATGTTGTTGGTATTTCCTAGTGTGCTAAGTTCAGTCCGTGTCTTGGCATTTTCCCAGTGTCAATGTCTGTTGTAGTTCCCTGTATGGCCAGTGGGTGTTGCTGGTCATCTCGTTCTGCTCCTGTGTTTCCTTAGGTCTTGTCTCAGTCTGTGTCCTCACAATTTCTCTTGTTCCCTGTGCCTCTGCATAGCTCAAGAGGCTGTGCATGTTGCTGAGAACTTTGCATTTAAAACCTTTGTGAATTCAAGGCCACTTTGAGCAGTTTTATTATTTGTTACCCCAAGAACATTTTTGTCAACCCAGTATAAATCATGTTCCTTGTGTTTATGTATGGATTGCTTTTGGAGTCTTTGTTCCTGGTTAAACCTGCCTGTTCCCAGTTTGTATCTACACTATATTGCCAAAAGTATTGCCACTTACCTTTACACATACATGAACTTTAATGACATCCCATTCTTAATGCATAGGCTTTAATGTGGAGATGGCCAACCCTCTGCAGCTATAATAGCTTCAACTCTTTTGGGAAGGCTGTCCACAGGGCTTGGGAATTTTGCTTTTGTGAGGTCAGGCGCTGATGTTGGATAAGAAGACTTGTCTCACAGTCTCCACTTGAATTCATCCCAACGGTGTTCTATTGGGTTGAAGTCAGGGCTCTGTGCAGGCCAGTCAAGTTCCTCCACACCAGATTTGTTCATCCATGTCTTTTTGGACCTTGCTTCGTGCACTGGTGTGCAGTTATCTCGGAACAGGATGGGGTCATCCCCAAACTTTTCCCACAAAATTCGGAGCGTGACATCGTTCAAAATGGCATAGAATGCTGCAGCATTAAGAGTTTCACTGGAACTAAGGCGCCAAGCCCAACCCCTGAAAAACAACCCCACATCATAATCCCCTCACTACCAAAACTTACACTTGACACAATGCAGTCAGGCAAGTACCGTTCTCCTGGCAACTACCAACCCAGACTCATCCTTCAGATTGCCAGACAGAGAAGCGTGATTCATCACTCTAGAGAACACATCTCCACTGCTCTAGAGTCCAGTGGTGGCATGCTTTGCACCAGTGCATCCGACGCTTTGCATTGCATTGAGTAAAGTTAGGTTTGGATGCAGCTGCTCAGCCATGGACATCCATTCCATGAAGTTCTCTATGCACTGTTCTTAAGCTAATCTGAAGGCCACACAAAGTTTGGAGGTCTGTAGCTATGGACTCTGCAGACAGTCTGCACACCGTGCGCCTCAGCATGCGTTGTTCCCGCTCTGTGATTTTATGTGGCCTACCCCTTCATCGCTCAGTTGCTGTTGTTCCCAATTGCTTCCATGTTTTTATAATACCACTAACATTTGACCGTAGAATATTTAGTACTGAGGAAATTTCACGAATGGACTTATTGCACAGGTAGCATCCTGTCACAGTACCAGGCTTGAATTCACTGAGCTCCTGAGAACGACCCAATCTTTCACAAATGTTTCTAGAAGCAGACTGCATGCCCAGGTGCTTGATTTTATACATCTGTGGCTATGGAAATGATTGGAATACTTGAATTCAATGATTTAGAGGGCTGTCCCAATACTTTTGGCAATATAGTGTATGTGACATGTTCGTAGCATCTCCTGGTGTGACACTGGGAGAGCATGGAAACGACACACACTCCACTGAGGTTAGCCCCCAGCCTTGGAAGTTCAAGGCAACACTGCTAATCATCTTCCAAATACATTTCTTTTTTACTTTTACTTTTTATTACTCAAAAGGTCTTTATTTAGATAGTTCACATTACTGAATTTGAAACGATATTTGCTAAATACCAAGGTTTAAATATCATTTCCAATCGTTCCATGTGGCATTTATAAATTCAACACTTACCTATATCACTTAGCTCTAAAGGTCAACTTGCTGTAATATTTTTAATTGGTGTCATGCTGTTGATAATGTTCCAGAAAGTTGTAGAAATGCCTGAAGAGTGCCCTGTTCCTGTAACTTCTCCATTTTCAAAATGGTACTTTTTCGTTTTTGACATACAGTCACGAACATATTATTCGGTATTTCAACAGGGGGACTGGGGTTAAGAGCCTTGGGCAGGACCCTGACTGTCAGCAGCATCTCAGCTACAGATTTGGACCCCAGGAAGCAGCTCAGGTCCTGTTCTATGGACAGCAGCTTCATTCTCTTGGCCTGTCTACTACAGTGTTGGTGAGTAGCTAACTTAAATTGGCGATGCTACTAACTTAACTACTTTTATTAGTAGCTTATCATTAGCACAGCTACTTATAAAATGCTGTGACTTTTCCAGTAACTATTTTTTTTTGTACGAATAGCGATGCAGAGTGAAAAAAATGCTACATTGTTAAAAAAGTACTACAGGTCGTCATCATCTTACGACCTGTGCAACTTCTGACTGATAGACTTTACATTGTAGCGAGAGGTGAAATACGTGGCTGCGACTGCGCCGCATCAGTTTTCGCCTTGGCTGCCGGCAGCATGGGCATCGCCACAAGATGCTCTTTCATTCACTTATGCTCAGGTTACTATTTGCTGTGGTCACAAAACAGTATACATTCTTATCTGTTTGCATTGTAAGTGGTGATAAAAAGGTTATAACAATAATGAACAAAGAAAATGGTGATTAAAAATGTCAAAAAGCACCAAACAAAATGGCATAAAGATATTTTATTATGCAGTATACCACATATATGATCATTTTTGCATATAAAATAAAGGGCTGACTTATGACCAATCAGTTGGCAGTGATTGTGGTTATAAGATGACGACGACCAATATTATCTTTCTCTTTGTACAAAGCATTTTCAACTACCAGATGTTTCTGATTGGTGTTTTTTGCTTAAGTACTCTGGAATGGATGTTAAAGGGTTGAAAAATACTGGAAAATATGACAGAAAATATTTTATACACTTTCATTAAAATGCATAGGAGCACAAACTATCAAAATCTTTTTCGTTGCAACTCTAATAATAATTGATACTTTCATGGATCCCTGTGGGGAAATTCTCTTTACGTCTCCTTCAGCTTGCTTTCTGTAGGTAAGAGCAAACTGGGCTGTGAAGGGCAGCCACCTTCGATGTTGTTAGCTACTTTTTTCCTGTAGCTTGTAGTGTAGCCTACTACTGTATTAAAACAGTAGCTTGGCTGTAGCTATTTTTAATCATAAGTAGCATGTAGCTTGAAAAGCTTTCATTTAAAAGTAGCTTCCCCAACATTTCCAGTACATATGTAGCTCTGTATTTCTTAATGAAGCCAGTGTATTTACAAAGAATGAACCTCAAATTCAGGAAGTACAGTTTGTCTGAACCACTTCTCACCAGTCATGATTTGCATTGTTATTTTTTGCTGCGAAAGAAGAAAATTATCTTAGCTGGTATTCTTTTTTATTCTTTCTTTGAGTGAGAGCGCCTTTGTTCGATTTTCCTGCTTAGCCACATATTAATTAGCTAGCCTTGGCCTTATGTGATTCCTCTTCCTCCCTCAGGTTCTATAAAAAAAAAACAGGTTCTTTTTTGTGATCCCAGAGAGGAGGTTGATGATAAATACAAGAAGGCATTGTAATACCTATGGTAAAGAGAGATGGGCAGCAGAGTGACCGGGTTGCATTTCAGCCTGGAGTTTACATGTTGTGTGAGTTGATGAATCTATCAATTGCCCTTAATGGATGTGTTTGGACTGGAATGCCATTTCCTGTGTGTCCTTAGGCTCTAGGCTCAACATGACGCTGTACTGGATAAGTGGCTGGAAGATTACTGGCAAAGGAAGCAATCGTATTTCTGTGCTACAGGAACATTTGCAGGCGAGCAGTGGAATGCTTGACATCTTCAGCTTGAATTACGAGACTCTTAAATTAATCAGTATTGAAATGCTGAGTGAAGGCATAGTTGGGATGCATCTATTAACAGGGTTGACTTATTATGTTTCTCTATTTGTAGATGGAAAAGATCATAGTTAACACAAAGGAATGAGTCTATAAAATTATCCATCACTGGGTGCTTCAGTAACTAGCTAAAACACATACCCATTCCATGTTCAATCCTTGCAAACACTTACAGAGTATTTGTCTACTTAACATGTAGCGTCCAATATTATTTTTCAAGCTAGAGTGATTTGGTTGAACCTTGCTATAAAATGACATCATTTGCGAAGTAAACGGTGTTTGGAAAAAAAAAAAACTTTGCCGAGAGTTCTGTGTAAGTGAGTAATTCCTTTGGTTCGTGTCTAATGAGTAGACCATGCCGTTATTTTCATACAAGGCTCAGTCTCTCTTTTCTTAGTTTTTTAGATTACAGACACAGATAACAGACAGCTGCAGTCTTCTTAAAATGCGCAACATACAGTAAATTGATACAGGGCCAGTTTCCAGCAGTCCACGTGATATGTGATGCATATAGTGATGGCAAGAAGTACAGGAGTTTGCCAGAGCGTCTCGACACCATGCAGCTGGTAGGACTGGCAGGTTCCTCATATCCACTCATCACCCAGGGCCTTATGTAATACCTGCAAGCCAGTAAAAGAGAAAGAAGACAAAATAGTGTAGGAGGAAAGGTGTGAGAGCAAGAATGTGAAGGCTGCCCGTACTCACATACCACGGCATTTTCTTCTCATGAGTGATTCTCCGTGAGACACGAGTGGAGAGTTCTTGCTGTTTTGGTATCGGTAATTCCGTCGAGTTAATGCCAGATTAAAACTCAACAATGACACCTCGGCCTCGGTGTGCCCCGACTTAAGCCCAGAGATGTGAGGAAAATGCTCAGTGTCAGATGAACATGGGACCTTACAGGTGCCTCCCAATCAAAAAGATTATTTGATCACTTACATACCTTTCCTAGTTGAAATAAAGCAGCATTAAAAAAACCCACAATGAAAGTGCGCCAAACCAAATCTGCTTGAGCCCTTCAAATTATTTTCCCACAAATCTGTATCATGAGTGCTTACTTAAATTGATTCCTCTTATTTTCCCATGATAAGTTAAGCTGTAAATCAAAGAGAGTGACTTCAAAGACTTCTATACTTGAAAATAAATTCTAGCTCAGTCTTAAATTTTGGCAGATCTTTATTTTTATAATGTTTCACTGAGGTCTTGGAGACATATTATATGGCCAGAACTGTAAAAGGTAATGGGGGATAGTTTTAATATCCCGAAGTACCTCTCTGGATAAGCGCTTCGGGGAAAGCGGAAGCACGTGGGTGCATTGAATTTCCCATGAAGTGTTTGCAGCTGTCATGTTGGACACATTTGTCATTCAGTTTACCATTTTCTTTGCAGTTACCTTCCTTGTGCTTTGGGAGTTTGGCAGGAGATAAGTCATGATTTCTACCTAAATGCCACGTGTAACTAAAAGGAAAAGTACTTTGTTGGAGTTGGTAACAAAGACAAGTGATGGTGAGCTGCTTCTATTTGACAGTGAAATCTGGGGGCTAACACATTCGTGCACTACTGCACATTATCACCGTTCACAAATTGTGCCTAAGTTATGCTAAGCTGTCACAAAAAAACACATAAAAAGTGATTCATTTTATTGATCCTTTATGTACTTGTATACTTTGAAGGTTAATTGAGTGCTAACACAATATGGACTCTATTTTGATGATCTAACGCAAATCATAAATCACAAGCCGCCACTAACAGTTATGGGCATGTCCCAATCCATTTTGATATTTTGACTGCAGAAAAACATGACTTTGCAGCAGCGCACGGTGTGCAAGGTTGTTCTAACTTTCTTAATTATTTAGCGGTGTGTCTGGAGGACTGCTATTACAATGGCACATTTGCCTGGCAAACCAGATCGATTTTCACCTGAAGAAACGGACAGGCTCGTGTGCAAGGTGAATAGACGCAAGCACATCATCTCCGGGAGCACTGCTGTTTCACTTAAGCCTTTAGAGGTGAAGCAGGTGTGTGATGAGGTAGCAGCGAGTGTATCATCATTTCCTGGCATCATTAGATCATCAACTCAGAGCTGAAAGCGGTATAATGCTGTTAGAAGATGGAGAAAAACAGAAGCTCGCTGAAGAACAAGCACAGCTGGAAACAGAAACTTAACTACATTATGCTTGTGTGTTTTTTTATTTTAGTTTTGGGTCGCCAGTTTGCAAATGATAAATGAAAGTCCAGTCTTTGTTCAAACAAAACACAACCTACAGTTTTAAAGGTGTCTTAAAATGTTCAAATAAAAGGCAATAGGGCTGTTATTTTTCTACAGCTCACAAGTTAGATTCCTTATCAGGCTACCGGAGATTCCGCCAGCCGACCCCTCCTTGCCCGCGCGGCTGCCAGCATACTCTCCTTTGTTGGCATCGGCGCATGCAGTTCAGCATCACGCCTTCTGAAGTCCTCTAATGTGTCCTCATTTATGTCCAACAGACATCCATCATGTATGGCAATGTTACACAACATACAACATGCCACAAAGAATGCCACAATCTTCTGTGGGCTGTATTGTAATGTTCCACCTGACTTATCTGAACATCTGAAACGCCAGAATTCCAAATGTCCTCGCAGTTACAGTATGTGCTTAATTCTGCATTAACTCAAAAGATTTTTTAATAATTCAGTTTAGTCCTTACTTTATATATATTAAACAGTATTATTACGTGAAGGGACCAGATATAAATAATATATAAATATGATAAAACGGATGTAAATGAAATAAAATAAAATGACAAAAACTTCGAGTGTCATGCACCTGCATCATGCACCTGCATCATGCACCTGCATCATGCACCTGCATGTTTCTAAAATACACCACTTAAATACCGTTTAATAATATGTCACTGACTTTAGACATTGTTTTTGTTGGTCAAAAGTGCAATGTCATTTTGCTGCCTTGAAACAGCAACACGCTGAAAATGCGGCCGACCGCGCCTCATTAAAAAACACCACAAGTGCGAAGTGGCCACAAAATCATTCGCTATTTTGACGACGTGTGCACATGGTATGAAAAAGAGCAATGCGCTTTTATGAAACTAGCAAAACAAATTTGTATCAGGCTTTCTGCTGGTGCAAAATAGGACTGTATATGTTAAGTGAACTCTGAAAGGGCCATCCTTTACTCCTTGCTGGGAATTCCCATTAGCATGAGAAACCATTAACTTAATTATGTATTATTATGCTATCACGCACTGGACTTTTTATCCTGCTGGAATCCCACAAGGGAAATGTCAAGACTTAGAGCTCTTTCCATCAGATTCAAAGATTAGTCCCTGCTGTTTCCATGTACAGTGATCCCCACTGTATTGTGGTTTAGCTATCGCACCCCTGCTATATCGCAGGTTTTTCCCCGATGCATCACAGTTCTCTGCATATCGTGTACCTGGCTCATGATCCGATTTTTGTGAACAAACTTTTTGTGAACTTATTGTTTTGTTTTAAGCCCTACGATTTAAGGCTTAAACTATTAAAAAATGTTTATTTATATGGTCTTTCTATATTGTGGATTTTCACCTATCATTTTTAAAGCGTGTGGGAGGGGTATTTTAAGGCTTAAACGAAAAAAAAAATGTTTATTTATATGGTCTTTCTATATTACGGATTTTCACCTATTGCTAATGGGTCTGGAACGTAACTTTCACGATAGCCGGGGATCACTGTACTTCACTGTACTACTGTGGCTGTCCTTAGGAGGATTGTTTTACGAAACCAGTGTCTGGTCCTATGAAAGTCTCCCCCTTTCTCCAAATAAAAGCAAATAAAAGCATTTTAGCTGAGTGTTCTGAATCCCTTTCGTGAGAGTTGTACGTGCATTGCTGCAGTGGAGAAATATAAGTGTGTTTCAATGTACCACGTTGCAATGCAAGCAAGTTCTTTTGCACGTCATATTGATGGTTCTTTTGATACTCTGGGAATTGTCAATATCAGTGTGTTTTCTGGGACAATACAAAGAACCAAGCAGTTGCTTATTGCTGTAGCACCTGCGAGAGTCCGCGTAATGTAAATGGTAATGGGTCATTACCGCCGACTCTCATGACAACTAGATGCATGTGAAATCGAAACAGCTTTCCAACCCCAAAGCTCCCTCTCTCTCGGGCCCCCGTGCTTCATTAACGTTTCATGTTTTTTCATCCACCCCTCCCAGCCATTTCACAATTGTAACTGATTAAGCTCGTTTCCAATAAATAACTGAACTTAAGTTCCTGGGTTGCCTTAACCTAGGTCAGGGGTCTCTAACTCAGATCACTGAGGGGCACTGGCTGCGTGATATTCACCCAAGGGGCGACGTCAGAAATCATGCAACAAAAATGTGTCCCATCCTTCTCAACTTGAAATTTTTTAATTCACATATGAATAAGGGCCTCTGATCAATTAAAGAAAGAATACAACAGTACAAAGTAGTGTGAAAATTTTATATCACAATTATAGTGACTAAATTTATAATGGTTATCAGAACTATCTCTGTAGGGAAACAACCTGGGCCCGGTTTCTCGATAACGAACACTCTTAGCGCGCTAAGTAGATTCTTAAGATATATCTTACCAAAGTTGT
>JABFEB020000040.1:7675119-7694887 GCA_019775895.2 Stomatorhinus ivindoensis
GGAGAATTCCTGCCTGCTATCGTCTTCCCTGCTCCACGCTGCACTCATCCAGGCACGCATCGAACCCGATCGTGACACTCATGGTGTTGATTGTGCAAAGCGTTTATGAATCATTCCCCACAATGATCTGAGTCCAAAGGTACTGTAGTGTGTATTCAGTAGAGCTGTTCAGTCACAGATTGCACAGATTCACACTGACATCTTTAAGCGTAACTTTGTAAAAAAAAAAAGCAATTGAATAAATACCATTTCGAACCAATAAGCTGCCCCCTGTACTGTACAAGATGTTATTGCAAGTCCCATTTGTCATGCATAACCAGTAAGACCATGAACCATTTAAAATAACTGAATTAATACAGTAATAAATTACAGAGTAAATTCATTTATAAAGTGTTAAAGTGGGTAACCTCACAACCCCAATGTTGTGTGTTTGCAGATTTTGAATGTGCTGCAATTAAATGTTTTCACTGGATACTCTGGGTTCTTCTCACAGAATAAAAATGATGTTAGATAATTATATATAATTTGTTACCTTGGATTACTTTCATTTCTAAGCTGCCGATTCACTTTTCTCTCTGTAAAATCACTTTTTTGATAACGGAATCATTTGGTGGATTTAATAACTTCCTTTTAAATTCAGTTCCTGAATTCATGTCACTTCCCCTGGTTAAACTTGTCAACTCGAAGTTCCTCCGCTAAGCTGGGATAATCCTGCGACCATCCTGAAATGAAACTCTTTGTTTGCTGGAAGATAGTAATGCTTATCTTGGCACAAAAATACAAGAAACGGGTTTTTTTTGTGAAACTTCGGGTGATTGGCTGACATGAGGTAATTCAGCCTTCTAATTGGTGGTAGTTGAGGGTAATAAGCTTTCCAATAAGTCATTAGTGCAATTTTGCTGAGCAAAACAATTATCTGAAAGATGTATCTATGCCGCTGTATCTGTCTTCAGTCATGTCTTCCTGTCTTGCTTTTTTAGTGAATTCTTCCACTAATTATAACCAAAAAAGTGATTGATTGAATGAGTCCCCCAAATTACATTTTAACAGTCCAGTTTCAACTGCACACGGTCTACCATATCTGACCTCTATTCTTATAATACATCTTGGACTTTGGATATACAAAGTTATACTGTGTATGTATCTGAATCCAGTTTACAGCATTTCCTTTCTGTTTTAATGGATTTAAATACCTTGAAACATTGTTTTCTAAGGGCAGCCTAAGACTTTTGCACAGTACTGTATATCGGTCAATTAAGAAAAAGTATTGAAATTTGAGGCCAATTCAGTCTTATTATTTAGAAGCTTGATATCACAAAGCACTTACAAGAATGCACATTATTTGGCAAAGTAACAGTGAATTCGAAAGCATGTCAGCAAACATTTGGGCTCTGTAGGTTAGGTCTCCGTGCCCATGACTGTAATCTTGTCATTAAATTCTCTTGGCTGGCAGAGTAATTTTACTGTTGGGCCCTTGAGCAAGATCCTTAAGCCCAACTGCCCCAAGGACTGGATGATCCCACTCTCTCAATTGTACTTTGCTTTGGATAAAATTGTTAAATCTTGTGTGATCCTAGATTTAAATGACATCCACATGGCTGGTCATGAGTATATAATGTTAAAGGTAATAGTACTTTATTCATCATTTGTACAAGTATGAGTACAGGTACAAAGGGATTCTAGGATACACAGGATTTGCAATAAATCAAGTACATCGCTCACAGTCTCTAAAGCATATAATGTCCCCTGTTTTTTGTACTCTGAGTGTGATGAAAATTGTAACATTATGCATTGCATTTATTTCTAGTAGTTTCAGCTTCCTGTTTTCACCAGCTCATAGCTTGTGGTTGGGGCTTGACACTTCACTGTATCGCCAGTTCTTCACTGTCGTGGGGCAGGACCTTTCAATGCATTATTAGCACTGCTGCATGTGTTGATTCCCTGTTGTAATACCATTATGTGGAAAAGGTTACTATTCTGCAGAACATGGACTTTTGTAGATGAGTAATCAGATCAGTGTTTATGAGGGCAACAAGTCCAACACTTGACTGTTTTTGTGGCATATTTATATTCTACCATTGTTTGCATGAACTTCTTCCCAGTTACTGAGTGACAAATATGTTTCCCCTTTGATGGGAATCCTGTCCAGGCTGTAGTGCGGAGTGGTTCTGTTCTGCTTCTCCTTAGTCTTCCTTAGGCTCTGGAGCCCTGTAGCCCAGCATAAGACAAGCAGGTATAGAAAATGGATGGAAGAATGAGCAATAAATTCTTTACATCTCTTTTAGATAGCCACCAGTGATAACGATGTGAATGTGGACCCCCCCAACCAAAAAAATAAATTAATAAATAAAAAATATTCATACACCACAGCCCCCGGGAGGCCTCGGGCACTGCTCATGCTGAATAGAGGTGAGAAACCCCTTTTTGTTTAAACCATTCCTCCTCCCACACCTCCCTGCTTAAAACAGTACTGACCTACAGATTGGCCAAGGAGAATGCAAATCTCTGCTGTAGTGAGGTGCCCCTGTCCTGTGTACAACAGTACAATCATGGGGCTTTTTGATCCACCTTCCACCCTAACCCTACCATCACGAGCTATAGTGGAGCAATCTCCGCTGTGAAAGACAGGCCACGCAGATCACATCTAAAATGTCAAATTGCCGCTAATACTGCCAGCAGCTTCTGGCGAGCTACACAACACCAGCATTTTGCTTTGTTGAATGTCATGCTGTGACAGGCCACTACTTTCTAGCCCTGTTCTCACATGAGTGAGCATCACTGTCTAGGATAAATTGAAGTGTTCAGTCTGGAGGTGTGTACACCGAGACCTCCATCTGTGTGCATTGCCGGGGGGCAAATTGGCCTCTGGCACTCCTCGATTTATGTGAAAGCCCAGTCCTTCTACCTTGAGAGGAAGAAATGATCAGTGACATAGCAGAAGCTCTGAGCAAATCTTTGAGAACAGGACCAGGCCAATAACTGTTAAGTTCCCATGGGTCCTACAAGATACATTCATTTTTAATGCCTGCTACTTTGTTCTCCAAAATGCGTCTGCCCTTGCCCGCCACCTTGTGTACTAGGTAGGTCTTGTGCTTTTTCCTGAAGGCATGATTTTACAGCGCAGTTTCATTTCCCCCAAACGTGACTACTGTGTGGCAGAGATAAAAACTATTTCCATGTCTCCCTGAAGTCTTTGGTGTGGCCCTAGATGACTATGGTACCTTCTCATGGCCATTTGTGTGTATTCAGTGAGTATATCCAGGATGATAGACTGGCCATAGACTCCAAAGACTTTCAAATGTGGGGAAGGGGGTATATCATTCCTTACCAGCTGTTTGTAGGTTGCTTGGAGTCTCCATAGTGTGATGTCTAGTACCTGTTTGTTTTTCTGTAACCTTCTGTTAGACAAGTGAAAAATGACAGGTTACATTTTGATTGGACTGGGCAACTCTTGCATCTGTCAATTTATCCTAATCATTGATGCTGACTCATGTGGGAACAGGGATAGCAAGTTGTTTCCTGTCACAGCATGGCATTCAACAAAGCAAATGTGCAGGTGTATAATTCATGTCCAGACCAAGATTTTGTTTCAACCAGCCAGTTGAGTATAAAGAGTGAATGTCACAGAGTACTAGTTAGTTGAAACAAAATCTTGGTCTGGACTTCTATTCTCTGGACCTGAACTACCCATCTCTGCAAATCTCATGTCCTTCTTTCCAAGGACCTTCTCACACGGGGGATGCCACAGCACAGTGTCTGACCCCTCTCAGTAAGCTTGGACTGTAACACAGATTTACTGTATGTACATTAACATCAGCAAGTTACTTGTACCCACAGCAGACCCGGGGCAGATGTACAATTTGGGGGCTGCCAGCAGAACCCCAGCATAAATGAGCACCTTCTCCTCAATGACTAATCCAGGGCTTCCTTCAAATCACTTTTTCTCTGTGACCCTCCAGTTCTCAAAGTTTCTTTCACCAAAGCCACCTCCGTACAGTAGCTCCGTTTGCCGTTTCTGTTTAGCTCACATGTATCTGGCTCGGTTTCTCTACAGGAATTAGTACTTGAACTAACTGCACAAAAGGAAAAACTCCTGAGAATAAGGGGTGGCCCATCAGGCTCTTACAATCTGCTGCACAGTTCCAGAAGCATTAATCTGCAGTTTCTCAAAACACCTCTACAATGTGCTGACCAATGACACAAAGTCAGTCCTTATCCTCACAACTGAGCAACAGCAAGCTTGATGAAGCATCTGGAAGACCATTCAGCTACTCTGGTACATAGTCTGAGCTGGGCATCTGTTAGCTGGTAGTCTGTTAGCTTCTTTTACTCCAATTGTCCATTTCCATAGCAATTGGTGGGTGTAGCATTGTTTATGTCAGAGCTCTTGACTTTCTGACATTCACAATTACACTATGAGTTTATGGGCACAGCAGTAGTAGCGTAGGGCGGAGTAAATATTTAAAACAGTGAAAGTGGTCTCTGCAGGGTCATTATAGTATTAGTATGTTTTTGTATTAGGGTAGCAATCTGCTTACTCCAAATCAAATCACATCACTGCTGTATTGTCACGACACTTGTCACCAATACACAGGTGCCATGCATGTGAGTGAAATGCTTGTGTGCAAAACCTCTCGAAGCAGCCGTAGCATGACACAAATTAACATGAAATAAAAAATACATCACAATTGACAAAAGAACCAATCACAAGACCACTAAGCCTTTCATGTTTTGCTGAAGCACTTTAGGATGCACACTGACAGAGATTTGCCAAAATGACCCATATATTAAAATGTTGTTGCCCACAAGGCACTTCGTAATAGTTTTTATGTTGCTCTTTCCATTAGTGCTGAACAATTGATGCACCCCAGCCTACGCAGAGTACTCTGCAGTGTTTTTCATTAAGTTCCATGTGGTAAGTTTCTACTAGGCTGATACTGCATAGAACCATTATTCTCCATGCCCGCAGTTGACTTCTACCAGCCGACGTATGATGGAATTGCATGTGAACGATCCCTGACAACCTTTTCGCAGCTGAATTATCCATTTGTCCCCTTCCAAATATTATCTGGAGATCATTAATCAGCTTTCCTGTTCTGTTCCTCCCATTTGTCACCTGACATTAAAATCTAAATGAAACAGCTCATGGAAGCGTGCAATGTTGAACTTGTGCTCCACTCTCTGGAACGTTTAATTTCTGGGCCTTTTGCCCACACTTGAGAAGTAAACATCTTAATCAAGACATTCAAAAAGTCAAAGATGCACTCCTTTTGGTTGGTGCGAGAGCTTATGGAATTGGGGGCGTGGTTTGGACTACATGAGGCATGCGCTCATCTCAGCAAATGCGTTACTGGGGTATGACAAAGTGGGTAGGTTGGCTTATGAACCTGAACTATGCTTGAGATGCTGTAGGTCTGCTTTCTCTTTGTCTAAGACAATACTCCCAAGGTTTTATAAACCCCCAAAACACTGAATATATCTGTCCTAATGTCACATGGTTCTGTTCGCCATTACAGCCAGAGTGTTTCTCACATCAATCTGAAGGATGGAAGAAAGCCGATGGAACAGGATTATTTTGGTTAAACAATTGCTGGTTAAAAATGATATAAGAAGGTATATGGAAAAGTATTGGCCTCTATAATGCCTAAGGGACCGGCATCTGACCCATGGTGAACACCAGTCTTGTTCCTGGTGCTACCCTGGATAGGCTCCAGGCCCCAATGTGACCCTGACCATGATAAGTGTTTGGAAGATGTATGAAATGGATGGATGGATGGTTAGTGTAACTGGAAGACAGCAAGAATATATCACCGAGCAAATTCTGTCATCAGTGTTCCTGAAAAAAGCTACCATTTTCTCCTTTTCCAGTGGGATTTGCTAGAGCTTGATAACTGCAGTAGCTAGAGCTTGTTTATTTAATGGTTCAAAACTGCATTATTCATATAAGTATCTGATTTTCTGAAAGTATAAATCAATGGAAAATGTTTATCCTCCAAATGCAAAATTTATGCAAATTTGTAGTTTGGAACATTTCACACAATTCAAACAATGACTTATAATAGCAGAATACTGGAATCTGATCACATTTTTCTCTAAATTTTGTTTGTGCCTTACCAATAATATCTGGATTTTAGGACAGATGGCCTTGCACTTTGCCAATTATTATAGACAGATTCAAATTAAAGATTTAATAAATGAAAAAAGATAAATCTACTGTCAAACCAACTTGGACAATTGCTCCAAAGGAATCCATTCTCTGTTTTGCAAGAATATCAATGAATGTCCTCTTGAAAGGTTTGCCAATGGAATAATCCAAGATACAGCCATGGAAAAAATTAAGAGACCACAGCACAAACTTTTTGTTTTACTCATTTCTCCATTTATGGGGGTGGTCTATGAATAATATATATTTTTTGCAAACTGCAGCCTGGTTCTCTGTTCCTCATTAATGAAGGGCTTCTTCCTTGCTTTATGGGACTTCAGTCCTGCTTCTGTCTTGCAGTGCACTTCACACCTGTACTTAATGTTTTGAAGGTCACTTGAGGTCATCCTATGATTCATGAGAAACTGTAGGATAAATTAATGGTAATCTCTGGCATTAGGAAGTCACTTCCGCCCTTTACCTGGCTGGTTTCTGGTCGCTCCCAGTGTCTCCTGATTCACCTTATTCTTGTGTGCTGCTGTCTTAGAAATTTTGAACCTGGAAGCTACCTGCTGCCCAGCGCAGCCTTCTGCCAGCAGAACCAGGATAAAACAAGGATTTAAAAATGCATATTTGTTTAAAAATATAGAGTGGTCTCAATTTTTTCCATGGCTGTATATTTCAGTTATTCTGTATTATCATTACTATTATTATTATTCTTATTACTTTAAATTCATTATTCATACTAACTTTACTTTTCTACACTTTTCTCTGCATTCCAATGACTTTTCAAAGTAAAACTTAACTTGAGACGGAAACTCAATAGAAATGACTGCTGAAGTGAAAATAGAATAACAAAATATATTAATATTCTGATATAATTATGGTTAAAAATTGCCGCATCATTGACTTTTTAATCAGATGTAGTTCAAAAACTTTGTTCTGACATCAAAAACGTAGGTTGAACGCTATTTGCAAGAGTATGCAAATGAACTATGTTTTTTCAAATTGAAATATGGCCTATGGAAAAATACACACTTCCGAGAACTTTCAAAAAAGGCACAAAAATGTCATCACACTTCAGGATCCAGGAAAAAATGCTCTCACTGTTACAGCGATCTGCTTTCTTTGTTGAGTAATATGCTGACAGGTGAAGCTGGTTTCGCTGTGTTCTGTCAAGACACTGACAGTGTTAACTGTGACCTTAAGGGTAGCTCGCAGCATGAGCTGCACGTCTCATCAAAAGCCTCCCAGGAAGCGCTTGGCTGCTGAACCTGGGAGTAAGAGAAATACTCTTAGAATTTTTACATTTTCACATATCCTCCTGAGACCCCACCCATTCATTTACGTATGTCCATTGCAGTGGACATTTTGTTTTTGCATATATCTTTTCACTGATGTGAGGAAACATATTTATCACTGTTGTACACTAAAGAGGACATGCTGTGAAATTAAAAATAAAAATAAATTTGAAAAAAAATGTCTCATTTAGACATAGAAAATCACAATTAGCCTAAAACTGAAGGACCCTTTTTTTTCCTCGGGTCTCAGGAACATATCCCATCTTGTTCTCCTCCAACATTCACGGGCAGGCACACACACACACATGCACACATACACACACACGCACACACACACACACACACACACACACATACAGTCATGGATCATGCACCTGGGATTTTTTTCGTGGGTTAGGAGTCTTGTTCATGGCAATATGACAATTCTGCAAAGCACAGGGTTCGAGTCACGATCACTGAGACCAAACCTGCGCACCCCCCCCAACTGTGATCCTGAGCTGGATAAGCATGACGGTGGTGTGAAATATAAGCCTCTCATTAAACTTGGATAACAGGCAACAGCAAAAAGGAAGGACAAACCCTACGTAAACAATGAAAATTATCAAATGAGCAATACAAAGGGATATTCATGTATATTAAAAGCAGTTAAATTAACTACAAGCGTTTAATGTGCCATCATTATCCATAAAAATACATGCTCATTATTTTGTTTAACACACATCTCTTGAGACTTTGTGAGCCGGGTTATTGTTCGATTATTCTCACTCAGCAATATCTATCCCTGAGTCCTGTCTACCAGGAAAAACCGTCATAGGAAAAGAGCAACAATGTACTGTACATGTTCAGTTTTGTACATATATATGTTGCTTCTGGAGAAAAGTGAAATATTTAATGTGTTGCAACAACAACAAGAACAACAGTGTTAATAATCCATGCAACATCCAAATGTTTTACTGGGGCAGTAGGCATGGAGCTGATTTAGTTTTTCCTGCTAGTTTTACTGAATTGCAGATGGACGGCATTTTCAGTTTCTGTTTTTTTTTGTTTAAAGGTGTCCCACACCTTCCTCTACATTTAATAAATTCAGTAACATTATTTGTTTGACGGGATTTAATGTTCATGTTGATGTACGAACCTTCAGTTTGTTCCGACTGCTCAAACAAAGTGAAAATCCCCCAGGAAGGTGTTTGAATGCTCAACGTGTCAAAATTTATTCAACACAGTATTAGCCGCTGACAAAAATGACTCTGGACAGGTAGGGTGCTTGCCAGGAAATCACTCTGGACAGGTTTGCTTAGAACTGATCAGTTGACCTTTCTAAAATGTAATATTAGTGTTAATAATTCAAAGAAAAAAAATAACTCACACGTGACCAAAAATATTAAATTTATAGCACTGATTGAACAATTAAGTGCCATTTGGAGGAAATGAATTTAATAGCCTTTGATTGATATAGGTGATTTAGTTTCTAGGCCTGTAACTTAAGGTATATTTAATCAGCCTGTCAAAATCATACCTGCTATTTTCCACAAGCTGAACCTATATGCGGTCTTTCTATTTCTGTCTTGCTCACATTAGTTACAGCAGGTTCTGCTGCTCCTGTTTGTGTTTTCCTAGCCCGTCATTTTTCTGTGCCCATACTATCCCTTGTCCAGTGTCACCTCCCTCCAACGTATGGCAGATCCCGAGCCGTGACTCGACTGCTTTTGAAATGATGGTACAGTTCTGTGGCTGAGCAATGCTTCTTTTAGATTCTCACTTATGACTTTCTTTAAAGACTATATGAGTGTTTATTTCCTTATGTGAATGTCCACTCTCTGTACTTTCCTGCCACTCTGCTTCCCGGAGCAGCTCTTCCTCTATGTATCTGCTATCTATGCATATGTATCTACGCATCTGGATTGTGTGGTAGAAAAATTGTAGATCAAACACTTAGAATAAGAGTCTGGACCTCTTAGTTTGGTGAAATCTCTTTTATTCCAGCAAGTTTCAGCAAAGCGCTCCCATCACACTCTGGCACTGTGACCCACAGAGCAACCAGTAGATAAACCATAACTCCAGGACTTCTAAGTCCTGATTGGTCACGAAACAACAACAAACTAAGCTGAAACGTATAACAAACACAATTTGTTGGTTTCTCCCCCCCCTTTGCTCCACCGTCTGCCTCTCCAAGGTCCGAGCTTCCGTGGAGCCAACTGCAGACAGCTATCACAAAGCGAGGTCACGCAGTATTCAAAACAATCGCTTCTTGCCTATGGCCTAAAACATGACGGACCCAATATGCCTCCCTTCCTGGGCCTACTAATGTCCAATTTTACTTCCACAACTGTAGATCAGCAAGTGAGGGCGTCAAACATGAAAAGAAACTATTATTAGAAACTTAATTCCTAAAGACCTAAAACACATGAAATCATATTAAGCTTCCATAATAGCTACCTAATAAACTGTTAAATCATTCCCATCAATAATGTGCAGAAGTTTTACCTTTTTTACTTTATTACAGCCTTGCTTTAGAATAATTGTACTATAATGATCTACAGTATGTGAGGTGTTGTGCTACTAAATATGAACACATTCATATTCTCTCTCGGACTGTCCTCCCTATTCTATCCATGCCAAGGCCAAACAACACATATTTGCTCACTATTCACATCAGCATCTGTCTCTGAAATGACAAGGCAGCTTTTAAGTGTCTTCAGCCAAAAGCAATTACCACCCAGTGTTACTGAGCTACTCTGGAATGAAAATTTGTCCTTGATCCATCGAATGCACTTAAGTTGTGGGAATGTGTGTTTTTGAACATTGATCTTTGATAGCAGAATTTACATTTACATTGTTCTCTTTTTTTCTCAAGGACACGAAAGGCCTTTCTCTGCGTTTTCCACGAATAGGCTGTTTATCTTATTGATTCACTGAATGTGCACCACATTCTTATTTACGTACATGTTACATTGGTCACTGGTACACATCATCAGTTTCTTAATGGAAATACTCAATGCATTCTAGTTCTGAATTATTTTGTTATTCAAAGTACATAGCTGATAATAATCTGGAATGAACTTCTGTTTTCACTGCTGATTTTTACTAGCATCTTTTACTTTGTCCCTTTACACCCTTGATTGGCTAATTTCAATTAGCATTATTGAATTTCCGATTAATACAGATTATAGGCGATGTAATCTTTTCTTCTATTGTAAATAGGGATTCTGAAGATGGCCAGCTGTTTTTGGGTTTCTTGTGAATGCCCCATTCTGCTGTTATTACTGTATTGATAACAATGTATTGAGTTAATACATTAAATTGACCTCATGGCTTCAGCTTCAATCTGAATTTGTACTGGATAAAGGTGAGATTGAAAATGTAGTTCTGAAAATGTTCCTAACCTTCCTGTGCTGTTAGGGTCGGCACCGACCCGTTTTTTAAGTTTAACATGCATAAAAGCACCACATAAATTTGTGTACTGCATCAAGGCTTTTTGACTTGGAATCGATTCTATCTATTCTATATTGGAATCTATTTAAACAAAATAAATTAAAACAAAATCAAGGCAGGGTATGTCTATACATGTAAGGCAAGATAAGACCAATTCAGTTTATTTATATAATTCTTTCGAGGTTTATTTTACCATTATTTTTTATTGAAAACAATTAGTATGCTGTCAAAAGAAAGGTCCAAAAAGCCTCACCAAAAATATTAAAACCAGTCTTTTCATGGAGAAGGAGGCTGAACAAGGAAACCAAGGGTTAAGTAACAAATTGGGTGAAAAATAATTGTTTTGATGGTATTTTATGGCTGATTTAAGACGTGGATCGACACCAACCCGTTTAACATAAGAGATAGCAACAGTAATCTAACACGGGATGAATGTTAAGTTCGTATGGTAACACTTTACTTAAGGCTGTCATCTATAATGCATTACAGATGCCTTCAAAATGCATTATAATGGTCGGTAAAAGAATTAATAAAGCAATATAGCATTTCCTATTGACAATCTGCTGATGTGCATCTATATATACCTAGTGCTATATATACTATATACACCTTTATATACCTTCATAAATCAGTGTCTGTATATAAGAATTAGTGATGCTTTTGTACTGTTCAGATATATGGATAAATGTGTGTTTGAAATTGCAAGCTGTAGAATAACAGCAGGTCAGTAGAAAGTTCATTAGGTTAAAACAATCTTCAGTAGCTAAGTCAGTGATGAAAATATTAAAATGAATCATAATTAATCATACACAGATTTAACCAATGAAAGAGAAAATCGAAGGAATGAATCAGGTTATATGGAAGTAAATAACTGATTTAGTTAAGATTTAGCTGTTAGCCATAAGGCAAAGAGTCTAGTGATGGAAAAGTGGGGAGGCAAATTAGATTGCTACACTGCAAAATGAATTTCTACTGAAAAGCTAATCAGGCAGAGAGTGTGACAGAAAGGTCATTTCTTCAATAGCAGGAAATGTCACCGTTTGACCGGATCCGATTCACAGCATGTGTTTGTTGTAATTTGTTTGTTCAGTAAAACCACCCACATCCATCCACACATCGTGTTTAAAACCATTGGCAAGACGGAGAAAGACAGAAAAAAAAAAACGTAATGAGTCATTTCTGTTTGGTCGTAACCTGGCATTTACTGCTAATCCATTTTAATTTCTTAAACTAAAATCCTGATTAGAAGGGAATATTTGTGTATACATATTTGAACAAAAGACAAAATAGATCCAAATAAATGCAGTTTTCCAACAAAAAGAAGAGCCCCATGTAATGCAACATTTTAATCACCTTAAGGGTTTGAATTAAAGGCAGCTGGATGTCTTTTTTTAAAAATTTCTTGAAGACGTTTTACCTCTCACCCGAAAGGCTCAGATCTGAAGAAGCTTTTCAGATGCGAGTTGAAATGTCTTCGAGAAATTGCGAAAAACGGTCAGTTGCCTTCAATTCAAGCCCTTAATTTTATCATGTACTGAATGACTAAGAACCTACACAGAGACATTTCTAATCCAAATGATTTCCTGTGCAGGAATCTGTTGTGATTTCTAATTGTAATTTACTACAGTTTCATGCCGGTTAAATATCATTAATATGAATTAGTAGCTGTGAAAACATTGTAAGGTCATTCAAGGCAAATATCCACTCTTTTATATCAGCCCGTGGATAAATATAAGAAAGTAAAATGTTGCTGAAACCAATCAAAATGTTTTTGAATGTAAATTTAATTTAGCTGCTTATCCAAAGCTATTATTGATAGAAAGTCACTTAAGCCTGTTTTTGTGGTTGGATGTTTCACTAATGTGGTTTTATGAATTTAGTTTCTTAGAAATCATGGTTCTGTATTCTTACACAGCTGCCATAGGAGCTGATTTGTTAGACTGGTCACATGATCAGTCCCAGCACTTCAGTCACACCCCACTGGCCCAGATCCATCAAGCAGGTGATAATGGAAGTAATGAGAACTCGGACTTAGTTTAAAAGTTCAGCCTTCTCTGCTGCTATACCATCCAGAGCACGTCTCTACAGCCAGGCGCTCTACCAAAACTACCCATAATGGGATCTGACTTCTGTTAACCTGAGATGATCTGTGGATGTTTCCCGAAAAGAAATTGCCTCTCCCGTGAAAGTGGCTTCATGTTTACCCCTCTGTCCTGCTTTGTTTCCCCAGCAAGCATGACTTTTTAGCACCAGGTGCGAACGGTTTCTTACCCCTAAAGCACATGTGCTGTAAAGTCATGTTTGATGTTTCATAGATTTCACATATAGAGAGAGTTTTTCAGCAGAAGCCCAAGTGAAGTTCAGCACTGCATCTGTAGACTCTCATTTGCTGCTGCACAGGTGGAAGGTTCTAGCAAAGTGTTGTTGATTTAAACCCTCTCTGAACCGGTCCTTGTTAATCAGATCAAATCCTCTACTACCATCTTTCTTAAGAAACACAGACAATGTAAGCCGTTTATTTCTGGAAACATGTTTCCATGTTGTATTTGTTTTTATGGTTAAAATTCTGTCCTGTGCAGCGCATTCCCTGTCTTCTGCCCTGTGACCCCGGCCGTTGACTCCCGGCACTGTCCTGCAGCCCTGTACTGGTTAAGCAGTGTGAAGATTGATGGATGGATGGATGGATGGATGGTTTGATGAATGGATGGATAGGTGGATGGATGGATGAATGAGTTTATTTCAAATCTGTCCAATAGCTGTAGGCTATATACATTGCAGAGGATTTTATGTGACATGAGGAATTTGACGCTGATGTCAGCGCTGGTGGCAGGTGGTAGAGACAGCTTGCTGTCAGCCTGACAGGCAGCAGATGTGACTGACTGTCACACACTTGACGTATTTCTCCATACCTCAGTTCTGTTCCCCACCTATTTTCTCAGTCCCCCCTCTCTGTGTCTGTAGCAGGATAATTCTCTTGATCCTCACATTTTCATAACTGGTGCCCATTTCTCTGTTTTACAGAAGCCTGTCTTTCTCCATACCCACGATGAGGCCAGTTTGAGGTACAAGGAAGAGGAGAACCTTTTATTCCAGAATCTCTTACACCCACAAAATGAGGGTGAATTAAGCAAACTGGTTAACTGTGAACACCACAGGACCTATAAACTGTGTGCTGCTGACCTTACAGAGGTATACTAGGAGTATGCAGAAGTAGTATGCAGAAGGAATATTCATCTATTAAGCAACGTATTTGCATTCATATTGTGATTCAAACTGTTACGAGGGGATGTTTTTCACGCGAGAAATTACATGTGAGGTCATATCTGAGCTGATAGCTTGGGAAACATAAATGAAAGCTGACACCATGAAAGAATAGCATTCTCATGCTGCTGAAGGGTTTATTTCATAAGCAATTTGCACATCAGGAAGCCTTCTGCAGTAAAATCGAAGTCCATGTGCATAAGACAAACACTGTTCTTTACTCATTCATAGGTTTGTGCAGTCACATGACCTTTGCAGTATTTAGTGCTCTTGCAGATAATGGCTTGCCTGATCTATTTATCATTGCTGTGAAAAGAATGTTCCATTGTGTTTCTTGGATAAGTTGCAGCTCTTGCAGAGTTGAGTCTGAATTTATCCAGTAAGCATGTGTTCTGATCTTAGTCAAGAAAAAAAAAAACAAATCTAAGACCATACTTAGAATTGCTCACTATCGCAAAAATAGTGAGCAAAAATAGTGAGCAAACTATTGCAAAACTAGTGCAGTACTAGGTATGTCTGCCATTTTGTAGGGTGGTTTAGAATTCTCAGCAACTAAAAGGATTCATTATATAGGATACTATAAAATCCCCACAATGCACTGCAAGTTGTGGTGTACAGAATGATTTTTCCCACAGAAGCTTAAATATCTGTAATGTTATCTGGGAGCTGGCAGCATGTTGATTAGAGGCTTTTTCAGACTGTGTACGGAGGCCCAATTAGCACGATGTGCTGCACGACGTCCACTTTCCCTACTAAACTTTAGCTCCAGTAAACCGTTAATTTATGGCAGCTTTTTAATAGTCTTTGGTGTGATTTTGTTTCAGTTATCATTTATCATGCAACATTCTGACAACTGAGAGGCTGACAACTAGACTCAATCTGATAACTTCTCCACAAGTTGGATTATTGCTGTCTAGAAGTCCTCCGTCGTTGACGTTTGTGTCCATAATGCTTCCTGCTGTGGCCACATAGGACCAGATTTCCAGTATTTGTAACTTATGAACATTCATTTATCTGCTGCATTGACTACATACTGACTGACAATGGGTCACAGGCAATAATGGGAAACTCACTTTTTTGGGGGGGGGCGGGGGGTTTGGTGCTAGGCATACTTGGATATCATTCAATTCACCATGAAATTAAGCAGTTATGGGACAGATGCAGGCTGACTTTTTTAAATATATTCTTCACTGGGGATGTGACAGCCTTTGTTAAACCCTGAATCTGGGAAATGCCAATGCACTCAGGGAACTTACTCATGAAATGGACTCAGCATAATTTGAAAGGCGTGAGCAGGCAGCAGACTGCCCTTTACGCAGTGTGGCAGTGTCTGCAAGCCGCTATTCAGCACAAGTCCAGCATATCGGGAAGTGGATTTGAGAGTGCTGAAAGACCCTCGATGGAGCGTGAACAAACAGGCACTGTGCGTTTAGTGGTTCTGACTTCTAAGAGCCAGATTACAGTAATTGATGGCACAGACAAATGAGATTTGAATCGTTTTTTGACAGGGAGAATGTGGAGCTGAAATCATCTATGGAATTTTAATTAAACTGTCCATTTAAGTGTTTTTTAAAGTGTCCTATGGACTACAAATATGTGAAGTAAATCGGGACCATTCCATGCACACACAAGAACATGCAAAAAGTACAGTGGTCCGGAAAACGCAGAGCATGTCAGCATTAATGCAACACAAAAGCACAAGAAAAGAAAATCTCATTTTAAATGTATTCTCTTAATGTGTTGCGTTTTCTTAGTCTGTTAACAAAACACTTTTCTCAAAGCATGAGGTGAAGATTTTTTTTCTTTTCATGGACAATCTAAATCTAAAACCCATTTAACACGTGGGTAAGTGTTTTCTGATAGATAATGGTGTCAGAGGCACGACATCGAAAGTTGAATACTGCCCCCAGTGGCATGGAGCAGTTCTGTTTTGAAAACAACAGCACATTACGTGAACACAGTACATTAAGAAAAGGAAATGACAGAAGTGTGTGATCCAGGTGAACCTTCACCTCAGTTTACTTGATCATCACTGTACTTAAATAAGTCAGTTGGTTGTCATCTGCAGTCCAAAGCAAAGGTATCTTGGCTTCAAATACAACAGGATTTTGTCATATGGATAAAAGGTCTATAAATGTGGATTTAATGATTTTCAGCTGCTTGTCCCCCCCCACACCTAGCCTCCCTTTCAGTACCTGAATTATGTGGCCTCTCATTTCTCACTTTTCCCGTCAATCCCGAAACTGACAGGGCGTTGCAAGCTCAGTCTGCAGTTTCTTGAACTGGCCTTGAATGATATGCCCCCTTGAGATGGTGTGTGTGTGCGTGTGTGTGTGCGTGTGTGTGTGTGTGTGTGTGTGTGTGTGTGCGTGTGTGTGTGTGCGTGTGTGTGTGTGTTTAGGAGGGCGCGGGGTTCCCCAGAGTGGATAATGTTCAAGATGTTTTCTGTGCGTAATTCCACCTATTGACACATGGGGCATCATGTTATATGTGAATGAGTCCTTCAATTGATATATTTATATTTTTTTAATTCAAGATACATGGCAAGCAATAAACCTCTTTAGTTCTTCAATTTCGCAGCTTAATAGTAGTTATTTTATGTTTCATTTCACTACCCGGTGACATTTCATACTACTTTAATGGTTATCTTAATTCTTCTGCAACCTATTAAAGTCAGAGATCAGAATATGTAAATGGTAAAATAAGAAAGTCCCTGGGGTGACAGATCCCTGACAGGGAAAATATACTTTACTAACAGACAAATGCCAGCATGTAACAGACGTGAGAGATGCCACAACAGATGAAAGCAGAGCAGCTGCATAATGACTTAAGGATTAATAACAACACACAATAGGGGGCAGCATGTGGCTCAGTGGGCTAAACCTGTGTGCTCGCCGGTTCAAACCCAGCCTCCGCCTGTCTGTGGGTCCTTGAGCAAGGCCCTTAACCCCCAGCTCCCTGGGCACCCCAACAGGTGGCTGCCCCTTGCGGACAGCTTGCTCTACAAAGAGCAAGTTGAGGGAGGCATAAAAGGAATTTCCCCATGGGGATAATAAAGGATTGATTATTATTATTATTAATAATAATAATATTATTGTTAATAAATTGTATTAGACTGGACTAAAATACCCCTTACTGTTAATAATTAATCAATATAAATGATAATTATATGAGTATGATAATTAGTAATTGGTGTAAATATAACTGAATCGCACATCCTGCCACAACAGAATCTGAATAATAGTGCATTTCATGCATACAATAAGTGATCATTTCACTAGATACACCGAGGTAGGACCCACTTTTGCCACCGGAATTACTTCAAGGGTAGATGAGTTGTGCATTCGGAGAAGCCTTTCTGCAACAGCTGCAGCTGACTGGATGTTTTTTTTTTAATTCATTGAACCATTCTCTGTAAACTCCAGACACTGCAGTGTGCGAGAAACCCAGGAACGCAGCTGTTTCCGAGTTGCTGCAACCGCCACGTCTGGCACCAACAATCACGCCACATTCAACGTCGCTTACATCACACATCATGGCTGCCCTAATGCTTAGCCAAACAGCAAAGTGAACCCCTAACCCTGCCTGCATGCACCCCCCCCCCCCCCCATGGTTTGTTGTTTGGAGGAGCAGACTGCATACCAACAAAAGTGGCCGCTGAGACTGTATATAATAAAATGTTGAACTGTGAGCTGCTGTAACTTTTACAACATTGTGGGTGGCACAAAGTTTAGGGTATACAGTTTGAATGGAGGTGCAAGGGAGGCAATGCTGAATGCAGAACAAAATCACTAAGGGTGCATCTTCAATTAGTGAGGAGGCATGATCCTCGAAGCTTGTCGGAGTCACGGACCGCTTCACTTCCACCTGTGGGTACCCATCATTAATTTGAGGGCGCTATGCACCCTTAGGTAGCCTTGTAAACCATGTTCTGAAGGCAGGAAAAAGTATTAAACTATTATTTCACTTCTAGTCTTAGGTTTAATAGCTTATGAAAGAAAGTATTCTGAAATAGATGTAAAAATTGTAAATGATTAACTTTCATGACAGTAATGTTCAGTTATCATCCTGCATGATTCCTAATTTAACTCCTTCAGTTATGTAATTGAGAGACAGACAGACAGATAGACAGATAGATAGATAGATATGAAGGGTGAAGGAGGAGTATGAATGTGCAATGTGCCTGACAGGCTTATACAAGGTACTTGTGTATAAGCTACCCAGGATTCTTTGCAAACCTAACAATATTTGTATTTGTTTAATACAACAAAAGAGTAGAGGACCTCACTAACAGAGTTCACTCATCTCATTAATAAACAGCTAACGCAGCATCCTTCCTTATTACCCTTCAGGCAGGTCACACCATGTCCTGGGTCAGAATATCTTCTTCCTCCTTGCTCACTGAAACTCTCTCAAAACAATATCTGAACTTCAAGAATCCATAAGAACACGAGAGACCCGAAATTGATTATGAGAGACATTTCTCTATTGATAAATTCTTCGGGTGTGTGACAGCGGGCGGCTTTGTGTGAAACACCATCTCAATAGAAATATGATGCAAGAATGTAATGCTGTCGTGTGAGTTCTATTATCTCCTGGAACCGATAACAGCTTGGCTTGGCTGTGGGTTTTCTATCATGACTATACGGTATTTCAGATGCATGCAATCAAAGATTCGGGTTGAAAGCTCAAGTGAAAATCATTTATATTAATTTAAAGTTTCTCGGTATTGACTAAATGTCACATACCCATTCCTTCAGAGAATTTTACAGTGGTCATTCAAAATACTTTTCAACCTTTTTTTAAATTATTTTTATTACTGGCAATATACAGTGTTGTTCTATAGTTTAGAGAGGGAGTTGTGGCTCTGAGGCTGGGGACCTGTGCCAGTAATCGGAAGGTTGCTGGTTTGAATCCAGTGAATCCCAGGAGTGATTTTACACTATTGGACCCTTGGGAACCTACAATCACTTTGTCCTGGGTATGATGTTACCCTTCATACAGCCCTGCAATCAGGTCCTCCAACTTTCAGGGGAAAACTCGAGGGTTTGTGGCAGGATTGACACTCCAGTCTCCAGAAGGAACTTCATACTTTTCCATTCCGTTCAACTAGTGCGGTGCTGAGGTATCACCTACTGCACAGCTGCATTTGGGTTCTCATCAATGAAGTGGTTTGTCACGTGGTGGGTGTCGCATCAGCAAATGCTCCTCACCTGTTTACAGTTCACATTCCATCTTCCACTTTTTTTGGATCTTACTTGCTTCTGGCTGAATTTTTCCATTGGAGCTGATGTAATAACATTCAGAAGTAGTTGTATTTCACACCTATCTGGTTTCCACACATTACGTTACATTACATTTGTTAATTTAGCATATGATTTTATGGAAAGTGGCGTGCAATTGAGAGAGGAGGGTCACCCAGTGCCTGGAACAAAACAAACCTTTCTGTGCTGGAGACTCCGGAATGTGAGGTGTTTCGGAGTACAACTTAAGTGTCAGTGATTAGTGTCTTTCGCAGTTGTAGTACAGCCATCCAAGTGTTAATCTAGCTTCCAAATACAGTGCATCCGGAAAGTATTCACAGCGCATCACTTTTTCCACATTTTGCTATGTTACAGCCTTATTCCAAAAT
>JABFEB020000040.1:7698317-7714754 GCA_019775895.2 Stomatorhinus ivindoensis
AATGCCCCCTGGACGCCTCCCTGGTGAGGTGTTCCGGGCATGTCCCACTGGGAGGAGGCCCCGGGGAAGACCCAGGATACACTGGAGAGACTATGTCTTCCGGCTGGCCTCGGGATTCCCCCAGAGGAGCTGGACGAAGTGGCCAGGGAGAGGGAAGTCTAGGTTTCCCTGCTTAGACTGCTGCCCCCGCGACCCGACCTCGGATGAGCGGTCGATGATGGATGGATGGATGAGTCTTGTTTTGGAATTGATAATTCTATGTTGCTATGCAATTAATATACTGCATACGTTTTTTTTTTTGTTAATGTGTTTTTTAATCACATTCTAGATAATTTACCTGTCACGCCTGGGGTGTAGCATTGGGCCCATTTTCATGGCAACAACATCAAAAGAATAAATTACATCTTTTTCACTTATTTAACTCTTTGCTACACAGTAGACATGGATGGTTAACATATATCAAGTGAGATTTCCCCATTAATTGTCCCATGAGAAGAGTAGATAATTATTAAAAATTCTTTAAATTCTTCCCAATTGCATCACAAATTGGGTTCTCATCACACAAATAAACAACCATCAAATTTTTATTGGTCTCCTGTGTGAATAAATTTATATTCAAATTATACATTGTAAAATGTCATATATAATGCTCTGCAATTCACAGCTAAAATAAAATCATCATTTTTTTGTTCTCCAGTTACACCAAAACACCAACCTGTCTTTATTTTCATCTTAGTGTGTCTGAAATGTATCTGAGATTCTAATTAATCAGATGAATCCAAATAGGGGAACCATTTTTTGGATGTTATATTTTAAAGTGATTTTGATTAAGTGCATCTGAAGAACAAAATGCAGTTGAATGAAAGAGAACACTGTGAATGGAGAGCTGTCTGGGGAACCTGAAAACTCAGGACACCATAATACTTGTAGCCGCAGGTATTATGCACAGTGAACAATATTACAGAATGTACAGCACAAAATGTTGCCACCGTGGCAAGGTTGCTTAATTAAAAGAACCTGGAATTTATTGACAGCCATATTTCAAAATTCTGCTCTCTCTGTTCAGCCGGTAAATATAGTTTGTGCACGAGCAACCATACCTAACCATTTTAATGAGCAGCCAAGGGTTGTTTTCAGAGAAATGACAATGTCTGAGAGCTGTGTGTGTGTGTGTGTGTTTGCTTTTCGTATCCCGCTGTACAGTTTGTTTCGATCCCTAATCCTCAATAGTCTCTCCCTATCATGGCGGCCCAGAGCCGCTGCAGCCCTAAATTGACTTAGGGGTCTCCATGGCCTTGTGTCCAAACAAACGTTCTTTGAATCTTAAAGAACGGGGCAAATGACCTCGTCAAAATTTTTATTTCAACTTCCATGAGCTTATTTGCTAAAAAAAAAAAAACATGCATTGCTATAGGCCTTTAACAATCTACAGTGCAGCACTGCACATTTGATTAAAAGACACCACATAGTATATATAATTCCAGTTTCATTCAGAGTAAACACCATAACTTCAACCAGGATATTTGTTGTGTTTTTTATTGCTGTGGTGCTGTAGTCATTTTCCTGTGCTGTGCCATTGTCAGATATTTGTGACTATTTGTCTTTCCCTAAGAGAACTGGACATTTATGAATTGTTAATTATTTCCTGGCAGTGATTAAGCTTTCCCTCTGACCAATCATATTGAGATCATAGCCAGTCCAATTCCCTTTCCTGACATTTTATTTCTTTACATGACAGACTCTCTGCATTCATAACTGCTTCAGTAATATGTATATGCAGATTTCTTCGTTACATGAATATTTTGAACACTTCGAGAAGACCCCAGACTTTTGGTTTCTGTGTTATGTAAGATGTAAATTTAAAGTTTGACATGTATAAACATTGGCTAGAGTCAAGAGCAATGGTTTTATTGCAACGCATTCCCGTTGGAGTTCTTTAGTAAAGCTGTTGTTGTCACCTTGCAGTGGCCTTGAAAGGCTACAAAAGATCAAGAAATTTAGTGTGCAAACAAAGAACTGCTTTGGGAACCTGTTTGGATCTCACTCCATAATATTTCCTTTCGTGGCCCACAGAGTCTTTGCATTTTCTGGTATATTTATTGTGTGTGTATGAAGATATTTAGCATACTTGTGGAATAAACCTGAAATGAAAATGCAAATTAGTCTGTTTTAAAAAGTGACAAAAATGTTTGCCCTTCAAGTGACGCATTCAGCACCACATCAATGAACCCACCTATCTGTCAGAGATGCCAGAAAGACATGGCTGATCACTGCAGAGAAGCCCCCCAAACCACCTCAAAAAAATATGCAGCGTATTGTGTGTGTGTATTATTCTGTGTGTCTCAAAGAAAAACTAAAATGATCCCGTCATACTGTAGCGTGTTTTTTTCTGATTTCATTTTTTTTTCCTCTAAGAATTTCTTGTAAACAAAAACATCAAGGACAGAGTATCTTCATAGTGGAAGATTCCCTATGCGACCTTTTCAGTCGCTGCTCCGGCATTTCGTATCCTTCACCCCTTCGTTGTCGTTCGCCGTAATCAGGCTAATAATGCGCTCTGCAGTGTGTAACACAGGTCTCTTTATAGCAGTGGCATACCCAATAACTGCTTCAGACACGCATTGCAGTTTTCCCATTAACTAAGCCATGTGGCTGGATGTACACTAACTCACAGGTCATAATGAATCAATATAAAGAAAGAAAGGTACAAGGCAAAGTGCAGCTGGCAGATTGTGGCACGACTCTGCAGGCTGAAAGACCTACACACATGGGTATGACCCACATATTAACCAGCCTACTGCTGTCAAAGGCCCATAGACGTGTTGCGATGCAAAATGACGCTTAGCAGAAGGTTATATTCTACCTAAACCATGTACATTTTTTTCAAGGACTAACAGGTTGAATTTTTTAACTGTGTGTAATCACTTTTTCCAGGGAATGGGGGAAAGGTCTATTCAGAGATGACAGTGATTACAGATTACAGACTCTTCCAGTAACAAAAGCTTGTCTCCCCGGATATTTCAGAAGTTCAAAAGTTATCTCCCCGGATATTTTGTGGGTTTGAAAAGGAGGCTGTGAGCAAAGTATCAGTTCTAAGCAGAGGAGCTCACTTATATTTGGGCAGGACACTAACACTGACAAATGGCTCTTTTGATAAAGGCAGGTTAGGTGTTTCTGTTTGACTGACAACGTGGACGAGCAAAGTTCAGAACTACTGCTCCCGCTTAAGCTGAAACGTTTAAGTAAAAAAATTATTCGAGGAGCTTTGGATCAAAGAAAATAAATTATATTTAATTCCCTCTGTTCTATAAATTATTTTATAAACACACTCATATCCGGCTCGGTGGGGAATTGCCGGCAGTATCATGAGAAGGCTGTTGAGGTTTTGGTTAATGAATAATGATGTTCCTGGTGCTGTTTGCTGATCTGACATCAATGGGCTTGATTTCTGGGCTTTGTTATGACTTTGTTATTGGGCAAGTTTTTAATTTTTAGATGATGTCCTTCTCCAGACTGAATACCATGGCCTGTTTAGTGAAATTCTAGTGAAATGTCACATTCTCCTAAAACCTGAACTGACACCTCTTTGATCACTAGTCCAGATCTTTCATGGCAATGCTACAGCCTGGTCCATAATTACTCATTCTCTTCCAGGTCAGGCTTGTCTCTTTATCTTAAAACTACCCTACTAAGCACCCAATTCCCAGGTCTGTTGTGCCTGTCGTGTTTACTGAGCCGCTAGGCCGACCACCTCGCCAACTCCCACTCTTACAGAATGCCACACCTTTTCATTTTGATTTCGAGATCAGCTGTGGTCACCTGGGCATTGGAATGCAGGCCAAGCTGACTGAAAACCGGCAGCCTTACTCTGACTGGCATATTCAAATAGCCATGTGAACGGTATATCAACACAACGCCGGCATTATGATAAAGTCACAGGAGGAATCACCGGTACTGCCATCAGTACTGCCATGTTAATGTAAAGAGCTAATCTAAATGACGAGATGATCTGTGCTCTGGGTAATCTGTAATCCCTAAACCAAGGCCTAATCAGTTGCATTATTGCATTTATGCGCCGCCCCTGTTGCGGTCGCGATATGCAAACCCTATAGACTGTTCGCAAACCCTAGAGACTTGCAAGGGGATAAAAATGTTACATACACATGTATATGTAAATTAGTGTGCAGACTTGCCTCGAAATAAAAATCTCATGCCAGACAGCTGACCAAAGTTGGCAACCCTGTAAATGTTAGACTTGAATTTCATCCACTGAGGACCAGGCAGAAAAATCCATGCTCCATTTTTAAATTGCACCAAGAACACTCTTTTTTTCATGCCCCTGCCTTAAACGAAAAAAAGTTTTAAAATGTGAGTTTATTTGTTTTGAGGAAATTACTTTGATTTACACTGAATGCTGTGTGAATGTGTGTATATGTGTGTATTTGCAATTTAACAGTTACAGTTATGCTACAAGGTCATCATTTTGTGTGAGTGTCCCAATAAAACAGGTTATTCTTCCCCCTCTCCTCCTACATACCAATCAGTACCAATCAGCACTTTAGAAACATTTCAAAAGCTTTTATCAAGTGGAATGTGTGGGACCTTTGTGCTTGTAATGAAATGGCATGCAACAACTATCTAATATATAAAAAATGAAAGAGAGCCAATCTACCTTTTCATTTGAAACCTTAAAGTATGTTTTTGTAGCTTTTTGGTTAAAGAAATATTATTGGTACACTTTGTTGTATAAGGTAAAATAAGTTTTGAACCTTGCCTCCGTCTTTTGCTCTGACTTTATCCTTTTAGTCTTTGTTGGTTTTAAATTAAGTGATCTGCTTCTGTAGATAATTTCACCATTAAGAAGGGTTTGCATTTCTTTATATTGACCTTTACAGTAATAAGCATCTTTGTTTGTTTTCAGATGTTTCGAAGAACAGCTTTGTTCTGTTTGCCTTTTGATAGTTTGTTTGGGCCGAGCTACTTTTTTGACGTTGCTGAATTTTTACCATTATTAACCAGTGACCCGCGTCCAGATAAAACTGCTTGACCTCATTTTTGTTTGGAAGCACTATCTGTTTACTGGTCGGTGGTGTATTTTATGGTTTGTTTTGTGAGTCTGAGAACACTCTGACCCAAGACTCCACTGGGCCACCTCCAACATAACTGCCAAATTGACTCCAATGAGACCGGATTCACAGAATTGCTCTGGCGTGTCACTTAGATCCAGCACGACTTCCACCGAGTGAGCAGGAGCTGACAGGCTCAGCATCACACAATCCCTGATCATGAATAGCAACCCCACCTCCCTCCTGGGCCCATTAGCCATTTTCTGGGCCCAGTCCATACAAAATGCTTAGATGAGTGAAACATTGTGACTGCAGGAATTATGCATCTCTGTGTTTGGACTCAATATGACTAGTACAATGGGCTCAGTCTAAAAACAGTATGCTGTCCCATTATAAATGTATCATCGCTGTCTAATGAAACCTGCGTATGTCCGCTTTTTGACGACTGTGACTTTAGATGGAATATGCTGTTCTTTGCAGTCTACTGGTAGCGTTTGGCATCTAATTCTATCCATCCATCCATCTTCTGAAGTCACTTGTCCTAAGCAGGATTGTTGGGGAGGGGGAGGGGAGGTCCAGAGCCTGTCCCAAAAACTACAGCCGCAAGACAGGAAACAACCAAGGATGGGGCACCAACGCATCACAGAGCACACTCACACACCATTCACTCACACATACACACCCACAGGCAATTTGGTAACTCCAATTCACAGCATCTCATTAACCAATGAAAATATGTTTTATGAAGTTCTCTATTTAATTAGTATTTACGTTTTTTTTTTTAAAAGAAAAACAAACTGTCCACTGGTGGCTGTGTGAAAACAGGTTTCTGTTTGTGATACTTGGGGTGTATAATTACATTGCTTTAGGTTTATATTGCAAAGTAGTCGCTGAGTGAATGAAATGAATGATTTTTGGAGATATGTGTTTTTGATTGGACAGCAAACATATTGAAAGGTAAGCAGATCTTGCCTGCTTGAAGACTCTGATACATTTATATGCAAAAAAAACCTTGACTCTTCATTGTTAATTTTTCAATGGGCCACCTGGATGTTTATGACCAATAAGTGGTTTGAAAATGGCTTCATGGATGTTTACTCTTCTTTCGCTATATCCCCTGGAATACTTTTTACTTTCCTCTTACCTGGTCTTTGATGAGGTTATTACCCTATTCAACGGGACTCTTTCTCTTGCTCTGTTATTTATAAGGGGAGGGGGCACAAAATTGTTGGGGAGCCACTCTGCAACCACATTTCCCACATGGCATTGCTTGTTTTAACATCTGAAATCGGATTTCTGTCATGTTGTGTGTATCTTCTACTGTTCTACGACTTGTATTGCCTCGCCTGCTTGCCATTGTTATATTATGTCTATGTCTAAATAGCCTCTTCAAATAGATCATTGTACATTGCTTTGAATTGAGTTTGAATCTGCCCAGCACATTGATTTGATTAATTTGGGCTTTTCTGAAATTACTATTTCTAGTTGATCCATAGGTGGTGATGACACAGCAATCCAGGATTAGTGCATTTAATTAGCAGACACTTTTGTCCAAACCAGTAAACAACTGAGGATCAGAGGGCAGGGTCAGACAGGCTCCCCAGAGGCAGGGACCCACAGAACCATACACATCCCTTAGCAGAGCATTAGTGTAAGTGTTCTGGCTACTCGCTTGGATTGATTAAAGTGGAGCTGAGAGGCAACACAATGTACACTACAGGCTCTCAGCTGTGTCAATCAGGCACACTCAGCAGATGGCTTCCCCTGAGCTGAATATACCGATCGCTCTCCCAGTGTGTCGATCTGCAGCTGCCCCACAATCCCTGGACCGAGATCAAACCGGTTTCTTGGTTTCATTTTCACTGGTTGCTGGTTTCATTGCGTCTGTGCATATCGCTTAATGAACAGGTTTGTTTACAAGTAAGATATCTTAGAATTAAGCAGAGTAACATTAAATTATGTATTCATCATGTGTAGGGTATTATTAAATCATAAGTGAATTTAAATTATTTGGAATTAGATGTAATTAAGTTTAATTTGAAGTTCAAGTTAATGTTTCAGAAGCATAGTTGAGATAAGAGCCACTCTGGCTGCCAAACTGGAATCAGTCATTAGGCCGGTGTGTGGTTTTTCCTGACTTCTTCCCCTTAGGGTTAAGCCTTATCATCATCTCTAGTACACATCCCAGTGTATAATTGATTAAATTATTTGGGATTTTATGTGCATTGAACATGAAATCATTCATTAAAGCTGCTAGTTCTGCCACAGATGTATGGCTTGTCATGGTGGCACCTTCGGGGCACGCCTGCACTCTGAGTGGCAGGTAGGGGGCTGGGGGAACTGGCGCCACACCCAGGACAGCGACCAATTCTGTGACCCCATCCAGGATAAGTGCCTGGAACATATAGAAGGCAAAAAAAAATCTATTTTATTTTTCAGAATTGTATTGATTATGTAGCTCACCCAGGAATTCCTGTCTGGTGTTTTTGGCCAGCTGCTCAGGTGCTCGGCCACAATCCCACACCCCAAGGAGAGGAACAGGTACACACACTGTCTATGAATACACTCGCGGGTCTACGAATACACTCGCGGGTCTACGAATACACTCACACGAAGGCCCTTGAAAGGGAACTGAAGCAGGCAGGACATATCACGGAAACAGAATTCTTGGTAATTAGTCTTAGTATCAATTCCTTATAGAGACTAGATCTCTACTCGTTGCACTGGTATTATAATCTACACAAGCACCGGAACGGAACATGCAACCGGTTGAGGGGGCGTGGCTGCTGAGAGCGACAGGGATCCATCCTTACACCTTCAACCTGGTTTAGAATTCCTTGGTATAGAAGAATCTGGTTCACAGCTACCATCTCCAGTCTCCTGGAGATTCCTCTGCCCCATTCTGAATAAAAACTGCTTCTCTGGGGCCAAAGCTCAACCACTTACCAATGCCTATGATCTTCTGTTGCCACACCTTTCCATAGCCCCCATATAAACACTGTTACAGACCTTCCTGAGGGAACCCCGCCTATGTCACTTCCTCTGCAGCCATCACATCTCCCTAGGAATCCCCTTTGGTCAATTCCACCCATTCAGGGAAGCCTGATGCAGTTCCCATTGGTAAGTCCACCTCTTCTAAGCTGTTTCATTTCGTTACTGATTACATTCCCTCTTTTAGTTAATGACACACTTAAGTCCACAGTGAGATCTTCTTCATCACTGAGAGTTTGTGTTCTACCCTGTGAGTATCCTAGTCTTCCAGGTTCTCGGGTCTGATTTCTGCTTTCAGACCCCAAGTCTGTCTATTGCATGTATCTCAACCTACTCCTTCACCTCTTGTCTTAGATCCCATCTTTACCCTCTCTGGTTTTGGACCCGAACTGTTGTGACTATTTTTTTCTGTGTCTGAATAAACGCAGCTCACTGCATCAGATCTGCTTTTTAGTCCTTATTCACAAACACAAGCTGAAAATGTATATGGCTATGCTCCCATTTTCAGTGAAGACTTACTCAACTCACAGTAGATTTACTCCATATAGTAAAGAAAGTCCGGTAACAGTAACACTATGGCACGGAGGAGCTTATTTACTGCGAATTAGAGTGTAGGTCAGCATAGTTCACATAAGAAAGCATAAAACAATCATGTAGTCAAGCTACTTCTCACCTTACAGTCTAGGATGAGCTGCAGGTGCACAGTGTCTGGTGAGGATAAGCAGAATAAGGCTGGATAGACCAACAACAGCAGGATGAAGTTTAAAGTACATTGTATATAGTGCATAGCTTTCCTGCTTCTACTACTTATATATTTTTTTGTTTTGTTCACTATGTAAACTATAGGAATAAATTATCAATTTGCATTTCATAAAATGTCCTCAAGTGTATATTTCAGTTCAACCCAGCAGTATTAAAAAAAACAATGTAACAGTTGTTTTTATCATTTTCATTTTATAGCTATTTTCAGAAAATACAATTCCTGAATTGTGTTTGGTTACTATGTATTCTTTTCTAAATGTAAATGCGTATGTAATTTGAAATTAAAGACCACATGCCAAACATAATGTATCTGAATTAATGCATTAATATAGTGAACAATCAGTAGTACATTCAATTCAGATGGACAATTTTTGCTACATTATGAAATATACCAGAGTCTTACGCAATCCTTGAACAATAACAATGAAACCATTTTACCTGAAGGATGCTACATTACTGCTTTGTGTTGAAGCACTTTCACTTATATGCAGATTCACAGAGCAGTTGTAAAGTGTAGCTGTTCATATTATCTTCCAGTCATAATGCACATGCCATTCGTTATGTAGCTCAACCATAATGACCCATATACAACTTGAACAATCAATAACAATGAACACAACCGAGAACAAAACAGAGACCAGGAGATGTGTGCAGACTTGAAATAAATAAAAATGAAAAATAATTAAACAAAAATAAATTCTGTCTAAAATAATTAGTTAGAACACATACGGGAAAAAAAATATTTTACTATTCATAATTGTGAAACATTTGATGAAGTATATGATTTGCAGTAAAATAGCAAGGTCTCCTTCTCACATCCATAAGTGCTTCGGATTCTGCTCCACTCAGGCCTGTCAGTGTTCTCCTCCTGCTCCACAAGCAATACATCTACAAATTCCCTGCCCACAACGTATAAAAAGAAATCTCTCTTTCTCTGTTTACTGCAAAAGTCATGGCAAAGAAGCATTTCATTTACCATGAGCTATATTCAGTATCTGATTTACTATGCATTCTATATTGTCCGCCATACAGTGCTTACTGTGTTTGTGTTTAATTCCCTGCTGTCGTGATCCGCCCGTCCGAGCCTCGTGTGTGCCACACCCCCCTCGTTACCTCGTGTCCGATCTGGATTGTACCCACCTGTTGTCAATTCGTGCCTGCCTTTCCTGTTTGTATTTAGTCCGCGTCTGTGTTCGTTTCTGACGGGTGGGCCAGCGTCCCGGCCGGGGCCAATGCCAGCTGCTGCCTCGCCATCGGTGTCCCGTAAAAGGAGGGGACACATGCGGGGAGCCCTGGTCGGGGTCACCCAGACCGCTGCCTCACCAGCTCCCCCCCGGGCAGGGGCCCTGACTCCGGTGTCGCCCGTCGGTTGTCGGCGGGTCCTCCAGAGGCGCCCCGACCCGCAGCTTTGGCCCTTCCCAGGCCCGCTGCTTCAGGCCCCAGGCCTTCCTGTGGGGCCTCCCCTGGCCCTGTTCCTGGGCCGTTCACGGCCGCCCCAACTCGTTCCCTGTCCGGGGCCCCTCGGAGTCCCCTTGGTCCCCCGCCGTCACCCACCTTGGGTCCCTCGGGCTCCCCCCGAGTGTCTTCTCCGTCCCTGCTTGGTCCCCTCCGTCTGCCCCTTGCCCCTTCGTTCCCTCTGTCTCCGCTCCTCGTTCCCCGTCTTCTCCTGTGTTCACTCCTGGCCCTGTTGTTTCTCCCGTCAGTGTTCCCCCTCTGTCTCCCTTTCTGGTCTGTTTGTCTGCGTTCCCCGTCCTCTGTCAGCTGGTGTCGTGGCTGTTTCCCCTGTGTATGTTCTGTGTTTCAGTCCTGTTCCCGGTACCCCGTTAACTTGTCTCTCGTTCTTGTTTTCCAGGTCCAGGTCCCTCATCTCGTCCGTCCCTTGCTTGGGGCGCGCCCAGAGTTTGCGCCTTGCGGGGGGGGGTTCTGTCATGATCATGTGTTCATTTCCCCAGGTCTGTCATTGACGTTCGTTGAAGTGCTGTCCTGTTTTAAACCTGTTACTAATAAACCCCGTTTCCTGCAATCATCCCTGCCTCCTATACCTACTTACCTGCTCGTTTACCCCGCATCACGACACCAGCTCATAAAATTTGTTTTTATATAATTTATGTATTTTTAGTATTTTATTTGTCATAACCTGACTGCCGTCTCTGCACTGTACTGGGTAGAATGAGCCTGGCCACAGTAACATTTCAATTTCTGTAACAGCATTTAAAAGTTGTTTGTCTGTCTGCCATGCTATGCCAAATATGTCTAAGCTCTGCATACGCTAGTGCAATTGTCTGTAACTTTAGCAAGAGATGGAAACTATATAGTTAAAAGGAAAATATAAGTGTAAATTTGCTTATTGGTGCTGTGTTTCTTTTGAAGTGATGTTTTTGTTGTGTAAGTGCAGTGTTGTGCACAGCTAACTGAAACATTAGCTATTGAAACCACTAAATCGCTAACTCCAAAGAATAATCTCATTATACTCAACCGATACACCACTAAAAAGTTTAGCGGAGGCAATTGATAAGCGATTACTTTTATTTTATGAATTTAACTTCGATTTGGATTCTGGCTCTGAAACCCTTAAAAACATACATACACGTGAAAATTTATTGTTTGGATTCTGTGGAATTTCTGGATTACAGGCAAATAGATTTCACTTGCTCTTTGTTCATTTGGCCACAGGTCATTTAAAAACTGTTAAAACTAAATATGGACTTGGGTCTGTTGTACGATTTTGTCACCAAGTGAATTGTTATGGGACTGGCCCACCTGATTTTTTGCCAGCCCACCCATGGCATTATTCCTGGTCCAGCTATTGGCTGAAACTACATTGGGGACATACTTTACCAGTGCATTCCTTACACTGTGAAGAGGGCAGTTTTGGAGGTGTCATTTTTTAAGGGGAATGAAAAGCACATGTGGTACCCATGTAATCGACAGCACCTTCAAGCATTAACGACCTCCATTTCACTGTTTGCTGGGTGCAGTACATACCAGTGCTGTCTATGGCCAATAGACTTTTAAATTGGTTTGTGTCTGTGTAATATGTGAATCTGGCAGCAGAGTCCTTTGTTTAAGAAAAAAACACAAGGAAATATTTAAACATTCTATTCTAGTTGTGTCCCTCCTTTATTTTTGCACATGCATATGATTCCTTAGTTGCAATTGGAATTAATAGTATGATATTTTAATTCCAAAACATGAATGTCTTTACCATAATCAATCCTTTCTTGTCCCCGTGGGGAAATTCTTTTTACGCCTCCCTCAACTTGCTCTTTGTAGATAGTTAAAAGGAAAAAAGGTTAAAAGGTTTGAACCAGCGGCCTTGTGATCACAAGCACACAGACTTAGCCCACTGAGCCACACTCTGACTCCAGGAGTCATTATCAGTAATCATGTAAGTATTGTACCGGTTACAGAAGTAGTTTGACATTATTGATGTTGGCTCCACCCATTGGTCTTCAGGACCCAGTCGTGCATCTGTCCCTCTCCGTGTACCTTTGCGCAGTAGCTGATCATGGGGGGAATGTCATTCATACACAGTAGTTTGACATTATTGATGTTGGCTCCACCCATTGGTCTTCAGGACCCAGTCGTGCATCTGTCCCTCTCCGTGTACCTTTGCGCAGTAGCTGATCATGGGGGGAATGTCATTCATACACAGCTCTTTCATTCCCTTATCCTTCCAAAAATAAAAGGTTAAAAGGAAAAAAAAAACATCGCATTTCAGCAGACTCCATAGACGAGCTGAGCTGAGCTCTTGGAGTGAGAAAAGAATTTATGATAGTATCCAGGGGTCAGCTATCCAGAATTTAGGCACCTTCCTCTGTTCCTTTGAGACAGCTACAAAATGAACAGGCTATAAGAAAGGCAAAGACCTAACCATTGTTAAAATTGTTCATAAAGACCCTGTTGCCCCCAAAATTAAACAAAGAGAACATACTACAGAAGGAGCCAGCTTCACAGAAACATGCAGCACATTCTAAACAAACATGTATATGTCATCTCTGTTTACCCTGAAGATTATGGAGTGCAGTCAAGAATGAAATTATTGCCTCTGCATTCCTCAGAATGCCTGGGATCGCTTCCAGGGCGAATGATGTCAGACTAATCAATATGATCTCATTTACTCGGTTACTGTTGCTGCTTGTTATTATTGTTATTATGTATTTTGGGGCCACTCAGGATGTCAATGATGCATTCTGTGGATATCATCAGGCAGTGTTTATAAAGTAGAAGACGAATTGAAATATACAGTTTGAATGGCAGCCAGACTGGAGTAAACGAAATAACAACTGAAGTATCTTAAAGTTTGCATTACAGTTCAGGGACATCTGCAGGCTGGAGTAGCCGGGTACATTATCGTTGTTTTGATTTATTTTGAGTTGATGTGGGCAATGTCTTTAAAAGGTCCACCTATGGAAGCAATAAATTAAATGTTGAGACCAAGGGGGAGTTCTGAGAGCCAACAGGCAGTTTTCCGCTGCACTAAGACTGCAGACACAGCTGGTCTCGCTAAATATTAAGGTAGGGGATATGACCACTGTTTGCTTGCAGAGGCTAATATATATGCCTGACTGGAGAAAAATCCAATTGAGTGAAAAAGAAGGGAGAAAAAAATCATGTATTTTTATATGCTTTCCCTGTGTGTTAAGATACTGTGCTCGATAAACATCTGTAACGGCCATTGTATTACGTGGAGGTATTGAATGGCGAAGCTTTATTGATTGCTCTTCTGGGAGCTGGCAGACATGGATAGAAACCATTGTGGTTTTCACAGACGCTCACCTTTTGTGTATAAGAAAGGCAGAGTTTAGGAAAGCTGAACAGCATGAAATAAAACCACTGGTTATGTTGCACTAGAGAGCATTTCATCAATGGAAATATCTTAAAACAAACACATTAAAACAAATCAAGGTAAAATACAGGTAGTTTACTTTTTTTGAGAAAAGAAATGTTTCATTTTTTGATTATTTATTATTTCATATTTTTCAGAAAGGGTATCTATGATAGACTCCCGGCACACTGCAACCATGTAGAAGTTATGTGTTTAAAAATTTTATTATAAATATGAGACATACAGCAGTTGGTATGATGTAAATCCCAAGCAATCCTTCATTTGGATAACATTGCATAATGTTTGTGACTTGTCTCTCTGGCATATTTTCATACAAACTTTATGATTTCCCAAAAAATATGAAAACACAGCGGTCTTGTTTTTTTCCTTATAAATATTAGTCTAGTGACATGTGCGAAAACAAATGAGGCCAAAACACTACCATGCCACCACGCTACATTCAGGCTGAAACATCCATCATTTTTCGGTAATTATTCACCCGGTACAGGGATCGTGGGGAGCCTGGAGCCTATCCCTGGGAAAACCAGGACACGAGTCAGACGGCACCATAGTCAGGATGCCAGTCATGAGGCACTTACTGTGCTCCAATCCAGAGACACTGATTTGCCTAATCGGATGTTTTTGGATTGTGGGACAAAGTGACAGTCCCTGGAGGAAATGGCTGCAAAGAGATTTCTACAGCTACAACCTGGAATGTATGAGCCCACACTGCTACCCACTGAGCCACGCTATACATTAGTGTTTTCCAGTTAGGTCCTCGAGTCCATGTTTTTGCTGCCTGTCTGGCAGAGAGCTGGGAGGGAGCAAAAATGTGGACTGCTTGAGGCTTCCTGAGGATCAGGTTAAGAAACACTGCTATATATGAAAGATTTCCATAAATTGGCCATTGAATGTACTTGTTTTTCAGCTTTTATTTTTTGTTAGCAGACACTTGTCTATCCATGGTAAAAGCTGCTATGACTGGGATTCAAACTATAGCCTTCCTATCACAATAGTCCAAACACACTGAGCCACACAATTCCGCCATAGAACATTGATTTAGTGACGCAGAACTGAGAAAGCAGGCTCAGCCAGTCTGTGAAACAATTGGTGGATTAGGGATTTGGGCCCAGCAGAGACATCAGTTTTCCAATTATGGGATTTGAACTAGCAACCTTCTATTAACAGGAACAATGTCCATTTTCACTGAACCACTCAGATGTGCCTGAAAGTCCCATCATGCTTGCTCTGTGTCCTCAATATTTTATTATTCAGACAATGTTCACCTTGCTTACATCCATACTCATAGATCTGGGGACAGTGTGTTTATATTTGTTACATGCATTTTAACGACAGCTATAAGAGTATGAAATGAGATATAACGAAAAAACTCTGCTTTCCTATAACACTTCACCCATCCCTCTGTTTATCCAGTATGCAGCATACATAAACGTTCAGTGTAATGATTCATAATTAAAGCAAATAATAAAATGATTTTTTTGTCTATCTATTACATAATATATGTCAATATTCAGAGTGAATATATAAATCAGCCTCTTCGGTTTGTTTACAGCAAGCTTTGCTTTCTTTTGAAGCAGAAGCTGGGTCGTGGAAAACAGGCCTGGCTTTAACTGCTCTTGGAGGAATGTATTTAATCCAGTTTTGCATGCTCAAATAAAATATCTAATTACGGTAAAAGGAACTTTGCTCAGTGGGAGTTTAAAGTTACCTCAGTTACATGCACTTAGGCCAGCCTTGCAATTCAGGAGAGTAATTATAGCTCTCCGGCCTCATCTAAAAGCGAGGCTGTTATGTTTGCACGCCCTCTGTCCTCCATCATCTTTCCATCCTACTGCCATTTCCCTGCCTCCCTGTGAAGAATTTGGATTATGCAGCTAAAAGCTGTGAATCACTTCCAGTATTAATTAATCATTCATCCATATGGGCCAAATAAAATAAGTATTGACGGTGTTCATATTTACAGTATTTGCACAATGGCAGGATGAAAATACAGAGGAACAGAAATTTATGCTACACGGCAGTTTTTTTTTTTAACACTTCTGCTGTTGAACAAGTTGTAAGTCACATTAGGTAAAGGTATCAACTGAACATAGTAATAGTATAATTATAATGACTGTAATGATCACCATTATGATGATTTTGCTGTTTCCTTCACCTGACCTGTTGCCTTGTGACAACAATCATAGTTACACTTCAGGGTAAGCCACTGGCATCTGTGGAGCAAAGGCCACAGTGAAGGTACGAGTAACCTCCTCTCAAATTTGTCATATCCATAAACTGTTTCCACACTCTTGTATCAGCGAGCCCGCAAACTGATTTGCAATTAGATTGGAGATCTGGGATGTTAATGTCCCCAAACTGCGTCAGCAGTCACGACTGTCACCTCTTTGATGGTCTTGTGTCGTTTTCTGCTTTGGTCAGTGTTTGGATTGGCTTTTATTAGATTGTATTATTCCATTTTAATTATACATATACATGGTATTGCTAAAATCTGCCCTTGCTTCTATAACTCTATCTTTAATTGTAGGTGTTGGCAGCTCGAAAAAGAAAGAAATGGCAAAGTGCTGTTAAACCATGTTGAATTAAAACTGCTTTAACTCTAATCAGTTCTTGGGTTTTAAACTGCCTTTTACAAATAGAGCTTCTGAATTCCCATGTCTATTTAGGGTTAGAATCCCAGCGCTGCAGATACCTACACTGAACAAAAATATAAACGCAACACTCTTGTTTTTGCTCCCATTTTTCATGAGATGGACTTAAAGATCTAAA
>JABFEB020000040.1:7717042-7730912 GCA_019775895.2 Stomatorhinus ivindoensis
TAGATCTTTAAGTCCATCTCATGAAAAATGGGAGCAAAAACAAGAGTGTTGCGTTTATATTTTTGTTCAGTGTAAATCTGAGTACTGTTTGTTCCTCCACTACAAAACATTTTGGAACACAATATTTATTTCATCTTGATAGGTGAACGATGAGCAGTTATTTGGAAATGTTTAACCCATTGATCAGCTGAGAGTCAACCGGCCAAATAATATCCTCCTGAGACCCAAGGAAAAACGTGTCCTTCAATTGTAGGTGTCATGATCCGCCCGTCCGAGCCTCATGTGTGCCACACCCCCTCATTACCTCCTGTCTGTTCCTGATCTGTTGTTGACTGATTCCTGCATGCATTTAGTCAGCGTCTGTGTCAGTGTACCCCAGATCAGTCATTGATGTTACCCGATGTCGTGGTGTCCGTTGATGTTGCCGTCCTGTCCTGCGTTCTACCCTGAATAAACCCCGTTTATACCCTGTATTCCTGCCTGCCTGCTCCACCTGCCTGCCCCACGCGGTCGACTCCCCTCCCAACGTGGCAGTAGGTTATTTGTCTTTGGAGGATTTAGATTTTTTCAAATTTATTTTAAATTTCACAGCATGTCCTCTGGTGCACAACAGGAATAAATGTTTCCTAACATCAGTGAAAATATAAATGCAAAAATAAAAAGTCCACTACAATGGACATAAATGTATGGGTGGGGTCTCAGGAGGATATAATTTGCCCAAATAATATAGCAAAATTAGGTATTTGGACTTTCTATTGTCTAACAACTTTGTCTATCTAGCCTATATTCTAGTGCTTCATTTACTTTCGTGCAAATTAATTGAAACAAATTGTCATTTGCGTAGTGGCCTGCTTGGGTAGGGTTAGAGCTGGGTGATATGACTGTGTTTCACTCATCCAACTATGTTTAAATTGAATGCACAGGGGTTCAGGGTTAGGGTTAGGGGATGTGGGATTTCTTCCAGGTTCTCTGGTTTCCCCTCACAGTCCAAAACATGCTGAGGTTAGTTGGAGTTGTCAAATTCTCCATATGCATGAATGGTGTGTGTTCCTTGTGAAGGATTGGAGCCCCATTCTGAGTTATTCCTGTACAATTTTTATCAATCCAACAGGTCCTAAATCCAGACCCAAGTATGGATTAATGTGACTGTGATGTCCATCTTAATTGTGGCCCTTCTGCATATAACCTGAATAATTTGTTTCAATTAATGTGCACATGTGAGTAGCAACATTGCCTCATAAAAATGTTGCACTGATTAAAGCTATTGTAGCGCAAAACAGCGGCAGAGACCAGGCCAGATAATATGGTTTCAACATAGCCAAAACCCTCAAAAACACAATGAAATCTGACGCTGGACTGTAATTCTCACACAAGGTAAATATTTACAGAGAACATTGAAACACGCGAGGTACTGGCACAGATCGGGGGCACACACAATTAAACACACGTACATAAACTGAAGAGGCAGCACTAGTATTTATAACAATAATTACACACTGGGCTATTTACATGGCTGGCGAGCGTGCCGGGAAATGCTAATAGGCTGCGTTATGCAGAGCCATCTCACCAGCGCTACCTTACTGTGATGACTTCTTCTTATTTCGCATGCATTAAGACTTCAGGACGCACATTTCTGCTGAACCCTCAGAGGTAGCATGCACTTTAAATACTGTACTGTATATCTTCCCAGTGTGCATCTGTCATGATCCGCCCCTCAGAGCCTCCTGTGTGCCACGCCGTTCTCGTTACCTAGTGTCTGCTCCTGATGGAAACCACCTGTTACTTCATCTGATTGTGATGTCTTGTAGCGTTTACCCCGTCCGTGTGTTCAATAAACCCCGCATTTTGGATATTCTTGCCTTTTGTCATCTTGCCTGCCTTACGCTACCGGCAACCAGGCACGCTTCAACCCTGAACGTGACAGAATGACCGAACTCACGAAAAAGGCGAAGCAGCAAGCCGGCACTGATCGACTCGGCTTGCTGCAACAGATAACTCACCTGCTCCATGAGCCCGAGGTGATCGAGGACCCCGTCGCCTACCAGACGGCCCGAAGAGTGGAGCTGCTTCTGTTCCAGGAATCGCCGCTCGGAGAGAGGTACCACATCCGAGCGGCGAATGAGGACATGCAGAAGCTACAACAGCGGCTGACCAGGGGGAGAGCCCAGCGAACCCTGCTCCGCGAGCAGCCGGAGGCTTGCGCGCCTCTTCAGACGCGAGCCGGAGGAAAGAAAAGGCGGAAAGGGAGAAAGTTGGAGGAGGAAGGTCCGTCAACTCTCCGCGTCGGTCGGGTGCTTTTAAATCTGGCACGGCTCCCCGCTGAAGCGGAGGAAGAGCGTTCCCCGCTTCCAAGCGCACCCGCAACAACGCGGAAGCCCGCTCTTCTGTCATCAGCAGCTGCCACGCCAGTCAGCTCACCGGCCACGCCAGTCAGCTCTCCTGCCCCAGCTGTCCAGCTCATCTGCTCTCCTGCCCCAGCTGCCCAGCTCGTCTGCTCTCCTGCCCCAGCTGCCCCAGAGACTCTTGCCCCGGCCCCAGTCCCGGGGCCTCGTGCCCTTGCTCCAGTGACTCCTGCCCCTACCCCAGCCCCTGAGCATCCCGCTCTGGCCCCTGGCCCCGAGGAGGAGCTCGAATGGGACCCCTCGGGGATCTTTTTGCTGGGGCTGCCCCGACCACGACCCGGCCCACGCCGTAAGCTCCCCATCCTGTCTGTGTCCTGCAAGGGGAGAGGACACAGGCGTAGGGTCCGGGTCCCGCCCGCCCTGCCCCCTGGCTTGCCCTTGGTTGCCCTGGCTGGGGCTCCGGGGTCGCCTCCGTCGCCAGGGGCTCTGGCCCTTCGGTCGCCTACGAGTCCCCCGGCGGTGTCCTGTCGCCCGTCCTCGGGCCAGCTGCCCTCGGTCGCCTTCGGGTGCCCCAAGGTCGGCTCCTCGGGCCCCTGCGGTCCCTGCTCCGTCGAGGCGTCGGTCGGCCACGCCTTTGCCGGCTCAGCCTGTAGCGTCGCCGTCTGTGACTTTCCCTCCCTCCCTGGTCCCTTGTGTCCTCTCGTCCCCTCCCCTGGTTCCCCCTTCGACTCCCTTCGTCCCTCGGTTGTTCGTCCCTCGATCCCGTCTCCCCCTTGTGGTGCCCTCCTGCTCCCTTTGTCCCTCCGCCTGCGGCTCCTCCGGCCGCTACCCGTCGCCCGGCTTGGGTCCCTCGGGCTCCCCCTGCTCCTCTGCCCTTTCCCGTGTGGCCCCCCGTCTCTACTCCTTGCCCCCCAGTGGCTCCTCCGTTCACCCCTGGCCCGTTGGTCTCGCCTCCCACTGTCCCACCTCTGTCTCCCTTCCTTGTCTGCTTGTCCGCGTTCCCTGTCCTGTGTAGTTTGTTGTCCTGGCTGATGCCCCTGTGTCAGTTTTGTCTGTCGGTCCTGTTTCCCGTCCTTCGTTAACTTGTTTTTGCTTTTGTCTTCCAGGTCCTGTTCTGCCTTGTCCACCCCTTCCCTGGGGCGCGCCCAGAGGTCGCGCCTTAGGGGGGGGGGGGTAATGTCATGATCTGCCCCTCAGAGCCTCCTGTGTGCCACACCCTCCTCGTTACCTAGTGTCTGCTCCTGATGGAAACCACCTGTTACTTCATCTGATTGTGATGTCTTGTAGCGTTTACCCCGTCGTGTGTTCAATAAACCCCGCATTTTGGATATAGTTGCCTTTTGTCGTCTTGCCTGCCTTACGCTACCGGCATCCAGGCACGCTTCAACCCTGAACGTGACAGCGTCGGTACGGAATTGATAAGGGGGGTTGTCAGCAATTGAAAGGTCGGACAGCTCCATTTCACCCTGCCTCTCCACGATCCCTGGATGTCGGCGATCTGAATCAGACACACCTGTCAAGTTCTAGTCATTTTACACAGAGGTTTACAGGGACGACCGCTAAGCACATGGTATAAAATAAATACACTCTATTCTCCTAAGGTGGTATGGTCGCGTACAGAGGCTTGTTAACCTGCGTCTGGAATAAGGCAGCACGTGAGTGAGGCCAGAGCATACAGGTGTTCAGTTTTATTTTCGGATATTAAAAAGGATTTAAGTCTCCAACTGTCCCCAATTCTCTGGTTCTACCAGATTCTCCTGACTGTGTGGCTCTTGACTTCTTGACCTCTGGTACCGTTCGGACTCCACAATCCTTGAGAAGCCATGTAAGCTTAAGCCACATATATGTTAAAAACTTCTTGACTGGAAAATACATCGGCGGTCAAAAATGCTTACATGAATTTGCAATTTCTTGTTCAATGTTTATAATCATAATAATAATATTGTCATTATTATTTTTTAATTATCATCATGTTGTTGTTTGTCATACATTATGATTAAGAAAATGACCACTGTATTGCAGGATGACAACATTTAGCTTTTGGGTTTTTTTCTTTCTTTTTCTGCTTCTTTACTTTTTAAATGTTTAATGCACAATTAGTATTTCAATTCGCTCCATCCAATAATTAGCAATCAGCTGTGGTATTATTCAGTTTCTGAGAAAAGTTCATTTGTTTCTTTCCCAATTTGCCGTTGCAGAATTAACAGCAAGAAATGTTGAGGGGCAAATGATAATCTTACGGAACCCTGCAGGGGTTATGAACAGTCTTTGTATTTATATTTTTTATATTTAATCGTGCAAAATTTACCTTAACGTGTCCACGATGTATTAAATCTACCTCAAACTCACGACATTTAGACAATTACGTTTTCCGGTATTAGTGCATTTAAAAACTTGACGACTTTGCGGGTACAAATAAACAAAACGCGAGTACGACTTCATTAATTTGAAACAGAAAATGAGAGCTTGAAAAAACTTACATTGTCCTTACATATTAGGGATTTCATGTTTAGTGGGTATTGTGCCCCCAGAATGGTTTGTGATCCCTCCAATGCTCCGTACCTTGATCTACCCACTCAGATCTCCAACATAGGAGAACAAGTCCATATATTATGCGTTACAACTGGTTTCCTGTTTCACCCATGTTTTGGTTCTGCCCTGTGAAAAGAAATGCAGGATTATTCCATTTGCATATGCTGCAGACTGGAATTCATACTATACTGTGGCCATTTACTATGGCAAAAAATAAACCATATTTTGGATATGCAAAACCTCACAGGTATATATTTCTGACCTCACAGATTGGTGAGGTCAGAAATATATTCACTACAGAGTGCTTAACAGCTTAATTATGTAAAAAAAGAAGATCCCATGGTTACAAAACAATGATGAGACAGGGTTTAATTACAGTATCTTCTACACAGTAGGGGAAATGTCACCACAGTCACCTGCTGATGTAACACTGTTATCTTTAAAAACAGGTTGGATATAGAATACATAAGGTGTGGGGAAATGATGTTGGTGAATAGTTTAACTACTGAGCTGAATTCCTGTCAGATCCGCCCATGACTGAAGCACGGTTCAGTTTCGTCATTGCAGACCTGAGGAGATTCCGTCTAAAAGACCAGACATCAGAGACGGAGCAGGATGGACAGCTGGCTGCCTGAGGATGACATGGAGATGGTGAGCACTGTCCATAAAGACTGTGTCGAAGAATGCTCCCACAATGGACAGAGACACAGCAGGTCAATTAGATACAGCAGGCCAGTGAGACACAGCAGGCCAATTAGAAACAGCAGGCCAGTGATACACAGCAGGCCAATGAGACACAGCAGGCCAGTGAGACACAGCAGGCCAGTGGGAAGTACAAGACGACACAGTTAGGCTAATTTACAGTACAGGTATTGTGTTTAAGATCTTTTTTTCACCTGATGTGCTGAGACAAATCCATCCATCCATCCATTTTCTATATCTGCTTCTACTATGCTAGTTACAGAGGAGTGTGGTGCCCCTGCTAAATGCTGCCCTACTCTCACTTTAGTTTTTATTTATAAAGTAACATTTGCCCAAGAGTACTTTACATACACATATACAAACTGACATAACTCTGTGCAAGCAGGAAAACCCAAGAGGTAATGGAGACGGAGATAAGAGGAACAAAGATTACTTGTGTTGGGTTTATAGTGACAAAGCACCTCTGGGGGGTCCAAGGTTTCCCTGGCAGCCCTCCAGTTCCATCAAACCAAAACTGTTTTTCCACAATTATTTATTTGCAAGGCAATGACTAAACGACATAACATAAGGGATCATACATTTGTGAAAACACAGTAACAAACACGTACTTTGGATGGTAGCTGGACAAGGAGATTGGAGAATCTTGCGCTTGGCAGAATGATGTCACCGTTGGGGCCCTGAGCTTAACCCAGATTTCTTCAGTGACTTACTCACTCTGCTTTCTCAATTGCACATTGCTTTGGGTAACACTGTCAGCTAAACCGGGGGGACTGGAGAATGGAGTGGGGAAATTTTATTGGTACTCTTAGGGTCAGAAGAACCAGACAACAAAACAATTAGGCATGAGGGCTGAGCCGTCGCTTCTACTGCTCATGCTTCACTGTAATGTGACACAAATACACTGTATAACCCTCTGATCATTAACCAGAGCCTTCAGTTTGTCGGGCGTCAAAGGACAGAGGAAGAGGAGAGCCATCGGCAATACCACTGATCTGGCAGAGACAGCTTCAGGATAGCTGTGGCAAAAGAGAGTGCAGTAGCAAGTCGGCTGAGGTCTTATCAAGCCCAGCTGGGGCACCTGGAGGACTGTGAATGATGTTGATAGATCCAAAACACTGTAATTGCAGGAACATCACTGAGGATGTGTCCAGAAGCCTCACTAGATGTATTTGGACAGTAACATTAATAAAAATTCACATCACTTACTCAAATTCTCTCTCTCTTGCACACCAGTCAAAGAAGGAGACCTATAGAATTTGAAGTATCTACTTTTTTTATTGGATGGGTCAGACGGCTGGGATCCTCTCCTCTCATCAGCCAACAGATGTCCCTGCCGTTGAAGGGAGTGGGTGGTGTATATGTATACTGGGCATTATGTCATTCTAGGAAACTAGAAGACCGTAAAAGTGAAATTAACTGGAAGGCTGACAGCATGCACATCATAGGAGGCTGCAGCCTTCACACACCTTCGGGTTTGGCATGGGCGTCAGATGCTGAAGAAAAACCTAAGATTAATTGGCCATTCCAGACCAGGTGAATGCAGGGGAAATTCCAAAAACAAATGTTAAAAAATGGCAATCATCACATCTCAGGTTACCCACAGAGTCTGTAGAGGGGATAAACCCAAATTCAAGATCCATCCATTTTCTGTACCCACTTATCCTATTCAGGGTCACTTAGGGTCCAGAGCCTATCCTGGAGGCTACGGATGCAAAGCAGGGAACAATCCAAGATGGACCACCAATGCATCACAGAACGCAGTCATAATGTAATGCCCCGCTCATCCGATCCTTCCATGTGCCACACCCCCTCGCTACCTCATGTGGAATCCCCATGTCTACCAGCTGTTTCTTGTTGTTGTTGATTAGTCCTGTATGTATTTGTCCTCGTTCGAGTATGTTTCCATAGTCTTGTCATTGACGATACTGGCTGCTATTTTCCTCATGTTCAGTGTTGCTTTTCAAATAAATCCCTCATTCCTCGATCCTGCCACTCCTTTCCCTGTTTCCCGGGTCCGCGCTTCACCGCAAGGCACGACAGAATGAATACAATTGAAGCACAAGGGAACAAAATCTACAAAAACAGTGGAGGTGGAATTTGAACACATGACAGGGGGAATTGCAGGCAGCCGCATGGCTCAACACATTGAGGAACAGGGTGCAGAGGAAAACAGAAAGACGGACAGGAGGGGACAGGATTGCCAGCGATGCCTGCTGGCCAAACAGGGAAGGGACACGAAAGACTGGAAACAATAGAACCTGACCCTGAAAGACACATGCACGCCGACGGGCAATTCAGTAACTCCAATTCACCTTAGTATGTCTTTGGACTGTGGAGAGAAACTGGTGTACCCGGTGGAAATGTCATAATAATAATAATAAACTCCACACACGAAGGGAGCCATGAGAGAGACAGGAGTGTGAGACAACAGTGCTAACCACTGCGCCACCACAGGTCAAAACCAGATTAACTTTTTTATTCTTTATCATTAGGTATCAAGGACTAGTCCAGTAATCCATCACTTCATCTTTTCATTACTTCAGAGCTTCACAGCTTTAAATTTGAAAATGAAAAATGTCAAAGGAAGAAAGTCATTTTTGACTATTGTGTGCAAAATAAATTGTGTGTGGTTCACCTCACTTTTCAGAAAAGCATTGTGTTCCAACCCACATAAATGATATAAAATGTCTACACAAGGTCTTAAGGGAGGAAATAATAGGCAAAAGAAACAAAACCAATCTGGCAACTCATAAGACACATTAGCTGAGTGCACTACAGGGGACACCTTGTTTTAACAAAGTGACGATTTATTCTCACAGTGACATTAACTGTCGCCATGCTCTGGAGGTTGTGGAAACAGACCAAGCTGCTGACACACTTCTTTAGCTTCATTCTGGCTCTGTGGTGCCGGCAGGTGAGCAAAATACCAAATAGCGAGCATTCATTATCGGCTAGAACAGGGACATGTGCAAAGTGCATGTATTGGGTAATACAGCATTACGCTTTGCATGCTAGAAAAATTAGTTAAAGCTTTCCTATCAGGCAGGATTGTGTCCCTGGCAGGATTAAGAACATTAGAGTTGGTTTTGTTTGTCTTTTACATCTCCTAAAGACAGCTCTCTAACATCCATTCTTCTGCATCGGCAATGATCTTAGCTTTTCCCTAATTTAATTTTCATTTTCTTTTATTGCCTGCAATTTACATTTCTTCTAAGCATTTCTGCACAAACACTGCTTTTGCACATCATGCCTGCTGCAGAAATTGCTGCCTAATGTATTGTAAGCAGTTCTTTCTCTAAATGGAATTATATTAATTTTGGAACAAACAAGTAACCATTAGGGCACCAGTGCATTCCACCAACTGCCTTCCATTTCACAGAACTGCAATTGGATCTTAATGCCTGCTCATTGACTATTTAATTGAAGGAGATCCTTGGTTTCCATTTTTTTCATTCCCCTGATCTGAAAAAAGAGCTCAGAGAGGGGTGATTTCATCAAATCTCTGTCCGAAGGTCATGATTTTTTCCAAGATTTTTCAAACACTTGCCATCTAATAATAGGAAGCAAAATTCTGAAGTTTATAATGGATAAAAGGAAAGAAATAACATTTATTTAGTAGATCCTATTATCCAAAGTGATGTACACGTGAGAAAGCAGGATCAGCACTCCTTATTGCTCACGGCCCCAGTGGTGACATCACATCGCAAATCATGGTATTTGAACTGACAACCTTCCGATCATGAGCACAGCATCATAACCCCCCCCCCGAGCCACACACTGGTACTATGCTCCCCCATATACAAAAGAAGCTAAACATGGAGTCAGCTAAATAGAAAATGCAGAAAATAAAACCAAGCAGTTTCTGCTGAAAAGATGTTCGCCTGCTTAGTCCAAGCTTGTCTTCACTACATGCAGCTACATGATTTTTTCCCAATACATTTTTATAGGTTTACTGCAAAACAACTGATTAACAAGAGGTCAAACAGAGAGTGCTATTCTGTCTTATATCATGTTTGTTTTCTAGAGATCTTTTGCAGCATATTGTCCTCTAGAAATTACACAGACTTTTAGACACCATTTAGACACCATAAATGTCCCCCTTCCCCTTCAAATGAAATAATCCAGGAGTATTATTTATTTATTCTGAATGGTAATATTGTATATGCATTGTTGTTATTTCAGCTGTAACTGTGCCGTTATTGCTGCTATTGTGATGCTGTAGTTGCAGTATATTCCCATAACCAAGACTTAGCTGGTAGAGTGAGGAGCCTAATTATAAGATGCAGCCACTGTGAAAGACATAGTTTGAATAGAACTGTTGTACTATTCAGGAAGATGGAGGAGTCTGGGAAAGCAGTAACAGGATACATGATACAAGAAACTTGTAAACACCGGCAGGGGGGAGTGAAGGCCCTGTGCATCAAGCCCTAAGGATGGATCAAGAGAGCCCAGTGCTGGGTGGAGCAGCGGAGAGGGAAGGGGAAAGGAACGGAAGCACGAGAAAGGACAGGAAAGGGAAGGAAATAAAAGGAAGGGAAAGCAAAGGAAAAGGAAGAAAGAAAATGAAAAGGGAGAAAGGAAAGGAAGCGAAAGCAACAGAAAGGACAGGAAAGGGAAGGAAAAGAAAGGAAGGGAAAGTAATGGATTGGAAATGAAAGGAAGGGAAATGAAAGGAAATTATGTGGCAGAAGCTCTTGCATAAACATCAGGAGACATGAAAGAAGTGCTCTGAATATCACAAAGAGGAACATCCCTTCATCCCTTCTTGGGGTTGAGGGTATTATGGTGCATGGATATAATGCAGCACTTTGGCACAGAGTGGGACACACACCCCGCTCACAGCTTCAGTCACATATGTGACACGTTCAGAAGGAAGAGTGTAGGTAAACAACATGTGAACACACACCCCACAAAGTGCAGGTGTAGCCGTCAGGGGGCATGATATTAAGCATGTACAATCAGCACAGTAGAACCCAGCTATATTTCCCTGCGTGGTAACAACGCATTAACAGACACATTACATAAACCATTTAGGATGCTGCGAATCGCAGCAAATCTGGGTGACATTTCTTTAGGCTAATGATTATTATTGCAAACAGTTTGAAGGGCAAGGACAGTCCATGGCACGCTGTCGGTTTGAAGCAAAAGTGAGCTCGGTACGAAACGGTGGAGTTTTAAAAACTGCCCATGTAACAAGGCGAGTCGGTCAGCTTTCCCTGATCCCTGAATCAGGACGAAACCGGAAAGAGCAAAATCTAAGCACTCTTCACATCGCAAGTTAAAGGAGGAGTTTCTCGTTCCGTTTTAAAGTCTCTGTTATTGTCGGGAACAATCCCAGCTTTTTAAGAACACGTGTGAATATTTCGATATCATGCCTTTGCTGAAATGAAAACCCTAATACAGTAATAGGTGCGTCTCACAAATTAAACAGTATCACCGAACATATACTTCTGCATTTTATAACCTGATCAGATGAAAATGAACCAATGGCTTGGTTTTCGTTTTCACACATTATAGTATTTTAAACTGCAATATACAGGTAGCTGTATTGTAAAAATACTGTTACATTGCCTGTTTGACAGTTAAGGTTAGACGCACAGCAATAGGACGATAACGTAAGTGATAATGGAAATAATGTTTGGTTTGACGGATCAAGTCGGTCGTCAGCGGTGCAGTTGGTTACTCTTATCTGACATCTCTGACACCACAGTATGGCAGGCGGCGAATCAATAATTCAAAAGGGTCCATATTTTAACTGGACAGAACCCCCAACCCCCCCACAACCACCAGCACCAGCCGCCCCCAAACCCAACCCCCTGCCGTTCCCGGGTATTTAGTAGCTTTTGCAAAGACTAGCTCCCGAAAACGCCGCAGCTGAGTCAGACTCCGCTCGCCGGCTCCAGTTAAACAGAGAGGGGATTGTTAGAGACCGGACGAGCGCAGGATTCATTGCGCTCGCCAACTTTCTCATAACCGGACTTATTTCATCTGGCCCTTAAAAATGACAGGGTTTAATATCACGCAAGACACTTAAATTAACATGCATTAAACGATTTTTCCTCTTCTTCAGATGGATTCTTCATTTTAAAGTTAATTGGTTTTCCACCGCTTCGACGAATAAAAAATTCTAAATGTTACACCTGTTTGCCTGGAGCAGAAAGGCAGCTCTTTAATACTGCGTTTAATAGTGACTGTGTATGGACACAATGCAAGTATCTGGACCCATACGCCGAGGTAGTTTTGAGCGCCTGTGGATTGGAGACGAAATGAAGCCTGAATCTTAGGAAGCGGAGGGTCTGATCGCTTGGATAATCCTACCAGAAATGTTTCTGGTCCCAGTTTTTTGGTTTTTATCCGGGACTATCGCGGCGCCCTCGCTCACTGCAGAGCAGATGAACCTGGGGGTGGTAAGTGAACCGGGGACAAAACGTAAATCCCAATTTGAGTTTATGTTTAGTAAGTGGTATCTTTTACGTACCAAAACCCACATAGGCCTACTGTACAAGTTTCTTTAACGCTTATTTGAATTAAAATTCATTTCCAGAGCTGCCACTCTGACGCTCACGCAAGAAATCTTACGGCAAATCTATATTATTGCATTCTAAACTTAAAATTGGCTGCATCAAAAGCTTTGGGGTAGTTTGCAAACCCGACAGACTATTTACAAGGTAATACAACTGTTACATACATGGAATGGAAATGTGTATGCAAACTCGTCTCGAAAATCTCACGCTTGCCAGCTGACCAAAGTTGGCAGTCCGGCATTTAAGACTTACGGACCAGCCTTTATGTTATAGGTTAGACTTAACTTTTGTTTCGGCATTTCATACTGCTTGATTGATGCCTGATTGATGCTGTATATACTGGAGAATATACAGTAGTCTAAGTAATCATTTTTCTTAAATCATGAATGTTTTTTGTGTATAAGCTGCTCAATGTGAAAAGCTGTTTGCGCGTTTTAAATTGATCTTAGTTACAATCACAATAAATAACGTAGACAAATCAAAACGATGCTTCTTAAATATTAACTTAATTACCTGGCTTGCGTTCTGAATTGACGATTAAAAATTTGAATCGAAGGCACAAGCTAACGCTTTCCAAATTATCCGTATGTAGTTAATACATTTACTCCTAACAAATGCTGTTCACGGTGAGTTCGATGCTGTTTGGTGCCGTGTGTAATAACCGCGGAACAGAATCTGCACTTTCCTTGCCGTAGGGTACCGGAATCGGTCATGAATATAGTCACGTTATTCCCTTAATAGGAGGGGCTTGTTAGAAAACTTAGTTGTAGGTAAGATGCTGAAATTCAGCTGTTCCATCCTTCCATCTTCTAATCGCTATTGGTGGGGAGGGTCGCCAGGGGACCTGGATCCTATCCTAGGCAGCATCTCAGGCACGTTAACATGGTAAGAGGCTCCTGGGCTGTTTGAAATGTGAGAGACCTCCGTACTGTTTTCTACGATGGTGTAGTTTTCGAGAGGGAGGGAGCAGACTACAGTAAAAGTTGTGGACCAGATGGTGGGGGGTAGGAGACAGAAAAATGTGTCCGGCGGCTGGGTGCGACGGTAATATTTGTCGGGGGGAGGGGGAATGGCGACGGTAAAAGTTATCGGTTATTTGAAACGTCTTTTTAGCGGAGGCACCTGGTCTTCACCACGGGGAGGTACACTCATCAAAGCGTCCATGGACAGCATGGAACGAAGGGTTAATCTGAAAACCAAGAATGCAATGACAGTACTTAATTGTGGTCTTGGCAAGACCATTCTTGTTATCTTGCCTTCCAAAAACAACCTAGGATGCTGCAATCATGGGATTGGCCTCATTTGGTAAGTATGCATCTGAGGGATAATTGATTTTTGGGGCGGAGCAAGACCAGCATCTGCAGAATTTTACTGTCCTTGTGTACTTGTGTGTTCTTAGTACTGGAACACAAGTATGGCCAAGTACGCATATTGGGATTCATTCATAAAGGCAGGGGTACACCCTGGATGGGATTCCATCCATTGAAGAGAACATAAACTCATAATGATGGCTATTTAGCAGCATCAATAAGCACACACAATTCATATGCTTGTGTCATTGTGGGGACTCTCCATTCATTTCTATGGGCATAACCCTAATCTTAACTATAACCTTACCCAGCCTTAACCGTAAGTAACAAAATACAAGACTTTTGGCATTTTTTAAATTTCATTCACAGATTTTTACTAAATTAAGGATTATATAGTAAGGACCTGAAAAATGTAATTTTGGTCCCCACAATGTGGCGGGGGGGGGGGGGGGGGGGGGGG
>JABFEB020000040.1:7765392-7786243 GCA_019775895.2 Stomatorhinus ivindoensis
ACTTCAAATATGAGAACCGCTACAGTACTTCCCGCTACCAAATGTGGATATGGGAATTTGTATATGACAAGCATTCAAGCAACAATTTGTAAGGCTGCATGTTGTGCTTAACCTAGACAATCTGTGGAACATAAAAAGAAGAATAAAAATCAATCCGATAGCAGACCAATAAATTTAGTGAAGTAACTGGCTTCCACTGAGATGGTCTGTTGATGTTTTTTGATAATGAGTTGTATTGATGTCTTCATCTACAAAGCTGCTGCTCAGAAGAGAAGTAAATGAGAGGGACAGAGAAAATGCCATCTTCAGTAGTATTTTCAGCAGAATATATTCCCCACAAAAGCACGAGAGACAGGAACACCAACTAAATATACCAAAATGCCAATGGACTAAGTCTAAGATACATAGCCTCTCTTATCATACAGAGCATTTCCCCATCAAGTAATCTGTGCAGCGTTAATTACCTACTGGTAGTGCTTTCTATTAAGTCTATACATCAGGGATGGCCAATTCTATCTGGAAAGGACCAATGTGTATGTGAGTTTTCACTGCAACTCCCTAATTAGGTTACTAATTAGAGGACTGATTCGCTGAAGAGTCCTCACACCTGGGTTTGAACAGCTGACCTAAAGGTTAACCCAAAAACCTGCACACACATCAGCCCTTTGTGGATAAGACTGCCCACTCTGCTATACATCTTCCCTACAAAAATAAAAATCTCCAGTCTGTTATGCTGACTTTGCACCTTGTGTCTTACTCATCTCATTAGAAAGTTTCAGAAGCGAGAACAAGCTTGTAATTCAGCGTTCATTTCTGTTCCAGGCAGAATCGATTAATCAGAATTATAGGGTACGGAACGGCTGGCTCTAAAACCTGACAATAATATGCTTACATTTATATCATCTTGAAATCGAATTTTAGACTTTAGTAATGCCACTAAGTCCTTAATTTTTGGTAAATTGATTTAACAGATTTTCATACTTTTTAACGAATGACAGATACTCTAGACCAGGAACAGAAAGATTCACAAAGATAGGCCTTTGGAAAATACTCTATCATGCCAATATGCATTATGTAACAATACGGCAATGACCATGTGTAACTGGGACTTCATAATTTTATAATATTGACTCTGACTTATAATAAATAACTGTAAACTGATGGAAAAAATACTACTTTATAAATCTAAGCAAATGACCTCGCTCAGATAGGTTAGCTTCTTAGTGCGAGACTTTCAGATTAGTCTATGTCAACATACTTTTGTCACAAATGCGATCATATTCAGCATATTTAAAAATTAGATTGCAGGAATGGCATCAGTGTGGGGAATTAATGTAAAGTCCTGAACAGAGTAATTAAGAATAATCCTGAAGACTGTATTCCTGTTAGTACTTAGGGAAGAACCACAAATTGAAAGTAGAAGTACAGTGGTACAGTAGAAGGTAGAAGAACAGTAAGGGCAATGTGACCCTGTCTGGATGGGAGAGACTGTGGCTCTGCAATAGCACTGTGACAATAAGCTGTGACAATCCTGCCACCAACCCCCAAGAAAGTGCTTCTCCAACTTGCAGGGCTGGATGCAGTTTAACGTCATACCCACGATTTGCGGTAGAAAATGCATGTATGGATGGATGGATTGATGGAAGTACAGTGGTGTGGTGGATAGCCAGGGATTTCAGTCTTTCCTCTCTTCATGGTGGTGGAAAATAGATGTTTACCCTAAAACCTGCGGTTTTCTCTGTGTTCTCATAGTCAAAAGGCTTGACAGTACGTGATTTGGTTTATGTGATCTGCCTATGATTTGTGCATGTCTGTGCCCAGTAAAGTACAGGAATCCAGAGTGCTCTCCTCCCACTTATACCCTAAACCACAATTACATTTTTTGAGGAAAAACTGCTTGTGCCTATTTATCAATTTTTAGTGTCATGTAATATAAAAAAATGCAGGCACTACAAAAATAATTATAAATGTGAGATTAGAATCTCTGTGATGTGGGAATGCATGGGTCACATTGGGTACCTTTTTATGGCTTAGTATTGTGAAGGAATATATGGTGGTGCCAGATGGCGATAAATATCTTTCATTTTGCATCCATTTGGTAACTTGCAGCAGTTATCTGATAAACAGCAATGCATGGCATTTATATATTGAAAGAAACTGAAAGAAATTCAAATGGAAAACCATTGCTTAGATTATGATCCACTGGAAAAACAAAGACATAACAGACAGTTTTAGACTGTAATGCTGAATGTTTCACGCTATTGTTTTTCCTGACTATTTATGCTGTGATTGCTAAAATGAAATTTGAGAATGAAACTTTAAAACGGCTTTTTTTGCCTCAATTAACAAACTTGCACTGTAGCACGTTATTGTGTTTACATGTGGGAGGTGTTCCAGTTACACGATGTTTTGATGGAGCTCGACATCAAACATACATATACAAACTTTAGTAAATAAATATAATGAAAATATAAAGTAATTGTCTTTGTAATATTTCTAGTTATTTCTAGTAGAATTCCAGCCAATTTTTGAGTGTTTTTCTATCCCTTTATTTATAGGTTTACAGTACATAATTAAATAAAATAAATATTTTTTCCCTAGAAGGGTAGTATGTGGATTATCGCGGATGCGGATATATGCTTTGTTTTCTGTCTAAAATGAATAATATCAATATTTCATGGTTTATTGGCAGTGCGTTTTGGGGGAAAATGCTTACAATAATTGCCTCAGTGCACACAGGAATACTTTAGTATTAGATGTATAAACTCATGCAGAGATCTGAGCAGAAAGCATGGAGGTAAGGTCAGGTATAGCTGTGTATCATTGGCAGAGTAGTAAAAGAAACCACGTGACTAGATTATAAACCTTAGAGCAGTATTGTAAAGAAATGAAGAGGAGAAAAATAAATACAGAGCCTTAGCTAATACTGTTGTACATGACTTGGACACTTCTGTGCCCTAAGTCACTTGGAATGATCTGCCTGATAGGTGCGAGTGAGACCATCTCAGAGCAGGTCCCTGTAATGCTAAGTTGAGAGAGGATAGTTAGGGAGATTTGATGCTGCACTGTGTTGAAGGTGGCAGAAAGGTCGAGTGGAATCAGGACAGCTGTTGGAGATACAGTCATTGCTAAATAAGCTTCAGACCGCCTGCAGCACTGTATTGGATAACCACTTGGATTATGAGTCTATGGGAGGTAGATGGTTACCCGTTTAAAGAGATGAAACAGAACAAATCCTTATATTAGCAGTTATACAGTGATCCTCCGCTATATCGCGGTTCAGCTATCGCACCCCCGCACCTATTGCTTTTAAAGCATATGGGAGGGTTTTTTAGGCTTAAACTAATGTTTTAAAAAAGTTATTTTTATGGTCTTTTTGCGGATTTTTACCTATTGCTGATGGGTCTGGAATGTAACCTATGTGATAGGTGGGGGATAACTAATAATATTTTTAGGAATTTATTGGACAGTGTTTAGATGTAGCTAACTGAAACTGCCAGGATGGGTGAAGCTGCTACTTTGCAACAGAATTGTTTACACTCCATCTGGAATCCACCTGCAGGATCCGCACTTTCCCAAAGGAGTCTCACCTGCTGGGGAGGGACACGGTGCGAGCCCTGATGTACTACGCCCTGAAGGTGTGGAGCGACATCGCGCCTCTCGACTTCCACGAGGTGGCGGGCAGCCAGGCAGACATACAGATCGACTTCACGAAGGCCGACCACAATGACGGGTACCCTTTTGACGGACCCGGAGGCACCGTGGCGCACGCCTTCTACCCAGGGGACCGTGTCACTGCTGGGGACTCCCACTTCGACGATGACGAGGCCTGGACTTTCAGGTCACCAGGTGAGGAATCAGTCTCATTCTCAGCTGAGAATCTTATGGCCAATCTCAATCGGCCGGTCCAGTAGTACATTCTGTATCTTCTATTCTGTTTTATTCTGTATTGTGTTATTTTGGTCTTTTTGTTTACTCAAGTTGTAATGTGCAGTTAAATCAACTCAGCAGTCACATTTCCCTAGTCAGCGTTCTGAAAGGTCAGTCTTCATAAGTCTCCATCATGGCTGTGATTATTTGTTGCTCCATCGCCAAAGCCCTGCTGAAAACAATCATAAATCTCAGCGCCATAGACCAAAGTCTACACAAGTATATTTTCAAACACGAACGTGTCATGTTGCAGTTACATTCATCGCGTTTGCCTAGTATCTCGTTTGTTTTTCTATTATTTTACACAAAGGCAGCTATCAATTCAAATGGACAAGAGTATCCTCTGGGTAATTCAGTCCAGCCCCCCCCCCCCACTCTACGTCTTTTCGAAAGTCTTGTAACCTAAAATTCAAACCTTGAATTTATTAGTCTGGATTTTAATGTCTCTGAGTTCGGATTAGGACCAGGGTCCGTCAGTTTGTGGTCTCTAACCCATATTAAGAGTACTCCAAGCTATTTGAGAGTGAATAATTTTATTGTTGTCAAAAAAGAACAGAAAAATGAATCTAAAAGCAAGTGATGTATTAATGCCATTATTCTGACTTCTCCATTGAAGTGCTTGGACAGATCAGTTATGATGGAGGGATTTTCACTGCACTATGAAGAATAGGTTGAGCTAGCTGTTATAGGCTGTCTAAAAAATTCAAGGGATGTACATATTTATTTTAGTAGCAAACTTGCCTTGAGTAATGATCTTATTTAGTTGTCTGCTAATGTATTCAAATGAAATGCTAATCAAAGCTGAAGCCAGTTTTAAACAAAGATGCAGAGAAGCATATTGTGAAACATATTGAAGGCTGACCATTTTGAATGAACAATGATTGCATAATTGCTGGGGGAGATAAGGATATCTCGGGGGAAGGTGGGGGACAAGTAATTAATTGTTGAGAGTTAAATGGTTATTGATTAATTATCATTTCTCTATGATAATTTAGTTTGTGAATGGCAACAAAGCAGTCAGGGTTTCTTAGGGAGAGTGAGAACATTAAAACTAAGCTCTTAAACTCATTTAATAAGCTCTCCATGTTTTAAACCTGTTTATCACATGAATCTGTTCATTTCCATCATCAAAGTGACTTTTTTGCATATTGCAGTACATAAATGATAATTTTAGCATCTTTGAGTATTGTGTAACTCCTGCACATATCCATTGCCTTGTCCTGCATATTTCCATTGTTTTGAAAGCCTTTCTGTCTGCACTGTGACAAGCTGCTGCCCATTTGACATTTTGCACTGGCACAAAATCTTAGTCAACATGCCCACTTCCTTCTGTCAGGTTTGGTCATGACAGGTGGAAGACCCTGGGATTTCATGCATAATAATCCACTGGGAAAAAAATTCAACTGAAATCAAGGATCCTCAGTTATTTGTCTTTCCAGTACTTGTTTTGTCACATCTCCATGTCACAAAGCCTACCTTTTTGAAGGCTCTATCTTCCACCTGTGCAACAATGTACACAATGTGTCTGAACCTCCAACTGACAGTATGGGAATATGTGGATTAGTCAAATGAAAATAAAGAAAAAAATGTTTTTCTGTGACTGCAGCACAAGTATCTATTCTGTTTTTTTAGTATTTTGCATAGCCAGGATTTTAAAATGTAATATAAAGCCAGCTATCTGGCTTTGAGAATCCCATAATTATTTTTTTGCCTTCTTAAGGTGGCAAATTTATTGTCTAATCCAAAAAATGTGAGACCAGGGTCACAGAGAACCCAAATATGGTGCAAACATGTAGCCAAAACATTATACAAGAATCAAAGTTGGGATCGGAAGTAGAAGCTGTAAAGTAGGGGAATCTATCCTGGGGAATAAAGGGACAGGCACACTCTCGTTATCACATGGGTAGATCGTTACAATCAGGCACGTCTAGATGGGGGTTGGGATCTGCACTCATACAAGGAATGGGATCCAGGAGAACAAGCATACCATACCACACAGGAGGAGACAAAAGCAGCGAGGGAAAAGCAGGGAAGATAAGCACTTGGTTGTCGGACATGCCAAAATGAAACCTGACAATGAATAAAGCAGATCTGCTGGGTACACATTAGCAGCAGTTAGAACATGAAACCAGACAGCTGTCAGAATTCAGTGAGCTTGGCTGGGCAAGGGGGCGTGGTCGCTGCAAGCAGTCCAGCTCCTCCATCCAATCAGATGTCCATATGCTAATATTTCAGGCACATTTAGAGCCAGTCTTAACAAATTTCTCCACAAATGTACCCAGAAAATAGGGGGTACAAATAATGTTTTTGACGAATCCATTATTGAGGAATATATGGAAGAATGAGGTAGCGTTGACTAATCCTTAAGGTATAGTGCAGTACTCATTATGTCCATCATATGTCATCTGGAAATCTTCCACTTATCTCCATGGCAAATCCAGACTTGATTCATAAGCATTCCATAGGTACAGCTTTGTAAAGATAGTGGCATTGCCAATGTCTTCAATACTGGTTGTGATCAAGGTAATGGATATAGATTCTTACTTGTAATTCTGTATAAACATGGTTTAAGTCATCCTTCTTTTTTCCCCTCAAAGAAAAACTCAGCAGAAGTTGTTTATGCAGTGGTAGCTAGCAGCTCATTGTTTACACAACACATACGAATCTTCATATAGGCTGAGATACGCACTTAGACTTTTTCCTGAGTGGTCTATACACCCAATATAGTCAAGGGCTGCCGCTAAGAACTGTTTTCCGATGGACGAATTTATCGATTATCTTACCAATTGGTCGATTAATCTAAAGGATTAACTATTCTTCTCCAATTGACCATTTAATTTCATTTTATTTTGACAACAACAAACTATGTCATTGCCGGGCTTTAAATAATGTGATACACCATCGAAACTTTGCATAGTGTATTCTATTTTGTCCTTTGGGATGAATGTCTTTTCAACAAGCAAAAATATCCAAATCAGCACATCACCTTTTTGTTTAGTGATATTTTGAATCACCCATAATTACATAGTGGAATTAAAAGAAAACATTTGCTATAATGGATTCAAGAGTTTTAGAAATCCAGGTCATTTCATTTAAATAAGAAAAATGAAGCGTTGATTTAAAATATTGATGTCCATGCATTTTCAGCATCGACATCATCAACTATGTCGACTAATCATGGCAGCCCAAGTGTTTACACTAGTTAGACCAAGACTAAAGTTCCTTTGCCTGTCAGTCTATTACTGGACTGTAACGTCTTAACCCAGATATAGAAAAATTATTAGAGGAAGAGATTAGAGAGAATATTCATTGAAGAAAAATGCAGGATGGAAGAAAGCAATGTTGGCAGGCATGCGTAGGTAACGGAAGGGAGGATGATGGTACTGCTGGAGTAATGCAGGAGAGCCGAAAAATGCGAAAGAAAATTGAGAAAATATAACACAAATACACTAGGCAAAGTGAACTATGATGTGAAGCAGGACAAAAAAGGACAGGTGAGTACTGTCTGCAGTCAGGTAGATAAGCAGGTGAGTAAATGGCAAGACTTGGTAATGTGCAAATTTTAACAAGACTGAGCAGTTACTAGAATTTTCATACAAATGTATGTGCTTTGTGTATGGTTATGGATACAGTGGTGCGTAACTGCTTCTGTTTAATTCTATAAATCACAGTTGGGAAGCAAAAACTGAAGGTAGGTGTCAAACATGGTTTTAATCCTACTACTTGGCAGCAAAAATGTATGTTACGTTAATCCTCTTTGGCTTCCTTTCCAAGACTCCTTCGGGATGGACCTGTTTGCGGTGGCCGTGCATGAGTTTGGACATGCCATCGGCCTGGCTCACACCTCCGCCATGGAGTCCATCATGAGGCCATACTACCAGGGCCCCGTGGGCGACCCGCTCAAGTACAGTCTCCCCTACGAGGATAAAGTCCGCGTCTGGCAGCTTTACGGTAAGAAGATTCTTCCCTTGGCCATCTGTCCGGCAAAAGCAGGCCAGGTGTTTTCCTTCTTCCTTTGTTATCCCTAATTAGTGTTCTTTGTCATCAGTGGGCAGATCAGTCTAATTTATTATGAATGTCCTGCTTGCCTGCTCCCTTCCCCCTAAATCAGCCACCAAAAGAGGCATTATTCTTCATTTATCTTTGTTTATTGAGTAGTGTAATGGGATAAACAATAAACCTGATCACTTGACCTTCTGTTAAAAGTTTCAATGTTTGTTAAATACCTACCAATTCAGCCTACAAACTTCAGGCCTGTGGGTGCCTGTTTCTGCCTAAACAGTACTGGATCAGGTAGATAATTATTTAAGTCAGTATTTAAATACTTGAAGGCAATTGCACTATGACAGTTACTCAGTGGTACCAGTTATGAGGAAATGGACAATGATATCGTAATCCAATAGAAGAAAATATTATAAGTCAAAATATGTTGCCTTTTCTGTCTATTTCCTCTTTTGGCACTGTATGGGTGGCACAATGGTGCAGTGGTTAGCACTGTTGTCTCACAACTCTGGGATCGGGGTTCATGGCTCTGTGCGTGGAGATAGCATCTTCTCCCTGTGTTGTGGTGGGGTTTCTTCTGGGTTCTCTGGTTTCCCCCCACAGTACAAAAACGCACTGAGATTAATAGCCCAATAGGTTACCAAATAGCCCGTAGGTGTGCTTGTGTGAGTGTGCCCGGTGTTGGTTTGGAGCCCCGTTATGGGTTGTTCCCTGCCTTGTGCTCCTAGCCTCTGGGGTAGGTTCCAGACCCCTGAAACCCTAAATTGCACAAGTTGTTTCAGAAAATGGATGGTATTGTATAAGCTTTACAGAGTCCCTTACTGTAGCTAAACACTAAAAAGACATTTTTGCAAGCTTTTGCAAATGTCAAAATCCCCGCATGCTGAATGAAACGACCTGTTTCTCCAGGGGTGCGGGACTCCGTGTCCCACACCATTCAACCCGAAATCTCCCACGGCACCGACTCCCCCATACTGCTGGACCTCCCTGAAAACCGGTCAACAATACTGTGAGTAAGATGGACTTGAGTGCAGCTTTTGGCTTGGGTAACCAGATAATCCATGTCTGGGAGGACACTTTGAGCCAGGACAAGATTTATAAACTACTATTTCAATAAAAAGGACCTTGATTTCACGTATGCTTAGTTCTTGCTATGTACTGATTGGTCTATGTCTCCTATAATCATGTACAGTATGTGCCACTAATGTTAATGTGAATCAGCTGGATGAGTCTTTAAAACAAGCAAAGATACTAGTCAACGCACAAGAAGAATGGAACTATTTAGCCAAGCCTTTGAGCCTTTCGGTTTTAAAGTATCGAGTAAATCCTGAAGTAGCTGAAAATGTTCTCCCAGACATCCTTGATTATCTGGTCGCCCTGTTTTTGACCCTGCAAAGACCTGCAGATAAGACAAGACTTTCCAAGCTCTGCAGATGTGTTTTGCACGGCTTCACAGGTTATAGAAAAAATGCTTAAGCTGAAACAATTGGTAATTCATAAGGCTAGCTGCGTAATTACTCTACAGAAGCCGTCAGAAAGCCAGAAGCACTTTGGTTTCACCCTTCAAAGCATGCTGGTATGTAGCTTGTGAGTTAAGGCCCTGTGCCCCAATTCAGAAGATCGCTATGTCAAATCCCATGATTGGCGTAAAGATTTTATCATCGGGCACTTGAGCAAGGCCCTATACCCAAGCTGCTCCAGTGACTGGCTGGCCCTTCTTTTCCAATTGGATGTATTTTTGTATAAAAGCATCAGCTAAATAAATAATATATTATAAAAATAAAGGTTTATGTTAAATGCGATATAGCCTTATAATATTTAGAACAAAATCCCATGAAAGTTGATAAGCAAAACGCTCTTGCTGATTAACTTTAAAAAAGAGGCATTTAATTGGTGGGGGTAGATTTTAAGGGTTTATTTTATTTGTAGAGACATTTTTTAGGGAAAAAAAATCAAGATCAAGATCAGGAACATTTACACGAACAAGTATTTTGGAGGCATTTGTGGTACTAAGTTGATGTTTCTTTCATCATTTTCCAGGCTGGTTCGTGATGCCCCAAAGAGATGTAACACTCATTTTGATGCAGTGGCCCAGATCCGTGGCGAGGCCTTCTTCTTTAAAGGTACATTGGGGGGGCAGAATTGATGCTAAAATCAGCCAAGCATTCGGAAACTTTCAATAGAACTTTTCAAAATTTGTCCTTGCAGGCAGGAGACTGCAGCAGATCAAAACGCTGCTACTCTCTATCTTTTTTCTTTAACCTTCTGTTTATTGCACAAGTACAGGTTAACACTTTAACAGGGTACTTCAATTTTTTCATACATTTTGTTTAACATTCCCTCCCTCCCTCCCCCTACTCTCTATCTTAATAGTAAACCCGGTTCAGACGCCAAGACAGATTTACTATTTATTAAAAACAATTGTGCATCCACAAGTGCAGAAACACTCACATGTCAGACTTCTTGAAAGCAATTCCCAGTTATTTACCATTCAGCAGAAGCTCCATTTCCCTCCCTAACCACCGTCTCCAGATACAGAAAAATTACAGTCCACACGGCAAAACAAATTACTTGAAAGGCAGTTTGAAAATGAAAGCGTTCCACAGTCATTTCTCTTCCCTGTCTTCTCTGTTTCTTCCTTGGCAATGCACGGCAAAACAAAGCGATTAAATCTATACCTCACAAACACAATCATAAGAATGGATGTGGTTCCACCAAAACACCTAATCCTGTTTGTTCACATAGTTTATCCCACAGACACTTACGTTCCAGTTCTAAAACATATTTTTACCTGGAAGAATCAGTTCCCTTTTGTTAACTTCTTTTAACAGGAATTACAGAATTTTTAAGAATGCATACCCTCTCTGGGTCCATATTTCCTTCTTTTAGGGATTTATTTCTGGCGTCTGACAAGGGAGAAGCAGCTGGTGTCCCTTCATCCAGTTCATCTCCACCGGTTCTGGAAGGGTCTGCCCAATAGTCTGGACAGCGTGGACGCTGTGTATGAACGGCCAGGGGACCACAAGATTGTCTTCTTCAAAGGTACCCCTACGATTCTGAGGTCATTGTGTTTCTCATGTCAAACCCAACTTTACTTATTCATTTGGTCCCTGTGACGCGTCTGTGCTGGGTGAATTTATTTTATGGTATGGATATGTTACTTTCTCTTAATTGCCAGTACATAACTAAATCCCAAAGTTTGCAGATTCCTCCAGAGGCAATTTTCAGCTGAAGCCGTAGCTGAAGTATATATGAAAATAACTATAAAATAACTTATAATGAAAATCACAAGAAGATACATACTGTAATATCCCAAACAGATCTGGGCCAGTTAAAACAGGCATACATTTAAACCACGTTATATTGCATACTCATTGTGATTGTTCTGAAATTAATGAAATGCTTGTCAGCTTATTAAACATGAGATGAACATACTTTATTACAAATGTGCTGCAGATTTGAGGGTTGCAATTAATTATTCTCCTTTTGATAATAGCTGTCTATTAAAAATGATGGCTTTATGCACTTAACAGATAATCTGTCTCTTAATATCTCACTATTTAGCTAGATTTTGTGTGAAATATTAGCCTAAAACATTCATTCTATAAACCGACATTATGATTAAAGCAGTGTCTGTCACACTGGAAGATGCCCGGAGTACAGACAGAAGCGCAGGACGCCAGGAGTCGGGGAAAAGGTGGGGTGTAATCAAAGTAGAAACAAACAAACAGGCAGCAACACAGATTGATACATGGGGGCAAGGGAGCAAAGGGCGAGGGGAAATGGGGAGCTGGAGGGCCCCTTGGCAGACGTAAAGCAGAGGCCACTGGAGTCACAGGTGCCAGAGTGAACATGGGCTGAAGGGAGCAAAGAAGAAGATGAAGAGGCTGGTGGTGGGGGGGGCAGAGCAGGAAATGGAACCATGGGGAGCGAAGCAAGAACTGGAACCACGGGGAGCAAAGCAGGAACTGGTACCATCGGGGGCGAAGCAGGAACTGGAACCTCAGGAGCAGGAACCATGGGAACTGGAACCTCAGGGGGTGGAGCGGGAACCATTAGAACTGGTACTTCAGGGGGGAGAGCAGGAACAGCAGGTGCAGGAAACTCGGGGGAAGCTGCAAGAACCACCGGCGCAGGAACCTTGGGGGCAGGAACTGGAGCAGGAACCTCAGCTGATGGTTGTGTCTCAGGAGAGGCAGATGTGGCTGCCAAAGAAGCCTGCTCTGTCCTTAAATGGAGCAGCTTCCGTAGACTCTCCTCCATCGTCTCCATATTATTAGGCAGGGAAGTTGACATGAAGGCGGTGAACTCCCCTTGCAGCGCTTTACAGAGCGGGACAACTTCTGGGGAGGTTAACTATGGGGCGTGGTACACGGAAGGAGCAGATGATCAGGGCAAGAAAGTGTCTCTGTATTGTTAATCAAGTACTAACTGAATGATGTATGAGTGTTTATTTAACAGACCAAAAAAAATGCAAAGAATTAAATATGTATAATACAATATAATATGTATAGAATATTGTATCTCTAAATATTTTTGTGTTTCTAAACATTTTAAACATTTTTATACAGATTAATTTTGAAGATTTCTAGCTGTGAGAATTCCATGAAGATTGAGTTCATGTACATTTAGAACAATAGCCTTGTTTCTATGGGTTACAGCTTGCAATTTACAACTGATGATTGACATTCGTTTCACAGTGATGGGCACAAGAAATTAACATGTTTATATTGCATTTTGAATATTGAATTTTAAGGAAGAGCAAATGTTTATACCAGTCTTCACACTGTTTCGTTCAATATGCAAACACAATGTTTGCTGCATTATTAGGCACTAGATGTTTCTTCATATTTGCTGTTATCCATCACAAAGCTACAGCTTGCAAGAACAGGCCTTATGTCAAGTTTTTCTGGCTAATAATTGATATCCTTTTGAAAAATATAGACCTCCATTTACGCAAGTAGTCATTAGGCCAGTTTATGCTAAATATCACTGGTTATTGAGTCATTATGAAATTCCTAGAAAAATCTTTCTGGTAGTTTGGTGACACTGAATGTTTTGCAAACTGCAGATTAATTTATTGACACTTGTGTCCCGCCCTCAGGGTTAAACTACTGGGTGTTCAAGGACAACAACGTGGAGGAGGGCTATCCACGACCAATCAGTGACTTTGGCTTACCGATGGAGGGTGTGGATGCCGCCTTTGTCTGGCCACACAATGACAAGACCTACTTCTTCAAGGGTGGCAGATATTGGCGCTATGACGACTACCTGCATCGGATGGACCTCGGCTACCCCAAGGACAGCGTGCTGTGGAAGGGGGTCCCAGCACAGCTGGACGATGCGATGCGCTGGTCCGATGGTGCGTGTAGTCCATGCAAATCATAGCATATTAGCGTGATCGCATGTTACCGTTCCCAATAACTCAGGCTCGTTCCGTCTGTTTTATTGGCAGGAGCCTCTTACTTCTTCAAGGGGGCAGAGTATTGGCGCGTGTGGGGCAGCGGCATGGAGGTAGAGGCCGGCTACCCACGGCCTGTCGGCAAAGACTGGCTGCTCTGTGCGGACATGCTGTCGGACTCTCCAGCCTTGGAGGCCAATGGCACAGAGAGCCACTTGCGTGGGCAGCACCGCACCAGCCACGCGGGAAGCAATTACGAGGTGTGCTCCTGCACCTCCGACTCGGCCGCCCCACTTTGGCCTCGCGTATCACTCCCTCCGTTCTGGCTTTTGGTTTCCCTTTGGACATTTCCCATGGCCCTCTCTGCACCACCGTGACCATGTGACACATAGATTAATGACACACCAACCTGCAGAACCTCTTTTCGGCTCGCTTTGATTCCCTGTTTGGCGATACTGGCTTGCATCTCGTCTCGCATCGTGTGGATGCTGGGAATAAGAACGCTTTTGTAACAAGTGTCAGTTGAGGTTTGTTAGTTGGTCAATTAACAGTCATGTTACCAATTGAGTCCTGCCGGTGTGTGTAGATAAGGGGTAGATGTGACAGTTTGTGGCCTTTGAGGCTGTCACAGTTATACCCAAGTTAGGCTCAGAAGAACATATACCACTTAATAAGGATTTCTGTCTTTATTTTCTTTAAACAAAGAAATTTTGGTTATATTATCAGACAAATCAACTTGTGACTTTTATTGTCCATCTTGTGGTAGTGTCTGTATATTTGTGTTTTCAGTTGAATGTTGTGCATAGCCTGTCAGCACTCTTAGTTAAGTCATAAAAGCGGTCTAGTTGTTTCTAATTAACGCAGGCTTACAGTCATGCTATGACAGGGAAAGTGTGTAATATATTCTCACAATACCTATATAAATGCCTGTCAGAAGTCCCAATGCTCGTTAAACTGGTCCAGGTCAGTGGCAGCATTTGTTATTTCCTGAGAAATTCACCTTGCTTTTTTTTTATCTTTAACTGTACTGCATATGAATTTGACGCCAATGTTCAATGCTGAAAAAACACTGAAGCTGTTCTAATGGCCTGTTATATGAAATATGTCTATATTTATGAGAAACAAGAGATCACAGGTCAAGTGTTTTTCAGATTTCTGTAATATTTTTGAATACAAAAAAAAGCAACAAGCTGGCGTGGCAAGAGTGCAATGATTTTGCTTTGCAATGGCACAGTGCAAAATTAATACATTCCCAAAAGACTTTAGAGGATATTGGATTATATCATGAAAAGAAGCAGTAAAACTCAGTTGTACTGTAGATAACATGAATTATACATTATAACTATGCATTAAACATGCCATGCAGTCTGCGGTGCATTTAAAATATGATAAAATATTATCATAATGAAAGGCATATATACTTTATAGAATATGTCATTACATTGTCACATGGCTCAAGGTGACTATGGGAACACTGTAAGTCTGCTGATATTCAGCAATAGCACATCCATCTGATATGCTCATCCTCGTGAGGTTGGTCCCGATTTGCTAAGTAGTGACTCAAAGGTTCTTATCATCTGAGGACTGGACCTGAATCTGAATCTCTTCTCCTCAGACGCTTTCGAAATTTCACATAGCGGCTACAGCTGAGCTTGAGATCATCAAACTTTACTTTTTAATGTAGTTTAAAGAAGCTAAAGACATCAGAGAGGAATCAAAAGTAAATGTTTTATTAAACGCTGTGCACGGAAACATTTACGTGTCCATATTTTACATTTAAGAGGCTGGAAAAAAAAGAAAATGTGATGTGGGAAATTGGACTGGTGGCACATTTAAAAGAATGTAAATGTCAAACCTCTGCGACTCTGAAATCAATTAAGATGCCTGCATTCAGTTACCTATGGCTCAGACCTTATTCTGTCACCCAGTGGCTGCCGCCAGGAGACCCATAACTCTGAAGCATAGCTGGGGTATCAGATTTCCAAGCTGCCATCACACCAGCGCCTCCTAGAGACGGTCCTCCTGGACGGTGCGACTGGCCTCCAAGCAATGAACAGGCACACAGCCGGGCTGTAACCCGCAGCGTTTCGATTCTGCAGAGTGCATTGTCCTTAAAAGTCACAAGACACCTCAGAAAATAATCCCTTTGTATAGGCATATGCAAATAACACAAAAACTACTATAACACATCATCCTTGCACAATCGTCTCCGAAGGCGGTAAATGGGTTCTTAGCTGCAGGGCACGCTGGTCAGTGAGATAAAATAATAGCAAATTTCAGTTCGGGGTTTGCATTAAAAACACTTTTACAGTGCTGTGCCCAACCTCCTGCCTGCTGCACAGCCTCCTTCCCACACTTTTTATCTGGAAACGCTTCATTGCACTTAATTAAGCACCACACAGACATAACGAGCGAGAACACAGGGGTCTGCCTGTGCTGTGTAAGGAAGAAATTACCCTGCTGCTTCCCCATCGTTCCATTTCCTTCTGTTCTTCTCTTCGATTAATTATTTTAATTAAGCCTGTCTGAAAACAACATGGATTTGTGCGTAGATCTGCTGTTAGTGTAAAAAAATGTTTATTAGTCTTTGTAGGGAATTTGCTCTACATTTAAGACGATAGAAAAGAAAATGAGGACTTCTCACCAAATGATTGAAGATCCAAAATATGAATCCAAATTTACATTCACATCTATGGTACTTTTGAGGTATCTGATCTGAAACTTTTACATAAACCATGTTGCTGTCCACATGGGCTAGATGCGGACTCTGTTGGAATCCTTTTGATTGGCCATGGGAGATAAATACAGCCTTTAAGGAGGGCTGAAGCAAAGGGCTGAAGACCCTCCCTGAGTGTGAGCAGACCCACGGGCAACGCTTCCAGCTATTCCGCATGCTTCGCCAGCTCTCAGTAGTGCTGTTCATTGAGCTGTCGGCCTGCTGTGCATGGACTAGAGATCTGAACCCTTTTTACAAATAACATACTGTATGTCGATGTTTCCCAACCCGGTCCACTGGGACCCTCAGTCGGCCCATGTTTTCGCTCCCTCCTACCTCCTGGTAAAAATGCGGATCATCCACGGATCCCCAGGGACTGCACTGAGAAACACTGCTGCAGGTTGTGTACACTGGCCTTCAAGACACTGGTGCAAATTGTTGCTGTTTCCTGGTTAGCCTTTTCGTCTTCAGAAAATTGCTGCAGATGTAATTGAAAGTACTGGCGCCCTTGTATTTTATTGAAATAATACAAATCATAATTATTCCTAAAAACACATCCATTTATGCTTTTCTTTGCTTGGCAGTGGAACAAAACAAACAAGAAAAAGCTGTGAAATGAATGTAATTATTGCTGATTGTATAATGCCATTTTAGACCGTCTGAAGAGTATCATTGATACCGTTTAGAACTTCTAAGAAATAATTTCATTGTGGGGGGATCCTATCAGTCTGCAAAATTCATCATCCCCTCTCACTCGACACAATATACCACAGTGCAATACTCCCCAGTCCAGTCCTTGCGGTTCCACAGACAGTCCACGTATTTGCTCTAGGAGCTGGCAGGGAGCAAAAATTTGCACTGACTGTGGGTCCCTGAGGACTGGTCTGGGAAACGCTGCCATAGGGGACCACTGTCACTCCCCAAAATCTTAGCCCTGATCTGCCCTGCTTTCGTGATCCCAGTCCAGCCTCATACCCCCTTCCCTCTGACCTTCACGCTGTTTCCGCATCCTGCCTCCCACGTAGGATGGATTACGCTGATACCTCAACCTTCTGGCTTTGTGACCACAACGGCAAGAACTGTTTGCCTGTTTCTGCAATAAACAGCCCATATACCACACTTAGGTCCTTCAGCTTCATTCACTGCAACCACAAAGTCCAGGGACAATTTTAAATCCCGGCCCTGGGGTTAATTCAAGCAGACTCTGCTCTTCATAATTACAGTCATAAGTATCTTCAATCACATAATCATTCACTATGCCAGTTTAAATGTAACAAAGTTTCACTCTGTTGTTCTGTTACTGGGTGTATCAGAATAAAAGATTACAAAAGTTAAAAAGTAACAGTTATACATGATCAAAGTAAAGGTTACAACACCATCTTCCAAAGAGCTTAGTGTTCCTGTGACCATTGTTGGCAATATTGTCTTACTGAGAAGTTTAATGCCTGAAGGGCTGCAGCCAACATCGCTCAATGTGGCTACAAGGAGAAAACTGAAAAGGAAAACTATGAAACATATTTAACTCGTCAAGCTTAAAGTACAACAGTTTCAAGTTGCACGATTCATCACTCTCTGAATAAAAATGGGCTGCATGACAGACAAACCCAAGAGAGAAACACATAAAAGATTGACTGGATTCTGCCAACCTGCATGTTGACAAGCGACAGTCAGTTCAGGAAAATGTCCTTTGGATAGTCAAAAGCCCAGTTGTCAGAAAGTTGTATCTCAGTCACAGGTCACGGGTCTTCCAAGAGGACAATGACTCAAAACATGCCTCAAAACATACCCATGAATGGATGGGAAGACAATTGGAACATTCTGAAGTGGCCTGCTATGAACCCTGATCTAAATCCCACTGACAGACAGTCCATGGTAGTTCTGTTGCTGGAAGCAGAATGGCTCATTAAAGATAACAGGAAGGCCACAAGTGCAAAAATACCAGCTCAGTGCAACAGTGGTGTGCAGAAAGGCAAAGGCTTCTCTCAATGCACAGCATTCAGTATATGGAGTGATAATCATTAGTATTTAACTTTAAAAGTGCATATGCTGGAAATTATACCGTTTCACCATTTAACGTTTTGCTCAGCATTGGACTATAAGCCATTTAGTCATTTCAGGTTCTTGAAGAAAGCATTCTGAATTGCACACAAATTGGCTTGAAGGCTTGGAAATGCTAAAAGGATAACATTTTGGGGATCTGAACTAATCTCGTGCTGAATGAGCAGAGACAAGCTGGGCTGCTGCATACAAGCAGGGGCAGCCCTATCTTTCCCGGTGCCCAAAGCAAACTTTACTTGGGAGACCCCCGTTCTCACCCAATAAATGATCATTTTGGTTTCTCCGCAATGCAGTAAAACCTCGGATTGTGAGCATAATTCGTTCCAAAAATGTGCTTGTAATCCAAAGCACTCCTATATCGTATTATGCTCGTATTATGTTCCACAACCCAAAAATATTCATATAAAAATTGTTAATACAAAATATAAAGTAAAAATAAAAACAAATTAACCTGCAGTTTACCTTTGAAAAGAATTGTGGACGGTGTGAGGGAGACGAGAGAGGAGAAGAGGAGGGTTATTCTGTAGGACGACTTTCACTATAACTAACGGAATCTCTGCTATCTGTCGGCTCACTGGATTCTATTTCTTTTTGTGTGACTTTAACAAGGAGCCTGTGCAATGGCAGCCGCTCTTGCCTCCTTTTCGATTTCACAGAAATGTGGAGATTGCACTGTCGTTCTTTGCTCGCACTGCTACGCCCTTATTCGGGTCGTGCTTTTCTACAAAATTTTGACTATACAAGTGAGGCACGCCGACTGAGAGGGAGCATGGGAGACGATTACCCACAATCCTGCAGTGAGAGAACGAGGGAGAAGAACCATCGGCTCAGTTGTGATCACGTGACGCTCGGCAGACAAAGCGTATAAGTAATACCCATATTGCGAGACATGACTCGTTTATCAAGTTAAAATTAATTTTTACATTTTTGCTCATCTTTCAAAGCACTCACAAATTAAGTTACTTGCAATCCGAGGTTTTCCTGTAATTCATAAGCCCTTTTCTGCCTATTGCTAGTGGTGGCCTTGTGTACAAGCTATGGCCTATATAACAACTGCAACATTGCATAGGTGGGTTAGATGATTATGGGTTAAGGCCAGTCGTTAACAGGGTAATTTCAGAGTGAAATGTACCATACTACATATATAATGACTGAACCACAGGGAGGCTTTCCATGACATAAGTTTTAAAAGCAAGTGACTTTCTTTACTTTCACATTCAAGATACTTTATTTGTCACATGCATAGTTACATAAGTACAGCCCGCATACCTATTTGCTCTGAAGACTGTGCATAAATATAGAAAATATAGCAGGTATACAGACATATAGATTCTGACAGCTCTCTGTCAAAACCGGTGCATTCTTCAGGCAGCCATGGAACAAGCAATGTAACTAGTGGACTTCCATATCAGAGAGTAATCTCTGTCAGAATGGAGAGGTACTAGCAGTTTGGCAGGCAAAGTAAACACAGACACAGACTAGAGGAGGTGGGACCAAGACTTGATTGGTTTGTCTCACTTCCTCTAGTTGCTTTGACCCACCTCTCCTACAATCTGATTGATTATCTCTTTCGAGATAATCATTCGAATCTTGACCTGGTTCTGTTCCTGGCTGGACTGCAGAGATTCAAAGTGTCTATCAAAACTGAAAACGGGTGGCGTTAAAATACCAATTATTGTATAAATAGGCAGTAAGAGCAATAAAATCATTCTGAAAATGCTTAGACAGCGAGAAGGAAGGAGGTTGGCTTTCCCTTGAGCAGAAAGTAATAACAGCTCTTATGCGTTTCACATCGGTGAGCTGACTGTTGATGGAATCAGCCAATGACTCTTTCCGAGGAATATGCTTCTACAAAAAAATCCGTTTGGGGACACAAGCAGGAAAATTATGATCAGTCAACCTAAAAATTACTCCCATCCATTTTCATTAACTGCTAACCAGATGCTGCGTTGTATATTCCAGGATGGGCTGTTAGTTTGGCTGCACCCCACGAGCCAGAATTGGTGACTATGCTTACACGATGGTACTCCCACCCAAATTACAGTAAGTTTTCAGTGAATGGTTAATTTGAACAGTGTAACTTTAAACTGTACTGAAGGACAGTCCTACTAACATATGCACGACATAGTATGCACTCTAGTTATAGTATGCACTGTAGTGTGCACGCTAATCCAACAGGACAGTATTTTATCTCTAGGGTTTTTGCACTGATTTAGATGGACTTCCTCCAAACATAATCGAGTTTAGGCTCTTTTGTTTCACAAATGGAGCTGCCACATTCGTGCAGAGGCACATTAACATGGTCAGAGGCCACTGGATAATTTCAGCTGTTTGAGGCCTCTAATTTTTTTTGGCAATGATAAAGTAAAGCTGAAAACAATGATAAAGTAAAGCTGAAGACAATGATAAAGTAAAGTTGCCAATGATAAAAGATCTCAACCGGGGGGGATTCACACTTTATTAAACAAGGTTAGTTGACACCCCTCTTAGTGGAGGCCCCTGGGCTTCAGCCTAGGTAAACCTGTATTTTAAAGGCTCTGCATGTCTGTGGCTTGAATCTGTAATGTTAACAAGTAGCTAATCTTGAGATACTGGTCACTGAAGAGGCATATCAATAGCAGGGCTCCCCTTTGTGAGGCTTCGCAGCTTTGAGAAGAAGAAAGTAAGTGTCACGTTCCGCCCGTCCAAGCCTCGTGTGGTTGCCACGCCCCCTCGTTACCTCATGTCTGATCCAGATTGTTCTC
>JABFEB020000040.1:7807578-7818766 GCA_019775895.2 Stomatorhinus ivindoensis
TCAAACGGAAGCACAACAGGTGGTTTCAATCAGGATTGAACACAGGGAGCAAGGGGGGCGTGGCACACACGAGGCTCAAACGGACGGAGCGTGACAGATGCAGCATAGTTTGTTTTTTTTTTTTACTGTAACTGTATTCAGTAAATTCTTCTGTTCGTATATGTAGACCACGGTATGTGCAACTGTTGTGTTGGTTAGCATGAACACTGTGTACATTGTATTTGTGGGAAAAATAAAGTAAAATACATTTAGTACCGTGTATTTGTGTGTTTTGTATAAAAACAATATTCTGAAATATTTTACAATGCACTTATGTAGGCCTATGTACTGTCTGTAGTAAGTGTAACACAACAAAAAAAGGCTTACAGTAAGTCATTATGATGAATGGAGAAGTGGTCATAATGTTTTACATTAAGCACATCAGTGATCAACTGGTTCTTATAAATGTCTATTCATATGATGGTTTGTGTCTGTCATTTGAAAACAAAATACCATTTTGAAAAGAAATCACATTCTTTTGAATGTAAAGTTTCATTTTGCAGCTAGAATTGAAGGGTTTTGCCCATTGTGTGTTTTTTTTTTATTTGTGTGTAGAGTTCTGACAATATGAGGCATGCTTTCAGAAAATGTGTGTAAACAATTGGGAAAAACTGTAAGAGAAATTCAAAGCAACATCATCCAAGACAGCACCATATTCAACAACATTCAATGAGTCAGTCTATCCACATTGACTCGCAAAGAGACAAAGAGCTCAGACAAGCATATGTGGATGTAAGTACAATATTGACTGCAGCACATTACACGCAACATTGTTTCCCAGTGTACTGGATAACACCATATTGACTGATGTGCTTCCTTTGTTCTAGCAGGTTATAAGATCCTCCACTTTGGTGGCTTTAGTCTTACATTCTATATTTCTCTTATGTTAGAACATTCTGCGTCATGGTTGAGAGTATTGTTCCACCATACTGTGACCATTCAAACGAGACCAAACATGGGTGTATGTGTCCCTAATGTTAGTCTGGGGTGATACCTCCTGTGTTGGTGGGAGTTAGCGAGTGTAGGGTGCATCTGTGTCTTGTGGCGGCCAGGCCTTGTCACTGGAGTTTGGCTGCAGGTTTCTGGCTACCCAGTGGGGGTGAGGTGTCCCTTTTGATGTAGCGATTGGGTGATTTGGGTCCAGTCTTCCCTAAAGTCACTGGGTGGAACATTGCTGGCTTGCCAGAGCTCAGACTGACGGGGCCTGCAAGGCTAAAATGATTATTGCAAATATTTTGGTTCTTTGCATGTGTTGAAGGTGTGAAATAAGCACTCAGTCTTTTCCTAAATTGCCTTTGAGTTCCTCTAAAAATCTTCTCTGAAGTGTCAGTTTCCAGATTGTAGAACATTACTGGATAATTCTGTACATTTAAGGCTGATCTTATCAATTTTTTTTAAATAATGAAAACTATGTGATAAAACGAATCGCCAATGTTTCTGCGCACACGGTCCTCCCAATAAAAGAATCACTTCCCATGTGCAGAATGGGAAATTGACAGTCAATGTTGATGTGGATCAGTAGCAAAGTTTCGATGCAGTCAGGTACCATTCATTCCCTGAGGGAACAGGAAAATAAACCCCAAGTCCTCTGAAGTTTCCAATCTATAATTGCTATGATGAATAGTTTCCATGTCATTGTTTCTTTAATGAAAAACACAGTTGAATTATTTGTACATCTTATGACCCAAAAGGAAATACTGCATGTCTGTGTACAGGAATATTAGACAAAACGGCTCAATAGAATCTTTATAAAATGTCTGCTATGGGTTCCACTTATAATAACAGACATTGTCCATTGTATTGAATAATTTCTTTGCCTTTCACCAAAGTGCTAAAACAGAGACAAAATCCTCTACCTAAAACATGCTTTGTTGTAATTTGGACATTTTAATAGGTGCTACAATGGCAGTATAGCAGGACTTGACTCATCTTGTGTTTTTGTTTAAACTGCTCAATCTTTTTGTGCCCGACTGCACAATGACAGCAATAAAGAACTGAATTAAATTGATTTTTTTTCATAATGAGAAGCCAATTAAGATCCTCTTATAAACGAGGGACTACAACATTTCTGTGAAGTAATTCTGGGTGATCAAGGCTTGACATGTAACAATTGATTTCAGTTACTTCATTATTCCACGCACTGGTGGACTGGGGGGGGGAGGGGGGGGAGACCCTATGATTAAAAGAATATGGCTAAAATGTCCTGTGAAAATGTCACTTTTGGTTGCCCTTCATATGGGAAAACAATTATTGAGTTCCGTTTAGGGTGCCCCCTTCGCGTGCGATAGAATGATCATGTGCCCAACAGAGCAAACAAAAATGTGACAAAGTATATTAATGAGTGCCCTTTTAGTGGAGGAAATGTGATGCAGTGTCATATAAGGTGCCCTTACAATAGTCTTTACAGTCCCCATGGGTACCTTTCCAATAGAAAAGGGTGCCATTGTGAACGCCAACTCAACATAACTTTTATGCGCGGGGAAATGAGTCACGCGGCACGTCTCTCAGCGGAAACAAAGGGTAACACTTCAGTCTTAGCCTCGCTTTCGCTGTGATAACATCGTGCATGTTTACACTAGCTGAACACAAATATTTAGACAGTAAAAATACATTTAGACAATGATAGTAACAATAATTATGTAATTCAAATATTTAGACAGTAAAATACATTTAGACAATGATAGACAATAACAATAATTATATAACAGGGGCAAAAAACATTTAAAAATAAAGTTTAAAAACGCAAAAATAAACATTTAAAAACAAAGCATTTAAAAATAAAGATTTCTTAATTAGTTTAATATTAATAATAAACCATTAATACAATTAATTATAATAATATTGTTGTGCCGAGCAGGGACGGAACGGAGACAAAGACCAGATGTCAGGGTATCAGGGAATACGGTGTTTAATTATAGGTAAGGCAGGCAAAACGCAGATGCACAATACAATGACCAAACTGGAGAAACAAACTGAAACGCGAACTAAAGACAACAACCACAAACAGCTGATCACACAGGGTTAACGAGGGGGCGTGGCATGCAAAAGGAGCGGACGATCGGGGCAGGACACATTGTTTGGATACATTTATTTTTTTCCTTGGCCTTCTTTATAAATTACTGTTTTAATAAATGTGCTTAGATGTGTTTAGTGCAGTATATGCTCTTCTTGTTTTATCCGGTTCATTTTGTGTTTAAATGCTAAAAAAACATATTTATGTGTAATTTTTGGGGACCGGGAACCAATTAATTGGTTTTCCATTATTCCTTATGGGGAAAATTCAATCACAGCTAGAACTATTTTAGGATTAGATCCGGAGTTCTGAACGGATTAAATTCGAGTTCTGAGGGATTACTGTTTAGGCATAGTTTGCTGTGCAAGATAGTTGGCTACTACCAACTAAAGTTAGCCTCCTTTATTTAGCCTTCTGGCTTGATAGCTAGTCCTGACTTATAACAACATAATATGCTATTTAAAATTGCTAATGGAGAGCTCTCTGAGTATCATGACAGTGAGCTGAAGGTTTTTACCACCACTATCACAGGTTATAGTTTAGCTATTAGCAACACACTGAATTCCTTTTGGCATCTCTAGGCCAATATACAGAGGGGAAATTTCAACATAGTAAAAAAATCCAATCCTGTCAAAATCGAGACAATTGTGTTATTATTTTCTCTTATTTGGGGGGAAGGACCTCCATTCCCTAATGGTGCCTCCTCAGAATTCTGGCTTGCATGACACTGCATTACAATGTTCATGTGTTCTGTAGTTCTTTTTTAAATACGAGGTTCGATATTTATTGGTAATGCATTGATACATTGTAATATGGAATACTAATAATAATACATAGTGTATAGAATAATATATAGAATAATATGTAAAATGTGCCCTTTTATCCTTCAGATAATCCATATGCAGAAAACCAGTATCTGTAGTATGTAGCGATCAGAGATGAAGCAGACCTCGTAATGCAGGAGAACATTTTATTAGAACGGAATCCGGTTGCAAATAAATCCAATGGGGCAAGATAGGCGGAGAGTCGGGTCGATCGCAGGAGGTCGGTAGGCGGGGTGGTCAGTCCTACAGGAAGAGACAAGACAGGGGATCAATGGAACAGGAAGGTGGATGAAGGAAAACCAGGACAGCAGGGCAGGCAGGATCGGGTGGGCAGGCGGAGACGATCAGGGAAGCTGGGCAGGCATGGCAACTGGAGACGATGAGGCAGGCAGGGCAACAGGAGACGATGAGGCAGGCAGGGCAACAGGAGACGATGAGGTAGGCACGGCAACAGGAGACGATGAGACAGGCAGTGCAACAGGAGACGATGAGGCAGGCAGGGCAACAGGAGACGATGAGGCAGGCAGGGCAACAGGAGACGATGAGGCAGGCAGGGCAGAACGCGTAGGCGTGAGCATATTACACCTGTGCTCGCAGCCCTGCATTGGCTCCCTGTCCATTATAGGATTCATTTTAAAATTCTTTTATTCATTTTTAAAGCTTTACATGGTCTGGCTCCCCACTACATATCAGGTCTTTTAAAAGTTCATACACCATCCAGGGTTCTTAGGTCAGCTGACCAACTCCGCCTAGTCATTCCTCCCTCTAGGCTAAAAAGCAGAGGTGATCGGGCCTTTGCAGTGATGGCACCTAAGCTCTGGAATGACTTGCCATTGCACATACACCTGGCTCCTCCTTTGGCTGTTTTTAAATCTAATCTTAAAACCCATTTTTATGCCCTGGCATTCAATACACCATGAACGTGTTATTTAATTACCTGTAGTTTTATTTATTTATTTATTTATTTTTGTATTTTATTTCAAGTTTTATTTTGTGTTACCCTCTCTATTTGTCTCCTAGGTCGTATTTCCTTGATTGTCCAGCACTTTGGTCAGCTGTTATTGCTGTTTTTAAAGTGCTCTATAAATAAACGTGACTTGACTTGCCTCTACCCGTCCAGCAGCCTGAGACCACCACTGATTCCACGACAACTATTAAGTTGTTTATATATTGTTCTGAGATCTTTCTATTTTAACTTACAACAACGTGAACATTTGTCATGTCATTCTTCCTCACGACTGCAGTAGCTGCTTAACACAGTTGTGTTTTTGTTTTGGAAGCAGGGACGACATGTTGTCTTGACTGGCCTCAAACACAAATATATTGTTAGTAACTGGATTAGAACACAGCCATCGCTGGCCAGCTGGAGCTGATTTTTGCTCAGCAGAACAGTAGGTTTTAAGGACATCGTATTTTTAAGTGATGACTTTCAAAACATGCTAAATCTGCGCAAGTTCTACCTGGCAACCAGTTCTTTCACATCACTTTCCCCTTGAACTTCCATGGGGTTGGGGCTGTATTCGGTTTTGGCATTGCGTGTCTTTTGTGATTTAGATAAGGATTGGAAGAGGATGCGAAAATCCTGTAATGACACAAAGGCATGACTATCTTCACAAAGACACCAGGCTTAAGAATTCATGAGCATCCAATGAACAGATATATATGGAAACATGAATCATTTAGCAATATAGCTAAGATGGGCATACTGCTTATTTTGCCTAAAAAGTGTTTTTTTTTTCTGGTAAATAGCACTACCAAACTGTAAAATGAAACCTATACAGAATAAAACTCATTCTGAAATTTCTATATGGCAGCTGTAACAGAATAAAGAATATTTTATGAAAGTCAGTACGTACTTTGCCCTTTTGTAGGGTAAAAACTAACAACACAGCAGAATACTGAAGCCTGGCCAACAGGAGATGAGATCGGCAGTATATGTCTGAGTTTGCTAGAACTTGTCCTAACTGGCTAAGGATGTAAAATACAGAAGGACAGAGACTTACACTCATTGAATATGCCTGTATATTTGATGCAGGCATGCAGCACCTTCAATTCTGGTTTTTGGTGCCATTCAAGATATAGTGATCATTTCAATTTAGTGTCTATATGTGTGAGCACAGGGGGTGGTGTGGTGGCACAGTGCTTAGCATGATTCATCATGAGGTATCTTTTCTTACTTGGGGCTGCATTGTGACAAGTGACTGTTGCCGTTAGTGCATAGGCAGGGCCATTTGTCAGTCAGCCAGAGGAGCAGGTCAGGAGGAGATATGGAGATTGTTGTCCTTTACCTACATCCATCCATTTCATATAATCGATGTGGGCCAGTTTGAACCGGATGATCCTCAAGACCACTCCAATCTAGGCTTGGATGACAAAGGGACAATCTTGGACTCGCATGACGGTTTCTACTATTCAGGACCCAAAATGCCGTTGTCACCTCAGTGGCCCAGAAAATTTTTGCCATTCAGCTCTAATTTGCAAGGTCTGATAGCAAGTTGTCATGTCAAAAAAGAGGGAATTAAACGTTGATAGTGTCCAATCAGTCTCCAGCCTCAGCTTTGTATGATTCTAATTTGCCATGACTAATCTACAAGAAATATCTCTCAGATATATCATAATTTACTCTGTTTTAAGGGTTTTTGGATAGATGGATTTTGTTGCTAGTGAGTGACATGCAGGATCTGCATGCACAGTGAACCAGTTAGGGCTCGGTGATGCTATATTAATATCAACATTACATGTTACACACATGTAATACAAGCATCAGGCTTTTTCATATCTTCATACTGTCTGGACATTATACCACAGTATATGGTATTTTCAAAAACACCATTATTTTGCAGTACATTTCTAGTATTTTAAACACTTGGTGATACAACTCACTGAGCAAAAACTAGGAAGATTTTCAATTTAATGATTATTACTTTTTAAGATCATCTAATATATTATATGTTACAAAATCAGTTTAAAATTTACCACCACTGCTTTTGCATGAGCACTGCATGCCAATCATAAACAATATCATCCTTGCTGTTTAAATCACTCATAGACAGCTGTGTGAAAAACTTATTTATTTTAAACACCTTTTTGATTCAGAAATATCACAATATTAATTTAAAAATTCACGCTGCATATCTGACATTTTCCAATATTATGCAGCCCTACTGGGTGTCTTGAACCGCCTGTCCGAGCCTCATGTGTGCCACGCCCCCCTCGCTACCCCGTGTTCTACCCCGATGGAAATCACCTGTTGTCGATTCGTGCCTGATCGTGTTCACGAGTTCTGTATCAGTCCATGCCCGTCTCATGTATTTAGTTCGCGTCTTAGTCAGTCTTGTCAGATCTGTCATTGTGGTGTTTTGTGGCGTTTCCCAGCGTTTACCCTGTGTCTAAGGATTAAAACCCTGTTTTCCACGACTCCCTGCCTGCTTTTTCCTCTGTGTCGCCTCACGCTGCCGACACCCTGCACCGCCGCGTGACACTGGGGCCCCATGCAAACCCAAGGGAAGAACCCTGTACTGCCAGTGCCCATTAAGGCACTATATGTGGTCTTCAGGTGGTCTTATTCAGCCTTAGCCTTTGGTGAGGTCCGGAGTGGAGATGGACCAGGCCCGTGCCACCACTCAGCTTGTTAATCTTGTGCTTGGGATCAGTGCCAATCTGAAATACCTGATTCTGTTTTCAGAAATTACTACAAAATCAGCGGGTGCCATTGGGTTTGGGGACCATCACAAGGGGGCTGGACTACAGTATGCAGCTCAATGACATGGGTCCCGACGTGAACAGATATTCTGGAACTGTCTTCCATGTCATGTGCATGCTCCGTGTATGATTGGATGGGAGAGGGTTGGGCTTCCCACACTTCCTTCATGATGTCCAACAGTCTCTTACCAAAGAGAAGTTCAAATAAGATATTCTTTGTGGTAGCCTGTGGAGGTTTCCCTTACTGAAAAGAGTGTCAGGTCCTAGTTTTTACCACGCTAGTCCGCCACCTGTTATAGCATCAGTAGGGAGTTTGGCTGAAATTCTCAACCGAACCATCGGGTTTTTAGTGGGGGAGAGAGGTCTATGTACGTTTGATGTGGAGCAGTCATCACAGGTCTGCCATAAACTCGGATAAATCAGGGGGTCAGTGGAAAGGTCCACTGGAATCCCAGTGTGACCTAGCTAGTAGGAGGAGCTTTTATAGAAGTATGTGGGTGACGTAATCCATGAGCATCAGGATGTACTCAGGTCCCCAGACTGACTTCAACAACCACCCCATATTGTCCAGCCCAATCTGCTTGAAGGACACCTTGTTGATTGGAAGTAGCACCAGGGAGACTGGCACTGGGGTCTGAGGGGAGGCCTGCTGACAGGTGGGTCTGAGGGGAGGCCTGCTGGCAGGTGGCACAGCACTGGCAGATGTTTTAGACAGTGGCCAGTTTCCCAGGCCACTTTAATAAATTCTATCTCCACCAGGTGTCCGCTGAGTGGGTGGAAGTGGGCCAGATGCAACAAGAAGTGGCTGAAGAGCAGGAATCCCAGAGGTACCGTTGTGACAATATCTATCTTCAGGTTCAGGCAGTCGCTTCAGTTCTAATTACATTTTTTGCCACAAATGTTTCCCTCCACTGGTAAAGGTCAGCTGTCATTGACTTTGGCATACTTGAGAGTAATTGCATCTCACCACCTCCCTGAGTGAAAGAAGAACATAGTTTAATGTTTATAAAGCATCGGGCAGACCAGTAGTAGCACAGAAGCTCCCAGAGGCCCTTTTGGTGATAGCAGGACCCATAATTGATTTGATGCATCAAATCATATGTTATTTTTTCAAGAATAGCTGTATTGAGAAGGAGCCATGGACTAATTGTCTATTAGTGTAAGCACACAGTAGTGAATGCAACAGACTGCTGTGAACATTGGGTAGGGACTGAAGTGCAAAGGCAACCTCTGTTTAATGGGGGGATAGTTGAGAACTGGAAATTAAGGGAAACTGATCCAGATAGTTCCAAGGTGTCCTTCGTAGTTCTTAGGGTCACTGAGCTACAAAACAAACCATGCACTATTTACAATGGATGAGCAGGAAAAAGTTTAGCTTAAAACTGACATAAGTAAATGAAAGAGCCCGTAATATAATGATAAAAACAGCATGATGGTAAGAATGAGATTAGTCGCATGATTCAAGTGTAAAATGCATTGAAGCGCACTCTCAGCTGCCAATATACTGTAGGCCTGTTTGAAAAACAGTTTAGCCAGACTGCTATGTAACTGCAATCCTTGATGAATGTAATTGGTCTTTATTGATCCGATTCAGCAAATATTGAAGTTAATGGGACCTGCAATAAAGGAGACAGACTGGTGCCAATGGACCTCACTCTTGTTTTGGGGAAAGTTAGATAGGGGAACCTTTTCAGTGCATCTCAGAGGCTGACATCGTGTCTGCTTTCTGCCTTTTCTTATAAATCAGGTTGGTCCTATTTCTAAGGTTACATAAGTAATGCTTGTGCATTGTCATCTGTGAACTTGATAAATCAGTTTCAGATCCTTCGTGCCCCTCGATAGCTCTCACATTAAACCATCGAGAATGGATCGCCTTGTATGCGGCCGTACAGACTATGGAGTGGATTAGATGAGTACTCAATGCCTTTGTCCAAAACAACCTTGCCTGTTTTAAATTGGTGGATCAATCAATCAAGCAAGAAATTGATCAATCATAACTTTATTATAGACTTAGGGTCCTGATAAAACACAAAACATCACATAGAATAAATTCCAACTAAAAATACATACATTTTCAATATCCAAATCACGTACAGAGAAACAATAACCAAAAAGAAAAGAAAAGGCATGATTTTAACAGAATTTAGATGAGTGTCCTACAAGGAGACAAGAATACCAATGGCTCGACAATTGGGATTCAAATCAACTGTAGCCGATTTCAGATCTCACATGATAGCTTCTATAAGATTTTGAAACTACTGGTTTGATGCATCTATCTGTCTCTGGGATTTTTCCCCCACCCTATTTCAGACAGTTCTCTGCCATTTGCCACTGTAGACTACTAGGTGTCTGTCTGTCTGTTTGACAATCTGGTCGTACCCTTGTTCTTTCATGGAGTTTCTTCCTCTGATGCTTTGAGCTTGCATTGGAAATTCTAAATAAAGCAGTCCTCCGCAGAGAGGGGGGTGGAGGGAGAATGTTTATAACAGTACTAGGTGTATAGTAGGGGTAGAATAGAAAATTGCTAAGTGACATTGCAGTAGGTTTTTGAATATATTAGTGTTTCTAGCATTGCAGCGTTGTGGGTATTTCTGTGTATTATCTCAAGACAAAGATACAATTTAATTGAATAACAAATAACAAATATATAACTCTAAGTACTCTCATTTTAGCTTCTTACATTGTAATTACTTTTCCGTTTAACATAAGACAAAATCCATCCAGCTTTTTTAGCGTTAAATTTGGAGCTACTGTAGCTTTTAAAATGTCACGTAGCATAAACATTTTTTAAGATAAAGCAATTTTATAATTTGCCTTCAAATTAAGATTCCCCTCATCTAGTACTTTTTGTCCTAGAATAAAAGAGCATCTGTTTAATTGCCTCAGGAAAAAAAATTATTATAAATGTCTTTGTAACTGTCATAGCTAACTCAGCCTCATCGTCTGGTATTGATGCGCATTTTGGAATCCCATCTATATGGATCGTTTAAAGATAATAGTGTCATTACAAGCCTCTTCTCCTAGAGCTAATGCTGGGCTGAAAATGACCTATACTGTCTGCATGTGCACAGTGTGCTGTGTGTGTGTGTGTGTCTGTGGTCCAGATATACATTACTTTGTGGGGACATTTGATCCTCAAATTGTGAGGAAAAACTGTTATTTTTAAGCTGTTTGGGGTTTTTTGACATTTTTTTCGGTCTCCGCAAGGGGAAATTCAAGTTCATAAAAATCTGATACTGCAATCAAAAAAATAAAAATGCAAAAAGAGGATTTTTACAGTTTGTATCTGTGAGGTTGGATATGAATATAGAGGAGAAGACTGACATATCTTGAGAAGGACTAATTTGTTTTTGATGCTCCTGTACTCCAGCGGCTTGATTTATGTTAACATTAGTGAATCTGTAGATGTCTAGAGATATCTCTAGTCTTATATATATATATATATATATATATATATACAGTGCTCAGCATAAATGAGTATACCCCACTACATTTGTCAGAAAACCTTTAGTTTCCTTTCAGAATCAACATTATCTATGAGATACTATACTACAAAATACTCCCACAAATATGGGCCATTGATTGCAAACAAGATTTGTTAATTTGCACA
>JABFEB020000040.1:7895310-7914255 GCA_019775895.2 Stomatorhinus ivindoensis
GGGGGAAAATAAATAAAATAATCGAATCACTCTCATTATACGATTGTCATCATCCGAAAAAAATACTTTTCCTAGCCAAGTGATGTTTGCCAACGAGAAGAGTGACCTCCCGATACTCAAGGCTGTACAGAGGTGGGCAGGCCTCACCGGAGAGACGGTCCGCGCCATGCCTTTGGGAAGCAGGTGCTCTGCAGCGGTGGCCACCTCTGCGATGTCCCGCTGGGGCTGCCCGTTGGCTCCTGCAGACGCCGACTTCTCCGAGGCCCGGTACTGCTCCATGCTGAGCAACGAGTCTATGAGCACAGCCTCGGGGGGGCCGCACGGTGGAGCAGCTTCCATCTCTGAGAATCGCACCAATCGTAGCACCCCACCATGTCACGTGATTAGAACAATCATGTCATTCTCACACATGGTCAGTAGAACACAATGGCATGTTTGGTTAAACAGACAATGTACAATGTATGTACATTTTAGTTACACGCCTCCATCAGAATATTAAGAGAAGAGGAGCACATAGGAGGTTAAATCCAAGTAGTCAAGTTTGAAATAAAAAAACTTAAAAATCATTTGCTCTGAAAATGTAAATGAACAAAACCGGTCTCTTACCTTCACCTTCGTCCTCCTCCTCATCCTCACTATGGGGTTCTGGCTCAGCACCGGCACTGAGCAAACCTTGAGGTCCAGGCTGGGGCCAGTCAAAGTCCTCAGAGTAAGCACCCGCATATTGCTTCACCAGGATGTCCAGGGGCATCTCGGCTGGTGTGGGACGAGGAGAGACATGGCACGGTGCAGCGTGAATGACAGTCACTTCCGTAGCAATCATGTCACACAAATGCTAAACACAAGTGCATCTGCTCAAACCACATCTGAGAATATAACGTGAGGGGAAAAAAAAGCGCACAACCATTTCTTGACCCTGAACAGTGATTTGGGGTGGAAGTTAGGATGAATAAAATAATAGCTGCACATTGCTACCTGTACTCTACTGGAATATGTGACATACCCTCTTTAGCAAGGTCAGCCAACTCCGCCTGGTGGTCCACAGCCGCTTCAGTGATCTCCTGCTCTTCTATGGTGCTCTCCTCATCTTCTGTAACACAGAGCAGCCAAGTGTGTTGCAGGCTAAGGTGTTATACTCTAGGGGGCACCACAACCGCAGACCTACAGTACTCACACAAAAAGGACTGGACGGGATGATTATGTGTGTGTGCATGTGTGCGTGCGTGCGTGCGTGTATAAAAAAACCCCAAACACACACACACACCTTCATCAAGCCCTGAAGTATCAGCCTTTCTCTTTCGACGGGAAAATGACAACTCCAGGGTGGAATAGAGGGGAAAAACAAAAAGGAATGATGATATAATGATGCGGTTCCACATTGGGAGAATTCATATGCTGAAGATTTCAGATTATAAAGCAGGACAGTAGTTTCTTACAGGTCCAGTTTCCTCCACAACCAGAGGGGTTCCTTTCATAATTTGACCTACAAAATCCAATAAGATGCACATCACTTTTTTAAAAACACCAATTCCTCATCTACCCAGCCCACCCATAAGAGTAATGCACAGCTCAGGAAGAGCCGCTACACAGATAAATATCTGGCACAAACAAGAAGCTCTTACCTTTATTGGACGTCCTCTGCAGGCAAAGTGCTTTGCGTCTCTTCTCATAGACCTCACACCGCAGCTTAATCTCAACGACCTGAAGGAGATGAAGGACTGGCAGGTAAATTCAATGCATTTCAAATTTCAAAGCATCTTAGCAGCTCAGTGTATCCAATACCGTATCCCAGCGGCACTCCCACCTTTACGCCAAATACGCACACTGCGTACCCTAGCAGCAGCACAAGACAGGCCCGGTTGCCAAGTCAGCAATTTTGTTGCAAGATTTAGCAGTTTTTCAGACTACCCTAGAAACTCTTCTCATAAAGCAAAAAATTTTGCTATTTTTAAAAATTATCCACATTCAGGAACTTCTGAAAGGTCAATAAAATGCATGCAAAAACCATTACAGGAAAAAATGAAAATGTGACAGTAAAATCTAACAAATTTATAATCATTTTTCACCAAGGCGGCCAAATCAATCAAAATCAACTACACAACAATGCAGTTTTACATCACTGCATAACGATCCCACCCAACTCATTCGGCTGAAGGAAGCTTTTGGGGGGGCGGAGCTCACCTGCTCAATGTTGGACCAGAAAAACTCAATCTCTCGGGCGATGGTGCCAGCGATCTGCCGCAGGTGCATCTCCTCCTCCCTCTTGGCCTGCTCCTGGCCTTGCTTCTGTTGGTCACGGTGACGGGCACAAGTACGCACCAGCTGGGGGGGGGGGGGGGGGGTGGCAACAGTAGCTGTATGAGTGGCGAAGCCCCTGACCGATAGCCCCTTCTGCACACCAGTGACAGGCCTAACAAAGTTTGTCGTCAATGAGAAACAAATCTGTGCTTGTGGGCAGAGCGAGTCACTCTGGGTCAGGGATTCCCAACTGCACCTTTTTGGCAGCTGCCATCTTCCAGCGCCTCTCCTGAGCAAAGTCGGCCGCCATCCACTGCATCTCCAGCAGCAGGTAGTCCCAGTGCACCTTGGGCCGCGGAGTCTCCAGCAGTTTGGGCAGCCGGCTGGCCGTCCACTGGCCCTCCTTACGCAGCTCTGAGATGCGCTGGTGCACTTGGCTCTCCTAGTAGGAGCGAAGCTCTTACCATTCTGACGAAGCACGTCCTACCGCCGTCTCTTTCATACACGGGCACGCGGACTCACCAGTTTGGCCTGCTCGGCCTGCTTGTCCTGGGAGCTCTCCTGAGTCGGCTGCCCGCTTGAGGATTGTCCAGGAACAGATGCCTGGGGCGCGGAAATGGGGCTCAGGCCAGTCATCTTGGATTGGGCAGCGGGGGCAGAGGCGGCGGGGCGGCCTGGGCCGGCAGTGAGGGGGGATGTGTGTGAAACTGGGACGCTCAGTGGGGTGGGGGCTGCGGTCGAGGCCGGGAGGGCATTGGCCACCAGCCTCTGGCAAGGCTGGGAGGCTTCGGTTCCAGGACGTATCAAAGCCACAGTCTGGCATCAGGGAAGCACAAAAGAAGAGGGGGGGGGGGAAGCTGTGTTTATTTAACCAGGTTATCGCATTTGGAAGAAACTGGAAAGAGACCAGGCCAACATAGCTAATTTAAAAATGGTTTCTGACACAACAGAACATGCTAAAAAGGTAATCGATACAATATCTTACTGAGCTGAATGAATCATATTGAGAGTACTATGAAACTACATAAAACTATTTAGTACAATAAAACCAAAATTTAAGGGTCATGACCCTTAACTTTTTTGCCCAACAACCCTTTGACAAAATTTCTCTCCTAACAGAAATAATAAGTTTGGAAGTTTATGCATTTCGAACATGCATCAGATAACAGAGCTGAGCATGCACTCTATTAAAAACGCTTTCTAGCTACTCAAAAGCCGTAAGTGTAGCTGAAATGCAACACCACAGTGTCACTCAACCCACCAATCATGGTCTGTGAACCACCGAACGCAACCAAACTGATTTCACTTCAGATAAAAGGTCTTCTGACTGGGTGGCCTGAAATCCAATGATAAATGACAAACCAGCCACTGCAGCACCAGAAAAGCGAGGCTCTTTTCAAGGATACTATGGGAGATCGCATCAACAACTTCAGATGAATCAATAAAATTAGCCAAACGATGCTTCATATTACCCAGCGCTCCCGATGATGTTTACAATTTTAATGGCAGCAGTGACAGTGATGTTTTTTTTCTGAACCGATCGATATTTATAAAGAGAATGAGTGTTCAAAGTCATTGCCCAACATACCTAGATGTTCTACTACAACTAGAGAAGACATTTTTTTAATTGTTTTGAAATTTAGTCAGACGCAAGTGCTTGCGTCAAGAAAATAAACCAAGCAGTACTAATCGAAACCGGTTATACTGTGCATTGGTGGCGGTATGCAGTTGCCGTGTCGGACGAGAAGGTCGAATTGCTTCCAATCCCAGAATCGGCAGGATCATTTTGCCGCTGGGCCTCTGAGCAAGACCTTTCACCCTCAATTCCAATCCAGAGGGGGAGACCCTGCTTTCTACTAAAAGCATTCATTGCATTGGATAACGGAATCTAAACGGATTAAATGTAACCAGGTATACTGAGCGCTGCTAAGAAAGGTTTCTTTTTAAAAAGGGCCCACTTTGTTTAGGGCTTGGTTTATTGGGCATTTCCAGTGACTAAGGATTGTACGGGCATCTTGAAGAGGAATGTCTGTTTCCATGGAGCACATGTAAAACTGCTTAACTCATCTCAGTGTGTTTAATTAGGCTGAACTCACCGCCTGGCCGGGCTGCAGCAGAGGCTGGGGCGGCTGCTGCAGTGGCTGCATTGGCTGGGCCTGGATCTGGATGTGGAGACCCGGCTGCATTTGCTGCTGGAGTTGAGTCTGCAGCTGAGTGTGCGGATTGCCCTTGGTCAGGAGCGGGCCACCGGCAGCCACCTTCGCAGGGGGCAGGAGCCCTGCGGTGGGCGGGGCCTGCGGCTCGGCCAATGGGGGCTGGGCCAGGGCCAGAGGGAGGCTCGCCATAGGCAGGGTGCTGGGAGGCAGGCGGCCGGGCAGCTGTGGCGGCGGAGTGTGGAGGCTGGCCGCATTCTGCACGGGCGGGCCCTTAGAAGGGTCATACTGTTGCTGACTCTGGTTCGGCCCAGCCATCTGCACTGCCTGCGGAGTAGGGGGCATGCCACCTAGGAAAGAGGGAACCGGGAACGACAGAAAGAATGGGGGAGAAGGAGAATGAATGAAATTATTCAGTAGATGACTAATCGTTTTCCCCATTGAGCGGAGATGCGCGGTTCCTCTTCTGGACCCAAAGCCTGTTTAAACAAAGGGTTGCAGGTGTACACACTGCCTCTTATCCGGTCAATCAGACATGAACAAACATGGGGAAGAGAGAAGCTGAGACAGCACCAGGGGCTTGAGGGTCTGCTGTTTCTATGCTAAGGCACGGTTAGTCAAAGGCATCCTCCATAAAAACACTGTTCTTAGCAGCTCTCACAGCATGTTACCATGAGCTACAAAACTTTATTTAACCACTCGGTCATTGTATCCGGAACAGAACTGTTAAAAAGGGAAATTTATGAATATTACGCATATGCAAGCAAGTTAACTCAGACTAACTGCTGTGCCTTCCTATTAAAATAACTACTGCACATAGTGAAGTTTCATGGACATTGTCTTGTAGGAAATGACTGTTATAAGGAATGACAGGGATGAACTACAATAAACTACAGTCTATGCCAACTAAATTAAAAGCATAATCATGGAAAAAAAAGAACAAAAGCAATTTTCAAAAGTTAATAGGCAGTAAAGACTAAGTAACCATGCACAAGTAATTTAATTAACCGGACAGAACATAAATCTTACAGAAAAAGACAAAAAGGAAAGGGGACAGTAAGCACAGGAAAAAATGTTTAGCATGCATATAGTACTACCGTTCTGGCAGGGAAACTGCATTTAAATCTGTCGTTTTGTGGGAACACAAAAACAGATTTTGCAAAGCAAATGATGGACAAGCAGACATGGGTTCTATTGGACAGGCCTGTGCAGAGCAGTGGATGGTCAGAAGCCCCGCCCCCTCACACACTGATTGGATGCTCTGCCCGCCAATATGGAAGCTTTCCTCCAGGCCGGAACAGTACAAAGAACATGGGAGTAATGCCGACAGACCGAACCGCCCTACCCCCCTGCCCCGCAACATGGCCAAGGAAGGAGAAACCAAGTCAGAACGGAAGGCGATGGGAACACGAGGATGGTGACAAGCAACTGAAAGATGAACATGGCACGGGGGAACGACACGAGCCGCTAGATGACAAAGGACTCGGACGTGTCAAGAATCCCGGACGACACGATGAGTTGGATGGGGACAAGTGGACATGGAGGGTAGCTGTGGGGTCAAGGTACAGGCGAAAGATGAGGACATACATGACAAACCCACACAGTGGCCAAATGCGTCATTTCAAAGATTTTTGCTGGCCAATTCTTTCCATTCCACTCTGAATTTGCAGGAAGTCCATCCAAACAAGAGGAACATGAGCAATCATGTATAAAAAATAAAAAACACAAAAAGGAAGGAAGAGCCAATGGAGTGAATGGTCGGTACAACACAAAAGGAGACAGAACATGACATCTTCAATGGTGGAAGGGGAGAGGGGGCACTACCCCTTGTCTTCTGACTTGACTGTCTTCTTTTTTTGCATTTTGCTCTTGCCAGGACAGAGGTAGACTAGCACTATGTCAGATCATGGGGTCTGAAGCTCTGCACTTCCTCCGAGTAGCAGAGCGGGCGATGTGAGAGCTGCCCCAGCTTGGGGTGCCGAGATCCGCCATATCGCCAAGGGTTGCATTCTGTATGCCTGATTTGTTTGGAGGGTTGAGCTACTTCCAGCTGCACCGAACTGAACACAGACCTGGCTGTTAGCAGCACTCCTACCTTGGGCTGTCGGCATTAGCTGTTGTAGCGGAACCCCGGGTGATCCTAAAGGAGCTACGCCATGGTGCTGGAATATGATCCCATGGCGACCAACGTCAATCCGGGGCCTCTTAGCCTGGTCTGGGATTTAAAACACACAATACCCTCATAACGCAAAGCAGTCGGCACGCAGCAACGACTCGGAGTCTATGCGGAGCTCCCTTCCGGCGACGTTGAGACAAAGCGCGAGAAGACAGTGCTGGGTTTTTAAAAGCAGAAGCGGTTCAGAGGAACACAAAAAAAAAAAGAAAAGGGGGGAAAACAGACAAAGAAGCCAGAAAAAGTAACATTAAAAAAACAACAAAAAACATTAAAAGACTCCAAACATTCCCATATCGCCCTACCTGCATGGGCCAAAGCCTGCTGTCTTTTGAAGGCTTCAATGTCAACCGGGTTTGCAATACCAGTGGCCGTCGCTCCCTGATGCACCTGAAAGCATGAGCCACACACAGTGTCACCCCAAGACACCTGCTCTCACTCCTGGTACCTGCAAGCCGTTGCTATTCAGCCATGATGGCAGCAATCTAGAGCAGTCAAATGCTAATTTATCGGCACACTATGATGGCAGAGACAGAGTTAAAAATCTGTCCTATGAAAGTAGCGGCTAGGTGTGGGACAGCACTGCATCCTCACTTGGAACTGCTGCTGCTGAGTCGAGAATGCTGCCGACACGTTGGGAGGGAGCTGTGTCGCTATGGCAACCGGAGTGTTCGTCTGGCCATCTTTTCCCGTCACCACTTTCACCTGGGTGACGAGAAAGTGACCCAATCATGCTTAACACAATCTCACTGGGAGCAAAATGCAAGAAACAACTCAAAGCTGCCAACAGTGAAGGAGACTTAAAACCTAGCTACCTCGTCATTGATAACCTCAGACTGCTCCTCTTCCTCCTCCTCATCCTCCAGGTCCAGGTCATTCTGCCGTAGGTAGGTGAAGAGTGGCACGCAGGGTTTCTTCTTAAAGGCCAGATAGTCCATCATGTTTCCCTGGAGGTGCTGCAGGAAGAAGAGTTCTATGAGGTACTCCTTGAAGACATCTCGTAGGGCTTCCATCTTCTTGTTGTGGTGTTCTAGACACTGCTTCCTCAGCTGGGCCACCTCTGGGGTGGCCGGTGCGATCTCCTCCAGTTTCCGGGGTTGCTTCTTGACCAAGCCTATGGCCACCCCAGCAGGGGTGAGGGGCGGGTTTGGGAGTCCCTCAGAAGGATTGGAGCGGGATGGGCTGGAGGGCGGCACAGTGGATGCTAGACCGAAGGTGGACGTCGCCGCTGTCCCTCCTGTGACTGGCCCCATGCCAGCCAGCAAACCCTGGGTAGGCTTCTCAAACAACACAGGGCGCGCCAACTGGCCCTGTATGATGCTGCTGATATGAGGCGGCAGACTGGAGGTGGTGATGTGACCGGGGCTGCCCAAGGTAGGCAGGGTGGCCCCACTGGCCACTGGGCTTTGAGGACCCAGATGGTGGATGGTGCCGCCAGTATGGGAGTGCGGCTGGGAGAGCCGGCGCTCACGCACCGTGCCGGCGGCACTGGGCGAGGCCATGGCCACCTGGCTAGGCGTGGCAGGGGCCAGCTGGGCCAAGCCGCTGCCATCTTGATATAAGAAGTGTCCAGCAGCACCACCAGAGGGACTGCTCAGACCGATCTGGCGCACCAGCACCCCAGTCTCCACGAAACGCGTGGGGCTCTGGCCACGCACACCAAGTCCTGTAGTGGCAGCCGCCCCGGGCCGCTGGACACCCTGCAGGGCTGCGGGGCTGTGCTGGGTAGGGCTCTGTGGCTGCACGGGCTGTGGCAGTGGCGAAGCCACCGGGATGTAGGAAGAGGATGGGGGATCAATACGTGGGAAGTGCTGGAAGCCTGGGGAGGCAGGGCTCTGTAGAGGCAGTGGGGTGAGGGTGATCTGTTGGCCCACGTTCTGCAGCGTGATGTTCACATTCTGGCCGGTCACAGGGCTCCGACTCATGATGATCTGGTAGTTGGGTGACTGAGGTGCTGAAGGGCTGGCGGCAGCAGCAAATGATGCTGCCGGAGACTGGGGCAGATTGGCTGTGCCGGGCTGCGCAGGTGGCAATACCGGAGCGGGCTGCTCCTCCGCCTCAGCGCCCGTGAACGATTTCGAACGCTGGAGTTGTCGCTGCACGTTCTGACTCCCACTCCCATGGTGCATTGCGGAATGAGAAAAATGTCAGACAGTCACCTGTGGGCAAGAAGGTGGTGCATAAAAATCCATACAAGGTCAATACAGAACACCAGCTGACGCATACAAAAACGCCTAAGTAGAAGTTTATTCACTCCCATGGAGAAATAAGGTAGTTTTCCATTATATTGTCTACCTTCTTGATAGATACAGACACATGTGTATATACAGATGAGCTCGAGTTTTGTGGGTTAACATGCACAGCCAGCCAGAATTAAATACCCCTGGAGCAGCCGCAGTTACAGCCTTTGTGCATGGACGATACAATTCCTCAGCTGCCTGTGCTATGTGAACCCACGACATTCCAAATCCACAGACCTGTAACCTACTAGTTTTTCATTAGCCACTTATTAATGAACTAGTGATACCGCTTTCCCAATCGCCCACTTACCATTAGTTGCTGATCCAATGCTAGCTACTAAATCACCATACCACCCACTACCCATCCAACCCCCCATCAACATCATCCATCCATCTGTCCATCACAGTAAGCATGTACAGAGTATCAGTCCATCAACAGCCATTTGTGCATACATGACAGGAAATTTAGACAACACAATTCACCAAAACTACATATTTATATTAAACATATCATTCAGAATAAAAAGCATTTCAGGACTCCAATCCATCTTCATGTTTGTATTATTACTGTTCAAGGCCCTGGCTATTTCACTTAAAGTTAATTACATTTCTAAATTATAAGACATTACCAGTTATTCAAGTTAAATGCTCTCCTATTTTGAGACTCAAATGTACAACCTTCAGGACTTAAGTGCGATTCTCATCAGGAGCAAAGTAGAGAGATTCCCAAATTATAAAAAAATTAGATTATTTTAACAATTGCAGATGCGTTTTAAACGTTATCTAGCCATCAGGAAACAACGGAAAATTACTATTAATTGACTACATGCGGTGAAACTGAATCTCTTACAGGTATCCATTATACTTAAATGTGATGACACTCGTTTGAACACGACTAAACATAAGTTGGGGATCAAGTGTCAGTAATCGTGGAAATTCATTCAACAACATATCAATCGAGTCGAGATGAGAATAAAAGCCGATATATGTTGCAGATAAGCTCGTTTAATGGATACAACTGCAAATTCGTGCCAGAGCTGAAACCGAGGCATAACCAAGAAAAAACAGGCACAACAATAACAGACCGGCATGGAAACAGAAGCTGCCCCGGTCTTCCAGTAGTTGTCCGGACTGATACTGTTCCCTTAAAGTTGGCACGCCACTTAAAGTGACTTTACAGAAGAGGCCACTGATACGCTTTAAACATTTTTGACTGGGCGTTGCGAATCACTCAGCATCCAAGACCTGCTTTTAAAACTGACAGCTTTTTTATTCACCAACTTCCGAATAAACAAAATGGCTAGTTTGATAAGGAATGCTATGTGTTACGAATCCACCAGTAACATTATTAAGGCGCGTGTCATCCTATTTCATCCTTCGACAAGACAAGAAATGTGACAAAAGCAGTTCGGACGGCTCCTGTCAGAGCTAACTCGGCTAACTGGGTAGCTAACTCGCTAACTGGCCAGCTAACACGCTGGTGGAAACCAACGCGGGGTAGGCCTCGCCTACCGCAACACACCCACCGCGCTCACGAAAGACACCTAAAGCCACATAGGAAAACAGAGCTTCTTCAGAACCGTAAGAGTAATTTGCATCGCCTCATTAATTATGAAGTCTCGACCGTTCTTCCACCACGTCAGAAAAATAAACCATAAAACCAGCGGGCACGATGGTGCATCCATCATTACCGATGCCGAAAGCCCGTAGCATCGGGTTTACGCTTACCTACAACAAATGAAGCTGCTGCCACGGTTGCATGCACCAACAAGGCTTCTTTAAACCTCCAGTAACAAATTATAATAAGCTGTAACACAATTACAACGACAAGAAACGTGGTAATTCGTTATCTACAGACAATGCACGAGAGGCACTCCATTTGAAAACATGGCGGCCCCTCCGCTTTTTTTTGTCCGCTGCTGTTTGAAAACCGGAAGTAATTCCACCCGACTTCCTTCCGATAAAACTGACTCAAACGACGGCCAATCAGATTAAGGAAACCTCTGACTTCTTCCAATGGCAGTCAACTATGCGAGAGAAATACCTTCCATGGCGTTTGGTTCCGCAGTTTATACACAGGTAACTGGTTTGGAATACTTAATATATGCATAATGTAGCACATGACAAACTGTGCGTGTATAGCACAATGGATACAATTTAAAAGCAATATTTAATACATTAAAACAATACTAATGTACAACGTATCCTTCCTATGCTTCTTGTGGAAATGTAATGGAGTCTAACAACCCTTCCCCCGACTTTCAGTGAATCGGTTCATCAATCAGGTGTAAAATTAACAATGAAATAAATACGCAATGAAAAATGTTAGGGGATGTTATTCTATTACGTGTACTCACCCAGCAAGCCTTAAATAATATCCAATTTGGTACACATTTGATTCGGAATGACAAAGGAGTGAAACGTACACATATTCAGTTTACTCCGCATTAAAATGTTGGGTTTAGTGACCATTTATTTTATACGGTACTCCATACACCATGTTTAACGATTAATGGCGTGTATATTCAATATGGTAAACAAACCCCGATATATATTTTAAAGAAAAAAATGTAATGGGCATTTGGTTTACTTACAAATTTTATACCCATAGCATCCTGAGGTTTAAATCCTACATACCCACCATATGTGCCCACTGTACATCATACATAAAAGAAATTACAATTAAAAACGAGTTCACAAATATACCATAAAACTAAAAGTTCAAGAAACTGTTCATTCAAATGGAAAGCGAAGTGGTGCAAATATACTCTAACAAAAACAAACCTAAGTGCTTAAAAATAATTCTGTAAAAATAATTCCAAAAATGACTACTTATGATACCAATATATTTTAAATTAAAAATAATGACCGCAAACCGTGGGCATTTGTTTTTTAAATTATATGCATGTGTATAAATATAGGCATCTATATATACACATTTTTAATTTTAAAATATTTCAGCAAGGTACAAAGAAATTACACATCTTCGTAAAATATCACATAGTGGTATTCACCGTTAGTCCTCAGTCCTCAGTCCGGTACCGGTATAGCCATGTTATACGTAAACGCAAAAGGCACAGATTGTTTTTTTTTTCTTTAAGAGTGAAAAATACTGGCACTCAGTGCTTCCAGAGACCGACAGTTTATTAAGATTGAGGACCCTTGATGTCAACGAAGAATTAATCAGATCCATGCTCATCGTCATCGTCGTCATCGTCCTCCTCCTTGAAAAAGATATTAAGAGAGAATCCATTTTGAAGATTTCACTCATGCTTATGCCAATAGCCAATAAGAATCCTAAATAAAATTTACATATTCTAATTAATACATATCTTTAAAAAAATATATATGGGCTTAGTTATCCATTTATTACTCTTTCTGCCCAATTATTAAAACACCACTTACCACTGTCTTGCCTTTGTGCTCCTGTGACCCTGTGGAAGTTGCCTCAAAGTCATGGATGGGTAGTGTCTTCATCCAGTTCAGCATGGACTTCTCCTCCAACTCAGTCTGCACAATCGTGGGGTAAATATGCTCTTCTTTGAAAGCAGCAATCTTATCTGCCTCCTGAGTCCAGTCCAGTGGCTCGTGGACACCATCACACCCAAAACGCTTATCATACTTCTCAAAATGCACCTTCTCCAGCACCAGGCCCAGCCCGGGAGCCTTGGGAATGTCCACCTTCTCCTCACCCCAGCTCCTGTCCTGGATGTCGACAGTGGCGTAGCCCTTAACTACAGCAATCACCAGCCCAATCATCTTGCGAATCTGGTGCATCATGAAGCTTTGACCTTTGACCTGGATGACAGCGAATTCAAGGCCCTGACGCACAAAGGGCTTCCCGCACTCCATCTCCATGATGTATCGGCGGGCACTGGGGTCCCGTGGTCCCTTCTGGGATGTGTAGTTGTGGAAGTTGTGTGTGCCCTTGAAGCGGCAGAGTAGACGGTTCACCATCTGCAGGGTCACCTCATCCATGCGGAAGCTGTTATCCAAAACATCAAGCTCCTTTGGAGCAAAGGCTATGGTCGGCATCATGTAGGCATATGTTCTGGCGTCACACTTGTTTTTGGAATTAAAACCTCCAGTTACACGCTTTAAGCCTTCAAATGAAAAAGCAAAAATATTTATGTAAAGTCAACAGGTTCATAACCATAACTAACTGATGCAAAAACAAACACATGCATACTAAATATATGCATAGTACAGTATTTCACAATATTTTTCATGCATGCATATGGCTTCCATGAACCATAGGTTACAGCAACACTACTAAATAAAACGCTACTAAATCTATACATTTTAACTTTAAAATTAATGTTTAACATCTGTAGTTTTCACAACAGTAGACAACTCCTTTACAGGAATAATGAACTGAAGACGTCGCTCACCCAAAACCTTCATTTGAGATGGCAGGTGACTGTTGATCTTGAGCAGGATGCCATCTATAAGCCACAGCTTCAGAGACACAATCTGCCCTGCAGCAGAAACACCCTGACCAGACAATGAAAATCACCAGGGCTGGTGATTGCAAAAATGAAAACTTTTTTCATTAAAGGATGCAAGTTACTTAAAGGGGCAGTTCACCCAAAAACTAAAAAAGATATTTTTAGAAGGGCTTTAGTGCCATCTGTCCATCAGGGTTGGGAGCTGCCTAGTCTTGAAGACACCAGCCATAGAAATGTTCTCTCGAAAAAAAAAAATGGGACCGAAAGGCATTTTCCATGGTGATAAAAGCACCAGAAAATACACTTGAAAAATTCTGCAAGGTTTCTTACCAGAAATAATGGCCCAGTTATTGAAGATAATCCACAGACTTTGTAGTGAGCAGTTTAATGTACAAACTATTTTCTTCTACCAAACTCCACACACCAATCATATCACTGCGCAGATATCGCTGGAGTGCTCATGTGCATGTCTTCTGCGCAGTGATATGATTGATGCAAACTTCCTCTTGAATTTACTTAAGGAAATAAGGCAGACATTACATAATGTGATCTAAAGGTACCTTGTCCGTCCTCGCACACCGCTGAAATGACATCTTCTTCATGTCTGCCCCATGGTTCTCCGGGATGCATCCTGACCTGACCAGTGCTGTGACCAGCTCATCTTCAATCGTCTTAAACTGGGAGGATCCAACGTTTCTCTAGAGTAGAACATGGTGAACCACAACATGAAATTGAGATTGAATGAAATTAAGCGAGAGGGAATAGCCAAATGAGAGGTGCGTTGCGAGGAGAAGCTAGAGGTACCTGCATCCCATAATAGCCTTTGCCTGAATATGCCATCAGCAGAACCACTTTTCTCTTTGGGAATTTCTTCACATCGGCGAGGGACTCTTTGGACGGACTTTGCTTCAGCCGCTTGTCGAGGTGTCCATCTTCACCCAGGTCACCATTCCCCTCAGCGGGTCGCTTCTGGGACTCCTCCTGCTCCCTCTGGAGCTCCTTCGATAGCTCCTCTGTACTCATCTCGTCAGGCAGCCGAATGCCACAAAGCCGTCTCCCTACACCTTTTGGCTCCGCCTAAAATAAAAACATAAGTACATAAGAATAAACGTGAGGGCTAAATCGAAAATTCTGAAAGTTAAGAAAACAAACAAAAAGTTGCAATGTTCACCAAGACAATTGCATCATCGAAAAAAGTCTCATCATTTATGATTACAAAACATTAATACTGGAGCAAGCTCAGTATTCAAAATGCAAGTTAAGGTTGTGCATGCAAAAGTGAGAAAAGGTCACCAAGGTAGAAAATATGCTAGATATGGACACAAATGATCTCAACACCTGTTTGCAGGTCTAGTTAAAGATAAGCACAGACAAGCCTTCTTTCCCAGCACCATCTCCACAGAGACATGCTTGAAGATGTGGAAAGATCGCAGAAGACTTCAAAAATAAACCCTTGGTTCTAGCTCTTGAGAGAGTTTTAACTAGTCCTGTGGCCTGTATCACTGGCTTATCGGGGTAACTTGTCGGATTAAAGGTAGTCTGGGCAAAATGTAAGTGAAAGAATATTAAGTCCATTTAAACTGTGGTACCGTAAATCCGACAAATTACCCCGATAAGCCAGTAACCCCGCTTCATAGTACAGGCCACTCGTCTCCCATGTATAAGATAAACCTACTTCAGAGTTACAATGAACAGCAGCAGGCTTGAATCTAACGGGGCTAAACAGTCGAAAAATACAACTCAACCAAGCTAAACCAGAAAGGAGCTATTAGCCACACTCCCAAACCTGGGGGGGGGGGGACCTCGTGACCTTACTGGATTCTGCCGTCTCCTTTTTCTTCGTACATCAATGACCGTCTCATGTCATTTTAGAGGTCTTGACTAGTAACAAAATCCAACTGACCGAGTCGACCTCGCTAGCTACCAGCCAAATATTAAAGTGATAAACACATTAATCATAGCATCGTTAGGGTTTAAAGGAAACAAAAGCATACCCAGTATACGTAAGATTTCTGTTAAGGCTGAAATATTCGAAAACAGGCGAGCATTTGTATAGTTAATGTACCTTTTACACCTACTTATCTCGTGCGAAAAATGGTCAGTTTATGTGTAAATTCAACATCAGCCCTGATTGCTACAAATAAAACATATTTTCTTCCCAATATACTGATCGTGGGCTTATTCCGTTCTTTCTGTAAACCAGATTAAACAGTGTACATTTACGTGAAAGTTTAACAGCACAAGACGAAAAAGGAGCATTCCTGGCTAAATACGTTTATTACAGCCAGAAACATTGTAGCCATGCTCTAATAAGTGTGCAAAGCGCTTTATATAACCACTTATGAGCTTAAAAACATTAAATGACCATTACATTTACCACTTGGAAGAAAATCCTCCGCACTGCACTTCCTGCTGCTCTCCGAACCCACGTGGAAAGCATCGCGCTGACCTCTAATCTGTGATTGTCGAGTTATCGCGAGAATACGGCAACGGGGTGCTTTCAAATGCCGAGTCCAGAGCAAAAATACGATTGTGCTTGCCACTTGGAAAGGAAGAAATATATGTAAATAAACAAAATAAGCCAGATATTTAAAGAACATAGGCCTTTATCGGAGGTATTTTCTGCAAAAAATAAAATGATACAATGAAAATACAATCTCCACTTTACCATTCAGTTTTCAAAGTCTATGCACAGAAATCCATCCATTTTCCAACCCGCTTATCCTACTTGGTCGCGGGGGGGCCGGATCCTATCCCAGAACCAATGGGCACGAGGCAGGGAACAACCCTGGACAGGGGGGGGGGGGCAGCCCATCACAGGACACACTCACACACCATTCACTCACACAGGCACACCTGTGGGCAATTTAGTAACTCCAATTAGCCTCAGCATGTCTTTGGACTGTGGGGGGAAACTGGAGTACCTGGAGGAAACCCCACAATGACATGGGGAGAACATGCAAACTCCATGCACCACCATATCACCCCCGCACAGAAATCCTGCTAAAGTGAAAAATAAAATGAAACAGCACTAATTGCATTTTAATTTTCTACTTTTGTATGAGTCAAATGTGAAAAACTAAAAAACAAAATTAACTGTTTAAACCGTTTTGTCCTTTCGTTTTCCAGTTGGACTTTTCATTTCCATCCTTCCAGCCAACCATCCATCATCCACCGTTTATCCGAGGACGGGTCGCGGGGGCAGCAGTCTAAGCGGGGAAACCCAGACCTCCCTCTCCCCGGCCACTTCATCCAGCTCCTCCGGGGGAATCCCGAGGCGTTCCCAGGCCAGCTGGAAGACATAGTCCCTCCAGAGTGTCCTGGGTCTTCCCCGGGACCTCCTCCCAGTGGGACATGCCTGGAACACCTCACCAGGGATGCGTCCATGAGGCATCCTAAGTAGATGCCCGAGCCTCCTACTTTGCCTATTCAAGTTCACAAATATATGTTAATTGTAGCAGGCAGTGGGCGGACATACCCGTCACTCATCTGCATGTGAACCAAATTACCAAATCAGACCATTACCTCTGGGTGCTTTGCTGCCCCCTGCAGGGCCCCTCCCAGGGTTTTCCGCCATCAAAATAGTGAAATGGGTTTGGACACACCCGTGAATGTTAGTTACGTTTAGCACTTTAGCTTTGTGTTGGATCATCAAAACAGAGCTCTTTAATAGAGAAGTCAGAAGAGATGTTGAGACTCGTTAAAGCCAATGGAAAGGTGCAAAAAGTTTCTCTGAACACACAACTTATCTACCTGCAAAACAGTCTTGGAGGTAAAAGAGGCTCCTACCCCGCATTAGCCAGTTGTACTAAATAAAGGGCTCACAGTGCACATGTGTATATACATATATATGGAAAAACTAATTCCTAGTGTAATATCAGAGAATATTTCATTCTTAATGTTTAACTGTACTTGCATTACAAAGACAAGAAAGCATTCTCTCTACAAATATGTATATGCAAATATATTGACGTGCCAACTGCATCTTTTAAGGTTCACTGTTGTAAAGTGGTTAACAAGTGAATAAAAATACAATGTTTTTAGACTCACTCTTCATGTGCATCACACACAAATAACAGAATAAATACATATGCTAGAGTAAGAACAAAAATGCTTATAATTATAAATACTATTATTTTAGTGGAACACAACAGTACACTTCAAACAACCCTTTATTTCTGTGGCATGTTCAAACCAGAATTACATCACAGTTATTGTTTTTTTTTGTTGTTTTTAATTGTTTTAGACTGTCAGGAATATGCTACAATCCAGCAAAAGTATAGCTTGCAGAACATCTAGGATAGTGTCTTGAGGTGCAGGATAATCTGCCTAAAGCAATCAAAATACTTAATAAACCAATAAATACTAAATATACAGACCTTATTTACAAGCTGTACTGAAGGATTATGATAAAAAATATACATTGAACAAACAACCACAAAATAAAATCATGTATATATATATATAAGCGATCGATAGCAAATTGTTCAAGTATCGTGAAATTATTTAGACACTGGTTTTGGTGATGTGTAAACCATTTGCAGAGAAGGGTATGCATGTGGGTGTCCACTGTTTACATTCATTTACATAAATCCTGGGTGGGGTGGTAAAGGTGACACCACCACCAGACATCCAAAAGTCAGACAGTGCTTTTGTCCATTGGCAGCCCCAGTGAACGCGACCAAATATGGGAGGCCAGGTTTAATGGCTCTCGTTGGAGATCCTTAGGCACGCCTGCTTCTCTCTCTTCTGCAAAACGTCACTAAAGAAGTGCAGGTCCTCCTTGCGTTACTTTTGGGATCCGAACCCATGTTGTTTTCCGATGTCGTTCAGACGCTGTTGCACCACCCATCCGACTGTCATGCAAAGGCTGGAGCTACACCAGCTCAGAGTTAAGCTCCAGGTGTATAATTACAATAAAAAATGCAGTCAATTTTATTTGAATCACTCATCATACAAAAACTCTTAGTTTTACACAACCATCCACCCCCTGCTGAATTCTCCAGTGGAGGGGGAGAAGAAAGACAAACACACTCAAAGTAAAAATACATTTTATAAAACCTAGCTTTTTAACAGTGTACAAATTAACTCTGAGGACTTCCAAAAGGCGCTCCAGCAAGTTTTTTCCTCTTTTCTCATAGCTTATAAACTTCCTCCCACACAGACAGACAAAAACAGATCAATGCAAACCACTACTGAGAAAAAACAGCATCCAACCGAAGCACAAATACACCTTCCAAAAAAAAAAAAAAAAAAAAAAAAAGCAAAAATATATATTTCTCGAACTACACATAAAAGGAGAATGGCACATGGGACTTCTCTGTGTCTTCGCATACTGGTTACTTGAAGTCATCCATATACAGTACTTGGTTCATTCATCCATTACCTAGTTGTTTTGCAGTGTCTGAAACAAGGTGCACATGCTGTTATTAAATCGGAGCCTCGGGTCCAGGTATTTCATGCGTTAGCTGGTACAGTCCATATCAGGCCCAGCCTCACTGTGTCCACATGGCTTGAGTTGATTTAAGAGTCTGCCATTTTTTTTTTATCATTATTTTTCTTTTTTTTCCTGTTTTTTTTTTTTTAGTGTCAACATGGTTACGATTCCAGGACAGCAGAATGCTCCTAAGAATGCTCCTAAGAATGCTCCCACCCTTGGACTTGAGTTAAAAAAATCTTAGCAAAAAGTAGGA
>JABFEB020000040.1:7914897-7926512 GCA_019775895.2 Stomatorhinus ivindoensis
TTTCATGAGATGTGGGGGGGGTGGGGGGGGTTGCCTCAGATTTCTCTGCTACATTTCTATAAAAAGGTACATACATTCAAGCCAGGAAACACTACAAAATGCATTACACGCATCAGCGTTAACCGCCGAGTCCAAGACTGGGTTCAAACAGTGCAAAGGGATTCCAAACGTGTCATGGGTCATGGCAAACAAAGGCATCTTATGGAAACGATACTCAACCCCTACGGTGACAAGCTGGAGGGACCCCCCCGCTTCATCTAGCAAACAAAGTGAACTGGCAAAGTGACTTGTGACGTTGTGAACGAGCGACTGGTTTAATTCTGGTGTGTTGTATCGTGTCGTGCTTCTTGGTTAGAGTAGGTCAGTTGCTACAATAGCGAGACGAGCGAGAAGAGCGAGCGGGCACCAACGCACACAGCTCACTCCCCCAGATCTGATAGCCGCGGCTGTCTTTCCAGCATCATGACAGCGCCGCTGTAATACTTTGGTCTAAAAACACCCCCCACCACCAACCCCCGGTCCTTCCTATACAGGCTCTACTAACGATCGATGCTGGACATTCACTAAGTGAAATCTGACTTACGTGATTGTAGTGCAAAGAAAGGTGCCCCCTCTTACTTTAAAGGCTTCAATTCACTGAAACGGTAAAAAGTAAGAAAGAACAATCCCACAAAAAGTCACTGAAAGCCATCTAGTTTGATTGAGCAGAGAGAGGTCGATCATCTCTGCAAAGGCGACCGGCTGTCAGGCAAAGATTTCAGCCATCCATCTCCCCTGGGTCACACTCAGGGTAGATGTGTCTTCCTCTGGAGGTCCGGTCCGTCACACACACCTATCCTGAAACCAGTGATGCTGAGTGAGTGTATGGATCAATGGCAGATGGGGGTCCAAGCTGTGAAGGGGTGGGTGAAGGGGCGGCTGTTTTTGGGTGCCTCCAGGGCACTACAACAGGCCCAGAAGACCATCCTCTGCCTTTAGCCTTTGGTGACGGTTTGGCAGCAAGGTGCTTGGGGGAAGAAGCTGGGGTCACAGACAGGAGGAGGGAAGGGCGGGGGGACGCAGCTGCGGCCCTCATGAGCACAATCCGGACTGCAGAGCTGAAAGGCGGCGCTCGATGCACAGCTTACCTGTTAATGGGACGAAAATTTATTTATTTTTTTTACTAAGAAACAGTGCACACACGTGCGCTCACAGAGGAAACAAGTCAAACCGTGTTATAATGTATCGAGTTCAGTATCACCCAAGACACTACTACTAATTTGTAAGCAGGCAATTTTGCATTCTGATGATCTATATCCATTTAATCAACTTCCGGAGAAATTTGGCTCAAGTACGCTTAAGAGCATTACTTATTCTTATCAATTAATATTTTGCAAATTCATCGTGACCCAACAGAACATCAGCAATCTTATAAGAAGGGTAACGTTTCGCTGGGCCACCGAGCTGCAGAACGGAGCCACCATGCGCCTGCACGCGCACTTACATTTGCTGAGGTTGCACACATCCGCCTGCTCAGTCACCACGCGGGACAGACCCTCCATGAGGAGCAGGGCTTTGTGGTACCGGCCCGTAGAAGGCGATCCGTGGTGGAACATCTCATCCAGCGCTGCGGACTGCACCTGGAAGAGCACAAAGGGGCTGCTCAAGCGGCACTGCGGCTGTACTACAGGAAGAGCACAAGGGGGCTGCTCAAGCGGCACTGCGGCTGTACTACAGAGGACCCCACGTACGCTGTGAAACTCATCCCAGTTGCTTACCTAGTTATTAACTAGTAGCTTAGCTGCTTTAACCAAAGACATTTCTATATTGTCTATACCTTTATGCAGGTTATTAGTACCTTTTTTGGTATCTACACCAACATTATTTCACTAATAGGATATATGTTAACTCAAGATGCATACGGCAATTTTTACCAAAGCAGTTACATACTAATTTCATCATGGGAATAACAGCAATGTCCTCACCCATAACCCATACCAGGGCACAGAGGTTTTGGGCAACATGCCCACTTCTGCCTGTATTCGAGCCTGATTCAGGCACATGCTGAAGTCAGTGTGTGTGAGTGTGTGTGTGTGTTTGTGTGCATGTGTATGTGTGTGTGTTGGGGGGGGGGGGTTACCATGTGCACAGCATGGCTGTAGATGAGTTTCTCCGCTGCAATGCTGTTGATGCGATCCATCAGCCGCTGCTTGTGCACGAAGAACGGCTGCAAACGCATGCTGAGGCAGCGGCAGGACGACACGCTGGACTTGTACAGTTCGTTCAGCTTCTTCACCACTGCGCGGGTTACAACAAAACAGCAGGGGGCGCAGTGGTTACTACAATCTTAAATCAATTAAGAAAAAAAAAAAAAACACACAGACAATCTGAAATAAATACATACATAACCAAACAGGATTGATTGATGAACAGGTGAATGAATGAACAGCTTTTTTTTCCTTTTTTTCTTTTTTAAAACAAACATTCTTAATTGAGGTGCTCAGCCAAAGTGAGCAAAAGAAAAAAAAGAGTAAAACAGGCACAAAGTCACACTGTGTCTCACAGTAACAAGAAAACAGATGACATGTTTCTGCTGTGTTCAGTATGGGGGGGACAGCGTGAGCGGTGCTATGGGGGTGTACACAAGCCCCCACAGAGTCTCACCTTGCTTGACGGCAGACGAGGGGAAGAGCTCGTTGTGCCGGACTCCCTCCATGGCGGCCTGCAGCCCTGATGCCAGCAGCTCTGCCGCCTTCATGTACAGCACCAGCTGCTCTGCATAACTGGAACACGCAAGCATGTGTGCGCACACGCAAACACGCACGCACATTCAGCACACTGCGGTACTGCAGCAATGGCGATGTCTAGATATGAAGTATCGTTTTTGGATTAAACTCTCCAGAATAGTAAAAGGGTAAAAATAATAACAGCAAATGCAACATAATACAGAAAAGCCTGAGGAGGTCAACCAGAGGCTAGAGATGTCATTTGAGAACTGAATGGTGTCTGTCATGTGCATATTACATTGTTGGGGACATTACTGAAAAAGTGGTTCAATTTCCTATAAATATGTGACTGCAATCAAAAAAACTAGAAATGCTAGAAGTCTAGTACAGTAAAATCCCGTAAAAGTGGACTTGCTTATAACGCAATATCGTCTATAAAGAACGAGGTCCGCTGGTCACGGCCATGCGCCTTTAAGAACATGCAGGAAAAGCATCGGCTATAGCGACACACACATATAACGGAATTTCGCTTATAGAGGCCAGACAATTTGGTCCCCAGGGCCGCTTTTGGCTGTAGTTTTGTACGGTTATAACGGACATGCAGCTCCGCCTATAAGGCGCTTGGCGTGCCGGTGATATCCAGCGCAGAGACGTGGTCGGGATTATTAATAGTCGCCCATCTGATCAGGTAAAGTTGGATAACTACAGGTACAATATAATAATCTATACCACAAGTGTGTCTGCTGGGGTGTGGCATGAGTAAATGGTGTCCTGTAGTCGTCCTGTATGGCATGAGTAAATGGCGTCCTGTAGTTGTGTTCTGGGCAACTCTGGATGTAATGGACTGTTTTGCCAGGTCCCTCGAAGTCCATTAAAATGGCATATTACTGTATTCTGTTTGGTTACTAATGGTTATGGTTAAGATTGTCATTGTTGGGATTAGGGTTTTTCCCATAGAAATGAATGGAGAGTCCCCACAAAGACATGAATACAAGTGTGTGTGTGTGTGTGTGTATGAGTACATACACTTAAACTTGCATCCTTAAAATGTAGCAATATACTTTCAGCAAATAACTGTAAATTATATATTTTGTTAACTGTTCAAAGAAAATGTAGAAACCCTGTGGGACCTGGAATCTGAACAAACAGCTGTCAGCTCTGCCTGCCCCCCTACCTCCACTCGCGGCTCAGCAGGCTGATCTGGTCGGCCACCAGGCTCTGCTGCTGCAGGAAGGAGGCGTCCAGGCCCTCAGTGCTCTCCAAGGTGCTACCCTTGGTGCTGGCGATCTCCATGACGCAGTGGGCAAACGCCAGCGTGAAGCGCAGCCCGCGCAGCGTCTCCGTGTGCTCCTGCTGCAGCGCGGGGAGAAAGTATCGTCAGGAAAGACGACAAGACGGACAGAGGGAGGAGGACAGGGATGAGGAGGATACTGAGGAAGAGGAAGGAGGAGAATGAGAAGGAATAGGGAGGAGGTGAATAGAGAAAGCAGGATAAGGCAAAGAGGAAGGAGTAGAAGAATTGAGGAGGACAAGAAACGGAGGAAAAGAATTAGAAGGCAGAGAAGAATCAGAAAGAGAGAATAAGACTGAGAAAAAGAAAGGAGGACAATGAGGAAGATTATGATTCATATAGCTGGATGAGTGTGTCCCCCTTCTGGGACGAGCGAGGGAGAGCCCACCTCCATAAGCGTCTCCTCGGGCAGCTCGGGGGCCTCGAAAGTGACGGCACCCTCCAGGTTGGCTGCCACGGGGTCGGTGAAGCCAAATCGGGGGCTGGATGTACCCTCGCAGCCGTCCATGAAGGTGCCTGCGGGGGCCTGCCGGCTGCTGAAGGACCCAGCGGAGCTGATGGAGCTGGATGAGCCCACTGCAGGGAGATGGGGGTGGGGCCAGGTACTATCTCAGCACGTTCCTCAGCAGAGACTGAACGCACAAAGCGGGCCAACTGAACGGCTTGTGATTTTAAGCATGCTTATGTCCTACCTGAGAACATCCTGGTGCGCTGAGTCTGCGGAGGAGTGCTTCCGCTGGGTGGGGACCCCACCGTGAACACCACTGGGCCCGGGCTCCCTGAGACAGCTGCAGTACCACCCCCACCTACAGGGGGTGCTACAGGAGCAGACACTTACTGAGAAGGCTGGATTGTGGGTTTGATCAACAAAATCAAGAAAGTCAGTTCACCTTCATTTTTATAGCTACACCAATACGTATCGTACGATATCCTACATAATACAAAGACACAAAAAAACATCTTTTGAATAAATAAAGCACTAAAGGCAATTTACTTGTTTATCTAAAGTTGGCATTACACCCATTGATTAAACTGAATATTTAGTGATGTTATCTAGGTCAAGCAGATTGCTGAAGGCAAACGATAACATTAACTTTAAATTGAAACAAACTTCTGAAGAATCAGTCCAGGAAGACACTCAGCTGCATTCACAAACACACAAGTCACTTGGGGTAAACATGCCAATTTTAAAAAAGCAACCCATGCGACGAAATGCCCTAAAGCCTACCACCTTACTCTAATTATGAGTCTAGACTACTTGCAGTGTTAAATAATGGATAGATGTCTCTTTTCACCAGTCTCACGATTTATCGAAAAGAAACAAAAAGAGATGACAAACAGGGTAGACATGCTGTGAAAGGCCGGACGTCGACTGTGCCCCATACCGGCTGTCTCCATGGGCTTCTCCCCACTTAGGCTCTCACTGCTTCCTCCGTCCAGGAGCTGCGCGCCAAAGGCGGCCTTTAGGAGCATGTCGGACAGCCGTCCAGTGCTGAGAGACCTGCCAAGGATGGAGCACAGGGAGACCGTTGAGGGGGGGTGGGTGTTCCTTGAGAGATAGGCCAGCCCTCAGCATGAAAGCTCAGGCTCAGCTTTCCATGGGGCTGGATGGAAAGACCTTAAATCTCCATCACAGACCAAATAAGGTTAACCTACAGCTTCAGGAAGACTTTCCCAGCTGCGTTTCTGGCGGAATTTCTTAAAATCACTAAAAAAAAAAAAACCCGCTTACAATCTATTAGCAGAAGACTTTAATCCCGATAAACCAAACCACTCTTGGAAACTAATGGTAAACAAAAGGATTACATATTTGCAAATGTTTGTGTTTGTGATTGTGTTTTGTTAGCTAAATTATTCTTTTTATCCATTCTTTGTGAAAAAAACTGAATATTTCATTAAGGTTTTCTCTTTGGTGAACACAATCGACACTTACAGCAAGCACTCAAGCAACTTATTTCATTTAAACCAAGAAAACACAAGTATGTCAGGAAGAGCAGAGTTGATCAATGCAGTCCAAATATAAGTAACCTATTTTCCAGTCCTTTCGTAGTGCATCATTTTAACAAATGACCAGCCTGAGCGTTTCTCTGACAGGGGTCCAGTCACACATTTTGAAGGCAACAGTTCCCTTCATGCTACACATCAATTTTCAGCAAATTTTTAATTATCATCTACCCTGTTCAGTTTAATTATCAGCCATGGCCACCTGCATTTCTCTCAGCAATTTAGTTTCCTTTGTCCAATCCTCAAATGCATCGCCTTCCTCCGCAACGCACAACCTGCACAACATGGAACGTTTTTACAAAGCTGTTTCATGTAGTTGAAAAGCTATTCTAGATTCCAAACTTCCAAATTAAATTTTTGGCAGGTTTTTTGACGTTTTATCTTTTTTTCTAGGCTTTTAAACATTCACGTTTAATGTTTTTATTCCAATTTTATAGTTTTTATAAATAAAACTAGCCTGTAGGAGATGCTCATGTCGAATATAAGGTTATTCAGAATAATTCACTGCTTCTTAATCCATATTGCCTCAGAATGATGAACGATAACTCATTCAAGCCCTTTAATTAATGTTGTTATTTTCGTACTGGAAACCAACCAGCTTAGGTCCTCCCTGTCAGAATGTGCCTCTCCTACCTTCCAAATGAGCCAGGAGCTCCCTCTGGCGCCCGGGGGACAAAGCCAGGCTGGACACCAGGCCCCAGGCCCAGGTCCTTCAGGTCTGGAACAGTCCGGTTGCGGGTCGGGGTCAGGACCAGCGCCTGCTGCCCCAGCAAAGTAACCAGGTTCTGAGAGCTTGGTGGCTTGGGGAACTCAAAGGGAGGCATGGTCTAGAGGTGGGAGGACGGGGACAGTGAATAAACCGCAGCTGGCAAAATTAGAGCGTGCCCCCTAAGGGAGGGGCAAACCTGGGTGCCAACTCACCCTAGTGGGGGAGCCAAGAATGGTGGGCAAGGGGCTCCGCTGGATGAGGTCACTCAGCTTGGGTGAGGCGTGCTGGAGCAGGCTGCAGGATCGTGGGACCAGTGGGTCCGAGTGCTGCTTGCGGATCTTCTGCCTGCCACCATCGGCAGCCTCCAGCAAGCAGGGGGCGCTGTGGAGCCGAGAGCCAAGCCCTTGCTGCTGAGGGAAGAACTCGTGGCCCAGTGCAGCTATAGCCCACAAAAAAAAGAATCAAATATTATTCATCATTACTACTACAGTGCTAGTAACATCTACAAAAGCACCAGCAAGTGTTTAAAAGCATAGAACATGAATTAAAGGAACTCAGTGTTGACCTGCCTAGATATTCCCAATCCCTGGGGCAATACAAAAAGAAAAAAAATGAGAACAGAACATTACCAATAATCCCCTTACCACTCAGAATGGCCTCACTTTGAGGCAAGGCAAAAAATAAATAGATCAAACGGCAGAGCTTTCCGCATCCTGAAAACCAGAGGACACATAGCAAGTTAGCAAGCGGCTCACCGGTGCCGTGCGAGGTGCGGCCCAGCTCTGCTCCCATACGAAGGGTCTGCCCCGGCATCTCAGGGATGGTGCCCACTAAAAAGCAGAGCAAAATGTCAGTTAGCATCCTAGGGCATTGAAGAGCCAGCCATCACTACAGTTACACATCAGGGGAATATCAGGTGACCGGTCCACTCAGCCACTACACCTGTTCAGGGATCAGAACTTTTGTTTCAATAACACTTTCTATGAATGCCATGTCTATAAGAATCCATGAACACATTGATAACATATTGTAAGGCATTCACAAAGCATTATAGACATGGCTATAAATATTTATAAAAAGGCACAACACATTATAGCCATGTTTACTATGCGTTATGAATGCTTTAAGCACCTCTCATCTATAATTCACTATAGATACCTTAATAATATAGTACAAAGCATCTTTAATTCTTATACTGTCCATTATAGTGCATTATGAAGGCACCTATAGTGCATTATACATAACAGCTTCATTGAAGCTTACGAAGCATTATAATCAACACTATAATGCCTTATGACTATCAATAGAACCTGTAATGCTTTATTAATTCTTATACTGACTGTCATAATGCATTATGAATGCATCTATGTTATCTTTGTTAATTGTCCCCCATTAAATAGATCTGCAGACAGATTCTGAAACCCAAACCCAACTGTAGCCCTTCTTTCCATAATCCAGGCTCCAACAGCATCCATAATTAAGTCCCTGTTCCTCCCTCCTATTCCCGTTATCTAGCTCTGCCTGCCATCTCACCCTGAGCGAGGCCAACAGTGTATTAAGTGGCAGATACCTTGGGGGGAAGGCTGGTAAGGTCTGGAGCCGCCCCAGGACAGCCTGCGGGTGTTGAAGACAGGCCCTGGGTCTCCTAGGTATGGGGGAGATGTTCCGGTCTTCCCGAATCCCAGGCAGCCGCCGCTGGAGCACCGGCGAGGGGACGGAGCCACAGCCCTGCTCAACGGAGCCCGTGTGAGACTCATGCATGGGGTCACTCTCAGTCAAGCTTCTAATACATTATATCATACATCACTGCTTGTGTAATAAACTGTTGCAAGTATACCATACATATATACCAAAGCACTGTCAATTACACTGAAACTTGGAAGTACAAAGCCACAGACCCAGGAATGGAGCAAAGAGGTGAATGGGGGCGTAACTGACCTGGGAGAGCCCCCATGGCTGGGTTCCAGAAGGTTCTGTTCCAAGCGCTGGTAGTTATGAACCTGGGTGGGTACTGGAATGGGCACTGACTGGCCATAGGTGCTGGAGGACTCTGCTGGTCTGCTGCAGGCCAGGCGACAGATGGAGGGAAGTGGAGAGAAACAGATGGAAAGTGAAGGAGAAGTCATCCCTTCTGGGTTATAATACCTTTACCACAAAAATTCATGCATGCTTTGGTAAAAAGGACTAAACTGAAACTGGAGCAGAGGTAGGTTTAGACAATGTATTGGTGGTGCGGTCATGAGTGTGTTACAGAGAACAGGGAATCTGTGTGGCTCAGTCCGACGGAAAGTACTCTGGACAGAAAAGGTGAATACAGCTTTCTTTACAGGGCCCTCGTGGCAATAAATGTTCACACAATCTGAGACATGCATGCAGAAATATCCAGCCAGCTTTGCGCCTTCTCTGGTGGAGATCGTCTGCATGTCATACTTAATACGTGATGAGGCACAACAATTGTCTCAAAGTTGTGCGTACCAACTTAGAAATTAGTATATAAGATTTAAACAGAATAGAAACATCTCAAGAGACCCCAAAACACTGTCCATCAGCGATCCCCCCAAAAAACATTAGGGCCTAAAATTCAACTAGGTTAACATCAGAAAAGTAATCACAAATAGAAGCAGGTCCATTTTAAGGGTTTACAGCAGGGCTCCAAATTCTGCTCCTGGAGGCCCAGTCCGCAGCACAGTTTGCAGATTTTCCTGCTCAAATACACTTTATTCAGCTCACCAGCTAATTGCTAGGTTTAGTAGGTATGTTTCAGCAGGGAAATTTGTAAACTGTGGTGCAGACTGGCCTTCAAGGAACCGGGGGAACCTTGGTTTACACCCTTAATCTGTGACTTATTTCATAAGTACCTTATTTCATATGATATTTATACTGATCTGAAGAAGCTGTTTTTTGTTTTTCTTTATACTATAAAAGCATGTTAATTATTATGCCAATACACGATGTATTGGATCTTAGATGACTTTGCTTAAGCATAACATTTCCCCTCCCCTATTAAGCATATCCCATCTGAATTAAATAGATTCTTTTTCACTTTTAATGTCATGAAAAATATGAATATTGCTTAGCTCATATATTAATTTTTTCCCCCTCACTTGCATTTCATAGAAAACACAAACTTGAATTTTATTCCCCACTATACTGATCCATTTCTCAGATGCCTTTATGAAAAAAGTGACTTACCAGACAGGGAAGGGTTAAAATTTGTCATTTCTACCAGGGACTCGAACCTACGAACTCTGTGTTGTTAACTTAATGCTCTATTTGGTGAGCTACCAGAGCTACTAAATCTTTGGCAATAACACTTAACCTCTCTTATAAAAAGCAACCATTCATTTTAGAGGACTAGCTTGGAGTGGCATATAAACCTAACTTTACGTTGTTCCTTTCAAAAAAAACAAGCTCAGGCCATTCAAAATGATGTTTTCTGTGTGTTACTAAAGATCCTGAGTGCTGGTAGCATTTTTATAGTATGCAAGTACAGCAACAGCAGACCAAAGAGAGTCAATAGGCCTCACCTAAGAAGGCCGGGCGACCCACTGAAGGAAGGTGACGGTGACCGGGTCCCGACTTGTGCCACACGGCCACCAGTAGAGGCCAGCAGTGAGCTCCTATTCGTGAAGACAAAACAGGGAAGAGTCAGCCCTCTGAACTCCATGCTTATGTATACATGCATAAATTCCCCCAACCCTTAACACACAGATGATAATCTCTGATTAAATGTTGGAGCTCCTGAAGCCCCCCAAATGTTTTGATCACCAGCGCAATTGGGGGGGGGGGTTCCCTGATTACTCACCCACTGTACATCAGGCTGTCTTGCACAGTCTTACCCCCTACCACCTCACAGGTCATCTCACCTACAGAGGAGAGAGAAATTAACCCAATCAAAATCCAGTTAAAAAAAAAAAAAAAAAAGCATTTAATGTTCGCCACTGGAGACTGACGTTCCTCCATTAATCTTGGCCTCTGGGATTCCATTTCATATCCACATAATACTTCAAATTTTAAAAGGGAGTCTGAAGATTTGGCAAGCTAATCCAGATTCTATGCAGTCTGCTCATTCTGCCTTTCTGCGTCTCAGTAAATTTCCAGCACGGACGCGCGTTTTCTGCCGCCGTCTCATCTTCCTTAAAGGTGAAAGGGGCTTACTGGGCAGCTGGGCTGGCACCATGACAAAGTCATCCATGTCACAGGAGGAATTCTTGCTGCTGCTGTTGCCGGCAGAGTCCTTAAGCAGGAAACCCGGTGCATCTTGGGTAGGGGACGCCAGGGCCTTGTGCTGCAGCTGCTGCATCTCAGCCACAGACTGCTGTCGACATGTGGTGGGAGTGAGGAAGACCACCAAAGCCTTAACGTCCTTTTCAATAACTCCTATATTCACAGATACTGCAGCTCCTTAATACACAGAGTAAGCATCTTCATACCAGCCTCTTTAAAACAAAACAGCGCTAGACGCTTGTATTGACCATGACCCCTGTGCAGAAGCTTTACTCCATTGAGTTATGAGTCAGTTAAAGGTATGTTGGACCGCAACACTTACTGCAAGTTTTTGGGCATTTCTTGAGGAGCCCAACCTGCAAAATCCACCATTTCTGGCTGCACGCAACCATAAGTTCAAGAAAATAGTCTGGGCTTCGATGCCTCTCAATGAATGGATCCCTTTTTTCAGCAGCATTTAATTGTAAATACCAATCCGCAACCTCAAGGGCATGAAAGCAGCATTGTTTAAGTTCCACAGGCGGATGGGGGGGCAAGGGGGGTCGGAGGGGGGGTCTTACGGGAGGGGAGGCCAGGTGGGAGGTGGAGGAGCTGCTGCAGGAGCTGGCAGAGCCGGAGCTGGGGTATGAAGGCATGGACACCGGGGCAGCTGTCAAAGACACGGTCACTGTCACTGTCA
>JABFEB020000040.1:7926612-7950265 GCA_019775895.2 Stomatorhinus ivindoensis
GTCACTGTCACTGTCATGAACACCAGGCACGTGAATTTACCAAACACCACAGTTCATATCAGAGCCTCATCAACGTGATTATTTATAAAAAACACAGAACACGAGCCACAGGCCTCATCACTAAAACAGTATTACAATCAGGAATCTCTGACAGAATCCATCTTTAATGGTATGTGCATAAGTCCCTCCCCCGAATCACTCACATTTCTTCATGGATGAACTTGCTTCTAGAAAAGGGTGTCTGAAGAACTCATCTGGAGAGAAAAAATGGGTGAAATGCGTAAATTTCCTGTGAAGAAGACCTGCTCGTTGTCCTAAATTTTGTCCTGAATGTCACTGTCCTAAATGTCCTCAATGTTCAGGTACATGCTGTCCTTTTTCTGGCTTAAACTGCAACCTCATAATCATGGGTTTTAGCTCATCATTTAGGGGCTGGAACCAGCAACCTTCCGATCACATGCACAGATGCTTAGCCCACACTAACCCAAAAGACCGCGAATGCTTGGCAAAAATATACTGACAGTTTTCACCCAAAGGGACACACCTCATTCACACACAATCTGTGCTTCTGAACATTTCACCCATGTTAAAGTACTTCACACAAGGGTACAACAGCTGTGACCTGAACCAAGAACCCCTTGGTCACACAGCATTTAATCCCCACCCCCATGTGAACAACCAAGAAGGGATGTATAGGTCACGGACCAAAGTCCATGCGGTCCTTGTGGTTGCGCTGCAGCAGTCCCTGGAGCAAGTGTCTAAGATATGCAGATGTCTCCCGGGGGATGCTGGGGGGGGGGGGGGTGCAAAAAAAAAAATTAAAAATCATTATTTTTCACACATGCACTCACTGTTTAAACATGCCCTGCAGCAAAAGCAAACTGAAAATTGTAGTTTACTATTTTTACATCTTTAATTTATCTCTATAAACTCTAAATCTGAGTCTAACAATATATACTTTACACTTAAATTCATATCAAGATACAAAATCCTACAAACAGACAGAAAACTAAGGGACTGTATGATTCAAAATCAAATTAAGCGTAGGAATGATGCTTTTAAATTCCAAACGTGAATGTATGTATGTATGTGCAGGTTTTCACTGGAGATTGAGACATTCATACTTTAGTCAGGCAGCTATGTGGGAAGACCTGAAAATGTCAGTGACAGGATAGGTCACTGGTAGGGTGTGTGTGTGTGCGTGTGCGTGTTGGGGGGGGGGGACTAATAAAGTAGTGTGTGCAGACAAAGGCCCGATGTACACAAACAGCGGCCACTTTGTGCGTAAGAAGCTTGACAGAGCCGAGGTTGATGCCTGGCTCTTAAAGTCGCTTTACATCTCTGAACCTTAGAAATGCCATGGGATCGCCGTGTCTCAATCGCCGATCGCTCACTGCGATCTCCATGACTGGTCATGCCCTGCTTCTCTGATGCAACGTACAGGAGGTATTTCTCACAGCTTTGCCCTTCAGGCATTCTGGTCTGACTCACGGGTTTCATGACGACTGTCAAATGGCCCAAGTCACAATAGGGTTATAGCCCAGCATGCACCCAAGTCCGACCACCAATGAGGGGCGAGAAAGGAGGCCGGGCAAGGTAACCGCGGCAACAGCCGCCTGGCAGGATGTGGACAAATAAGGGGTACGTTGCCCAAAAGTTCCTGTTATCAACTTACGTAGTTGGACCTGTTGATTGGCATGGATCCAACTATGAAAGCCACTCAACATTGTTAGTAAATATGCTTTAGGCAAACAGTAGGTGGAACTTACTTGGGGCTGAGATTCTTGTTCTTCTCATAGAAGAGCCGGAGATCCTGTGGACTGCTTGCCTGGGAGAAGATGACACGGGCGTGGCGTCACATTAGCAAGGTCAGGTGCACCCACAGAGGTTACCTTCAAGCAGGGCTGCACAGCCTCTGCGAAGCGCCCATCCTCACTCAGCCTTCTTCCAATTAACACAATCCTGATGAAACCGGGTGCCTTACATCAGGATCCATTACAGAGACTGAATACGTCCTGAACCCATTGACCTAACTGACACAAAGGCTTTGGAGAGAGTTTGATATTGAGGCAGGGAGGCACTTAACTTAAACAGAAAGATCTATTTATCGGGGGGAATCGTAATTAAATATCGGGGGTACCCACCCCCGCCCCAGTTCCTTCAGCACCAGTAAAAATTCTGGACACACATACTGAAACTCATTTGTACTTTAACAAGATAATGACCCTAAAGCACATCTTGAGGTTATGCAAGTACCCACAATCCCTCCAGCTAAACCCCACTGAGCTGCTTTGGGATTGGTCGGGTCAAACAGCAAGAGCAAATCAACCAGCTTGTCCCAGGAACTGGAAGAAAACTGAGATTCTGAACTGTTCTCGGTCTTCCAGGGTGAGTAACATCGCTAAGACACAAATACATTAAAATCTGGTGTGTCCAGACCTGACTGCTACTGTAAGCCCCTGAACTGACAGCACTTCACCTGATTGGTCAGGGGACTGTCCCAGTCACTGTTCAGGCATCACCCTGAGCAACAGAATTTATGCAGAATAACATTTCTTTGCATCACCCCGCCCACAATTTGATTTGCACAGCCGAAACCTGTCAACCACTGTCCGGGAAACTCTGGAATTTACGCAAAATCTTTCAATTCCAGAAGACTACAGGCAGAGACAACGTATGGTACTGTGTTTGTTTTGGTCAGTGACACAGAGTGGTGAAACAGAGAGGCATTTGTGCCTACTCTGCTGCGGGGACTTTAAACATCTACAATTAGCCATCAATGAAATGACAAAATCAAAATCTCACACATCAGTCTCAAACATAGAAAACTGTGACACTGTTTCCACTGTAACAATCTTTCCAATCTTTCCAAATGGAAGAACAGAAGCAATGCTATTTAAAACAGCTTCTTAACCTAGACAAGCAAGATGTATATAAAAAACATTAGTAATACTAGAAAGAGATAGGCGAAACGTACCATGAGATAAGATAATACATTACTGACTGACACGCTGACAGCAGCTGCGTTTAACACTATTTTCAACAGAGCTGTCTGCCATACCCTGGGAACGCATTGCCAAACGCTGTTTACAGTCAGAGATCATCTGAGAGCTAGTTACTTCCTCAGGCAAGGACATTTAAAAAAATAATAAAAATAGGCAGAACTTCATGGCAAATGGAGACAGCAAGCACTCTCCTATTACAAAAATAAGAAGGGTAATGACCAAAGCTGGCTCTAAACCTATTTCTGGTAGCTAGAAGTAGAAATGTCCAATGTCCACAAACAGCTTATTATGACAGGGTTTCACAATAAGGAACCCACTGACTCATTCTGTTTATTTAGACCATCCTCATGGACGGCAAGCTGTCATTCCCTCCCCCAAAAAAGTGGCAACTGACCAAAACAGCTTACAGTTGCAGAAATGAAAGCCAAGGTCTGTCGGAAAATCTGTTACACAAAAGAATGTCTTCCAGATCCTAATTATAACATAGAAATTACACAACCTCAATAGCTTCGAAGGTAGTGCATGGGGCAGAATGTAGCTCAGGGGTCTGGAAGACAGCATTTGGACCCCTGTGAAAGGTACTCGCAACTCTTGATTAACAGTTTCTACAAGCAAGTCCGTGAGCACAAATATTTAGCAAGTCTGTTATTGCACAACAGCAATCTGACTTGACAAGCGATTCCAATCAGATTTATGGGTATGCCTATCTCGACAGACAGCTTATGGCTGAATGAATAAAATGAAAAACAGTGGCTCACATGTGCAACTTTGAACTCTTATGGCTACATATTCCAAATATCATGTAGGAGAATGTGGCAGGTGGACTGACTTACTACTCTGCCGAGGACAGACATTAACTTTGTATAACAGGTCTGACAACTGTGCAATAGCCACAATAACGCCTGCTGCCCACCCCCCCCACCCCATTCACATCTGAACAATAATTACACACTTGAGATGAGCATTTCAGGAGCCGTACTACATCGAGTACCACTGCGAATAGGGAACACCTCCACATTTCGCCACGCTATAATTCCTAAGTGAACTACTCCGAAATGATCTGAGCAGTCTCAGAGAGGTAGGGAGAGAGAAAAAAATAAATACATGCATTTAAATTAATGAAAAAAATATATGTAGTACTATACAACCCAACATAATATTACAAATACATCAACATTATGCATTAACATATATGCCTCGCTTGCATGTCATTTTGGACAGAAGCATTTGCTGAGTAAGTAAATGTAAATGTAGACGTCCAACAATGTGGTCCAGGCCCAGGTGGCTGCTGCACCTCTAGCCCTCAAAAGCACGCATGGACGCACCTGAAAGGGGGCCTTCCCGGTCAGGCACTGGTACACTATTGTCCCTATGCTCCAAAGGTCTGCTTTGGCGTCGTAGTTCTGGGACATGATCACCTCAGGGGCCTGTCAGGAGCAATACAGATTAAATAATCATATCTGCTCCGTATCTGCCACCCCCCTTCTGCCCCCACATGGGCGAAAAAGGGAGCTCTCAGATTAATGTGTCTTCATTGGTTTCTAGCTGGATGCCGTTGTTGCCAATGCTTGCTGTAGGAATATTAGCCAATGGCTGACCGCAAAGAGTGCAAAATCCACAAAAACAAAAACACAGCACAAACTGCAGAAAACTAACCATATACATGGGTGATCCGCACAGTGTGGCCGCCATCATGTTGTTCTGCAGGTACCGTGCAAATCCAAAGTCGGCTGCGGAGAGAGAGAAAATGCAACACAAGGTCAAAGGTCACAAAGCTGAACATGGATCGGATACTTGAATTTCCGATATTAATATTTAAGAACCATGCTATGGGTGCCAGCATCTTTCGTTCAGATTAATTACATACAACTTGGGCACAAACAGCCGTCTTGTCCATGACATACTTCCTGTTCCTTGTGGAAATACAGAGGATCGCTAGCTGACGGAGGCGAATGGCAGATGGGGTGCAATTTTTCCCCCCACACCATGTGGAGACCAACAGTACACCGCAAACTATAAAAATAGACTTGCAAACAGACCCCTCCCCCGTCCTAGAAAATCAGCTGAAACAACACAGTGGCACACACTGACGCAGCCACTTCCCACGGTGCGGCCCTCAGCGTGGGGTTCGTGCTGCACGGCCATTACGTAACACTGGCTGAACATGTGGGGGTGGGAACGCTGTCAGCTGGTCTCGTTCCCTGGCCTAACCCTTCCACGCCTGCCCTTCTGGCATCCAGACTTCCATCTGGGAGGCGGGGGGGGGGGACCGCCCAGAGGCACCCAAACTTACAGCCCGAAGACAACTAGAGGCACAGTACATTCAGGCACTAGGACCAAATCATTTCTAGATACACACAGAATTCATTTTAAATAAAAACAATTCATTTTAAAGGAAAATTTTAAAGGAAGGTTGTAACTCATTAAACAGCAATTACTCTGCTTTCGTAGAAAACAGGGGAAAAAACTACAGATCAATTGAAAGATGATGGTTTCTGCACCGTATATGTCTGGGGTGTCGGGGGTCACGTCGAAGGCAAGGCCGACTCACCGATCTTGATGCGGGTGTTGTTGGGGTTAGACTGGCGCCGCCCCGAGTACGACAGCAGGATGTTCTGGGGCTTGAGGTCCCGGTGAATGATGCCCTTGGCCTGGAGGACCCGCATAGCGCCAGCAATCTGCTGGAGGAAGACGCGGATGGTGTCCTCACTCAGGGTGCCCTTGGCTGTCAGATTGGCGGGAGAGGGGGGGGGGGGGGGCATGTTAGCTTCCTCCACAGACCATTCAAAAATATATTCGTTTTACCAGTAACATGCGCTACTAGAGCGAACAAAGAAAAATACAACATTCGTCATGTCTATATCTTAACATTTTACAGTCCGTTTACATGAATTCAACCAATAAAGACTTTGCTGGACCTTCATTAAATTTAGAGGAGATACATAGTGAGGGTGACAGAGCACATGTTCATTTTCCTCACCATCATACACAAACTCACTGTCTTAACACGCCTTTCAAGATGAAGACACAAAGGGTTGGTTTGTTTGTGAGCACTTCAACAAATACAAGTCGTGGAAGTTCAAATATTCAGCGATTAATGCCAAAGAACACAGGTGGGGCGTGGGTGAGGACAAACGGGGAGATTACAGGCCACCAAAGAGCTCTCTGACCCTGGGGCACGCGTGTGATAAGCAGGCGATAAGCAGTATCGCTCGCAGGCTCCTCACCAGTCTGAGTTCTGTTTCGCTCTGTTGGGGGCACTGGGGGAAGCGAGAGCTTCACTCAATCCAGAGGCCAGGTGTCCAGTAACTCCATAAGCGCCTATACCCCCTCCCCCCTTCAGAAGCCACGGCCCGTTTCTTTACACAGAAACTGTCAGTTTTCCAACAAAATCCCCGAGTCCATACATTTTCTGTTCAGCACCTGTACGCACCACCTAGGCAGCTTCCAATTATAGCACTTAAACATGCTCTATTTTCAGAAAAAAGCTGAACCCAAGAAAGACCACAGTTATTTTCAAAAAGTGAGCAAAACACCTAAAAAAAAACCCCCACACACAAACACAAGGGGCACATCTTCCCATAGAAAGCTCTATTTAAACTATTCTCTACATTTCACAATAATTACAAAACTATAATGTATATGAAACTATGCACTGACCAAGGGGGGGGGGGGGGCAGCTCTGTGGTTTGGGCTCCAGAGACTGGCTGACCCCACTTTCTCCCCTATACAAGTTTCATGAGATGGCCTGTTCTGCAGGAGATCCCACATGTGCTCAGCTCTCATTGGCCACACTCTTCACTCTCAGGTCAAACTTTCACTGTGTTTAGTGCGACATTATTTGCAAACTTTTGACTGGCACTGTACCGCTCCCAAGGTTTCATGCTGTGGTCCTACATGCAACTCAACCCAACACTCCCAACTTTCACATGCTGCTATCCCAAGAGCTGAAACCTATTTTCACCAACACTACTCAGTCTATATGAAAAAGTGTCAACGGGATCAAACCATTGTTCGAGAACTAATTAAAGGCACACAATACTATCCCCAGCACTACTATGTCACAGGCTTGCAGACTGATGCATTACACAGGCACTAATGATGTCAAACCCAGTTAGTCTATTCATTAATACTGGGCTCAGTGACTAACCCAGGTGACATTTCATAAGCCTGTTCAAATGAGATTATGGCGGACACCAAACAAGGCACAGCAAACACTTTTAGAAAGTGACTGCTTGCAACACTACAGATTTGGAATTTTTCTCATAGGCCATTAACACTGCTACATGGGATGTGGTGGGAGGAGGCTTTATTAATTCATGTATATTTTTAGAAGCTGTGTTTTTCCACAATACCAGAGCCCGAGAGAGAGATGAAGCAATACTGGGACAGATGAGGAGCAGATAGATGAGGGGGATGATATCAGAGCCACTGGGCACTTAGCGTGACACTGGTGAGGTGGCCGGGGCAGTGGACTCCAAGATAAATAAGCACGAGGCAGGGACCGCTGCCTATTTACATCACCACTGACGCCCGCCACGGCTTTAAATAAATCTGTCAACTCAATCCACATAAATATAGCCAGCAATGGCTCTTGCTCTATATCCCTCTGCTGCCACTAGGCAGACACTCAGCTCCCCGGTCCAGCAAACCCAAGGTATTTTCAGATCATCTGACATCAAGCGCAGCATCTCTGCGCACGAATGCCATCTTGCAGGTGTTACTCCGGACAATACACTTATGTTTTTGGGCCAATCAGACGCCTCGCCCCTTAATCGCTGGATTCATTTCCCCCAGATTGATTAATTTTTCTGTCAGCTGTTCCAGACATGAAGTGGTGGAGTAAACAGCCGGGCTGCTGTCATGGAAACCACACTTCGAGGAGTCGCCATGGTGAATAACAGGGCTGTATCCGCCCCCCCGCCCCCAACCCCATTCCCAAGCATCAGTAGGGACAATGTTGCAAATGGGTGCCATATTACAACAGTGACCCGGCACTGTGACATTAACCCTCCTAGTATTACCAGGCAACACCCCAATAAATTAACAGGCGGAAGGTCCGATACACACCAACACTACCACGGCATTTCAACGCATCACGCCTGCATACACACAGGGCCCTGCATCGCAACGCTGTGTTGGCAATGTACCAGTACTTTAAAGCCCGTTAGATGATGACAGTTCCTGAGAACGGAAGGGACACATCTAGTCAGTGGTCGTCACCAAACAGAAGGACACACTTACAGTGGAGATAGTCTGCCAGGTCCCCTCCATTGCAGTACTTAAGAGGAGGTGGGAGAGAAACAAAAGGGACACATTAGTGACACTAATACATCTTTACAGGTGCCATCTATGCAAATAGCTCCTGTAATGACAGCACTGACTTCTTACATGTGAAATCCTATTCCAGTCCCTACAGGGGTTTAGTTAATCATGAATCAATACAAACTCCCATGAACATGTAATTGCTAATGAACCCCCACTGATCCAAGTATTCAGCCCTGGTTTTATCCCGCTATTTTTTGTAAGGCGGTCAAGCAGTGCAATCGCAAACACTGTGAGCAACCCACTCATTGTTAGGGACTCACCTCCATGACGAGGTAAACACAGCTTGCCATTTCCTACAAAGAAAATATACAACAGGTTGGAAAAATACTCTGTAGATTTAAAGGTAACACCAGACTTTATGTTTCGTATAAATAAAGGGGAGAACCAAGAAGAAGAGACAGAAAATGCCAAAAAAAGAAAAAAAACATCGTCATGAATTATTGGGAAAGTGATCACAGGTTTTTGGCATTAAAAGCAACATCCCGTTTCCAGATCCAAATCTTCTCAGTTTGGAAATATTTTGCAAACAAGATACCTAAGTAGAGGAAGACGTGCTGCACTCCTGGTGATATAAGAGTCTATAAGAGTGCTGAGCACAACAGAGAATCTATGAAGAATAACGAAAACAGGTCACTATTTGCTTTTGATATACAGACGCTCCTCTACTTATGAACTTTTAGACATACGAACGAAAATGACTAAGTCCAAATTGCATTCCTTGGGCTCCCGTTTCCTGTCCGCAACATCATTTTTTTTTTATTTTTTTTTACTGTGCGCCAATTCCGGCTAGTATGACTTCTGGCTGCTACTCCCGCTGCGTAGCAGTGTAGCGCCCGTACTCCCAGGATCCTAATTCTTTGTACTTGCGTATACCCTTAAAATGACGTCGAATAATCACTTACGAACATTTCAAGTTACGAACGGCGGTTCGGAACACATCTCATTCGTAAGTAGAGGAGCGTGTGCAGTTTAATAAACATCACAACCCAGACGCGTTTCCCTGCTGGACAAGCTATGACAAAGCAACAGCTGTCACAAGCATCATCAGGGCATCATTAGATTACTCCCCAATGAGTGGTATTACACCAGATTACTAACAAAGTATACAAAACATCAGTGATCAGTGACATGTATATCATGTGTCATCACAAAGGATATCACACCAGAACAGAGCAAAAAAGAAAGAATATTACAAATCCATACACATACGGATGATAATGGTACCCATGACACCTGCTGTATCATCGCTGATTGTCCAACAGACATGAATCTTTGTAAACTAGAAACGAGTCTGCTTTTGATGTAGTTTAATGAACTTCACAGCACAAAGTGCAACCTGTGTTCATTTTTCTACAAACAAGATACTCAAAAAAGGAGACCAGTAACATATGGGTATAAGTACATCCTACATTTCATTCTCAAAACAATGACAGCAGCAGCAGCAACATCGACAATGACTAGAGAGCTCTTCGTTCCCAAGCTGTGATAACTCAACTGAATCATTTTTATGTTTCTAAATTAGTTCATTAGACTGGGCACTCAGAATACAGCACAAAGTTTTAACGCAGAAAAGTGCAAGTTAGACCACAAAAAGTCTAACATGAAAGTGCTGCATTGCCAAAATAAAACAAACTGTACAGGTGGAGTTAGTCTGCAGAAGACTAGCAGGGGTTTTAAAAAAGCGTGATACATCTATTCAATGCACACAGTGTAGAAATATATTAAAACAGGAGTGAGAATAAGGACTCCAGCTTAGTAGTGTTTGCATAAAAGCCCAAATCTTAAGGTCTGAGCCATTTGTTTATAGTTTCCATAATTTCTCTAAATATGGTTTACAATGTTATTCATAGAACTAAGAGAGGAGAAAGCCAAGTCAGAAAGCCTGAATCACCAAGCAACACGTATATCTTTTATGTAACGGCCAATCAGCAGATCTCAGCTTGCCTTTCTCACAATATATTGTTGCTGACGAAGCAACATTGCCGCTTTGTTCACTTATTAGCAAAGCAGCAGATAACCATCTGTTTCAAATAGTGCAGTCAGGCAGACTAATTCACTGCTGGCTGCCGTGATGCAGTGTCACTTTACGGCACAGAGATGCCAGACAGACGAGGACTGGAACGTACTGTAAGCCAATACCTGTTACGGTTAGTACGTGAGCATTAACGGTAACCTGTCATTACCACAGCGCAGTTCCAGGACTAGATGAGAATTCAGCAGACATCATAGATATGGCAATATTCTGCTGCCTTTCCCAGCATTAGCAGTACATCTTTCAGGGAAGGCATCATACATGACCATGCCAGAGGAGAAAAATGGGCAAAACTAGCAGGCATTTCTTTCCAAACTCAACATTTTGTACTTCTTTTCCGAAGTTTCATATTTCACTCTCCTTTAATTGAAAAACTCAGGTAAAACGTGCAAAAAACAGTGCAGCATTCAATTTACCACTGGACAGGCTAATGTCAGTGCAATTTATCCCCATCTGTTCCTAATTCACCACCCGACCCGACGCCCAAGGTAAAAGGAAACTCATTCTCTCGCAGAGCTTGTCCCTGCCAGGCTGCATTAACACAACTGACTGTTAAATGTAGGTGGCTGCTTTAGCTTGAAGTTGTAGAAAAATCCCGTTAAGAGTCATAGAAATGTAAAGAGCACCTGCACCCTTCACAGCGATGACAGGCTCATACGGTGAACAACAGTGAGAGGGAAAAGAGAAGCTTCCGGCTTTTGTTAAATGAGTGGGGGTGGGGGTGTAGACCGGTTAAGCTCAGGTCTACACCTTAACACACTTAAAAGCCCCCCCAAACCATGAAAACAGACCTGACGGTCACAACCCCACTCCTGTCAATATGCACATGCTGACAAAACAAGTTGATAGGACCCCTAGTAGATGAGACTTTCTAAAAATAACTTTCCCACTAACACTGCTGAAAACAGTTGAGGGCGAAAAGAAGCTTTGGAAAGGAGAGTACATTCTAAAACAAGATATTTAACGAGACAGCAGGAATCGATGTCATTACATTCTATACGGATGTGCTGGCAACTACGGACACCATCAAGAAAAGATTGCAAAATGGAATCTACAGGATAATTAACAAGCCCACATGACAATTAGATGATGCAGAATATCTATTCACATTAGCACTGTGGGGAGATTCCACAGGAGAGGATATTAGACACTGCGGACAGGTGTACTGGTGGCTTCTACTTGTCATTCTACACTTTAATTGGTGAAGCCAATAACAAAGTCGTCAGGAAACCACAACAGAGTCACCTGCAGCAGCTGCCATGACCCATGAGTCATCCGTCAAACACACCACCTGGTTTAATCTCTCCCCACACCCTCGCTATATTCAAAATACGCCTCACCCCCTGCCAGGTAACTCCACTCTCACTTGGTTACCTTGGCAGCCTGACACAAGTGTACATACAAACAGAAGAGAGTCTTGTTGCCCCAACCGTTATGAAAATCAGGGAGAGACAATGCAACAGTTTGATGGTTTTGCTTTCCACAGCTTCAAATTTTGCGATCCAAAATTGGCCTTAACATGACTGAGGATATTGTACAGTCGGAGGCTGATTATTGTCCTTACTAAGCAGACTAGATAGGTCTCGCTTTAGACAACAAAGACGCAGCAGGAGCCAAGGGTGGGGTTAGGGGACAAAGAGTGGAGGACAAGCTGTAACGTTTTATGTGCTGTGAACAGAGGCCCAAAACAAGATCAATAGTCTGTGTCCGTGACAACCAGTGTCAGTCTCCAAGTAGACCACATTCGCAGTTTTTAGCTGTGAGTTACAACCTTGGGTTCCCCACTGTACAGCAGTACAATGTTGCCATCTTTGTAATCCCACTGACACACAAACACATTCTAAACTAGCTGCTTAGAATATTTCCTAAATGTGGATTGTGCTGAACTGTGAGATAATTCAATAATTACAATGGGGGAAAAAAAAACAAAACAGCCATAACAACCCTGATATGTGCAAAAGAAGCATTAGTCACTGACTGTATATGAACGCCAGTCAAAAAGCAAACCAAAAATTACAGAAAACACTGAATGACCAAAAAGCCACTTAAATGCAGAGATGGTAGATGAATCAAAGGTGCCCAATGCAGTAATGGCTGTGGGTCACATAGGCAACGGGTTTATTGCCTGTACCTAAAACCTAAACCTGTTAGACTTACATTCTGCGATCATAGCCAAAAGATATTACCTGACAGGCAAACAACGGGTCAGCAAAATATTTAAGAAACCTACGCTAAACCAAACGATCTTTAAAATCATCTTTAAAACTTGATTTGTGAAATAGATAAATTTTTTGTTTACAGTTTACATAAAAATAGTTTTTAAACATAATTAGCATAAATATAATTCTGGTTATTTGAATGAATAACAAAATGTACGTGTCGAAGATGATTTAGGTTTCAATAATATAAAGACAGTTGGACTCCTGAAATAATTTCTATTTTAATGACGCTTAATGCTATTTTATTGCATTCGAGGAAAGCGTCTTTCGATCTGACGCAACTGATACACGATATTAAGCGTCATTAGAAGTTGTCGACTTCTATGGTGATTGTAGTTCAACAAGGGCCTTATGCAGCACACATTTCAACGAAAAATACAGAAAAAGACTACTACTCCCGAGAAGACTAGTGGCGCCTGCTAATACAGCAGGCTCTCCCCGAGCCAATGTAATCGCACGCACATGGCATGTCAACAGGAGGACACGTGATAGAAAATCGCAAACAAAACAGAATAATGGGGGCAAAGACCTTTGCATGCGGAAAAAAAGATGACCCGGTTTCGTTTGTGACGTCAAGACTGTACAAAACTTTTAGTTTTACATCATACGCAAACTTAACATTATAACAGAGACAGCCAACTATACATTTGTTCATTTTATATCAGAAGATTCAGATCCAGATAAAAATCTTAACTCACTGCGATATTTAAAAATATAAAAAATATTAAAAATTAAAATCAATGCACTTGATATACAAATGTCATATGGTGGGTTTTGCTACAATAACCTTACCTGAAAGTCCAGCAAGCCAACGATGTTTTCATGTTTTAGTTCCTATAAAAAAAGATATGATCAATAAATGTAATTAACAAGCAAAAAAAGAATTAATGCGAGTTCACACGCAAACAAAATGTACAACTAAGACCGAGGGGTCATTCTTACCTTCAAAATTTTAATTTCTTTGCCCAAAAGCGTTTGGGATTTTGCCAAGTTTTTCTTGTTTATGCATTTAACAGCCACTTCCCAGTCGTGTTTCTGGGGAAAAGGCGAAAGATTAAAAAGAAAGAAAGCAACTCATCGTATGGTTACCAAGCAGTCATCGCTAATAAATAACGTTTTAAAATAAGCATTTTTGCCTCATCACTCCTCGATACAAATATACCCAAAGTAAAAAACAATCTGCGCATTTCAACTTGATATGAAAGTTTCGCGTTCTTAATGCATCGCACGGAATTCAGGCAGTATATGTAACAACTGGTGAAATCAGTACGCTTTTAAACTAATAAATGCTAAATATGTTCTCATGTTTTTCTGTTCTGTCTCAACCTAGTAATATGGTTTACAGGCCTCTATTTAAGGTAGTATGATAGTGTCTGCAATGTCCATTGTAGACACACTACAACAAAATGAAAAAGTCCAACGCTAAATTGTGATTTGTTATAGTACATTTATGCACCAACATCATAATTATTAATTTTTGCATACCTCTTTATGCCTGCCTTTGAAAACCACTGCAAACGCTCCATGTCCTATCAGGTCTTTCCGGCTAAACTCGAATTTCCCCACGGTCTCCATCGCCGCGACGCCGATCGACGTTTTTCGGTTTCGTTTTTTTTTTTTTAAATAATCGGTGGAGTCAGGACCTTGGGCTTTTCCCTGTGAAATTGCACTCGCCACCGTTAAATTTCAGGCAGCAAGAAAGTTGTCCCCTTCCTTCGCTTTCCATGAGCTGCCTCTCGCTGGAAAAATAACTATCCTCGGTCATGTTAGCTTGACTTTTACAGGAGGAGGTCTCCTTCTTCTACCTACACCTTTCCATATCCTCAGACACAATCCTAGGGTAGGATCGTGGTGAAAAGAAAAATAAAATATATATTTTAAAAACAATCGCCAGACTACCTTAAGGATAGCGGGCTTCTTTTTTTGTTTGTATACAGGAGCAACCGTCAACTCTCGCAGCACCCTTTAAATTACTGTATCAGAAAAATATGCCCACTTTATTCTGAATCGTGTGTGCTATTCTGGAAATGCTAGTCCGACTGTTACTGACAGCGTAAATTACTAAATGTGGAGTCGCATTAAGCTGCGTCTAAACAAAGACCTGCCTGCTGTTCGTGGGTCTGCGCATGCGCTGCTCTTTTTCCCCCTCTTCCGTTAATAATGTTGATGTCAAAGAAAGTCAGCTTGTTACAGCAGTGGGGAGTGTAGCGAGGATGCGGAACAGAGCTGAGCTGCGCAGCCGGCTTCAAGGGAAGGCGTATCGTGAATCACTTCAAAAGACGTTGTGATACTTAAATGGTGTTTCCTTTGTGCAAATGTGCAGGATTTTCTGCATCAAAATGAAAAAACTTTTTTATTGCGTAAATGGATTTCAGTCAACGTCAAAACCTTGCGCATTATTCTTAGTTGTGTGCAAAGTAAAAACTTACATTGTAGATATTTAAATGTCGTGTATATATTAAATGGAGTTATTTCCTTTGATTCTGGTTAATGCAACTCCAAGTGGAAGGCAGGGAATGGAGAGAATCGAATGCCAGTCTCCCGCAAAGAAGGCAGACAGCCTTCTAACCGAGAGGCTAAAGAAATTTTATTCTCGGTCAACTGGGCGTGCATAATGTGTCATAGAGTCAAAGGGGGGGTGGATGTGCCTCGAGGAAATATCCACAATGAATTTCCACTCTGTGACTTTGCCACGGCCTGTAGATTGAAACTGCTGTATAGACACCCTAACACAGAAATACAGAAGTCATGTGACCTGCATACATATTTAGAAAAAAAATGGTGGACACTTGGTTGGGGTTCCCTGGCATGGGTAACAGTTACATATACAGCTAGTTGCCTATAAAGAACCTCCTGTGGTGGTTAAAAAAACATCCTGGTATTTGAAGGATGATTCTTCACATACACTTATTGGATATAAAAAGGGTACATCAGCTGTATTTTGGAGTCCTGTTAGCAGTTATGTAATTATGTTGTCCTATTATATGGAATATGAAATTTCAAACAAGCATTAACTGATTTATAATGAAATGCTCCTGTATTTATTGCTTTGTGTACACACACACACACAGACATATATATATATATATATATCCCTCTGGGCCAAATTTTTGTCCACATTGAGTGACACCAGCTGTAATGCTTGAGTGTATGTGCTATGAGTAGAGAGAGCAGGAGCGACGGTAGACAGAAGACCACGTACAAGCTTATGACTTTATCCAAGGACAACACTGTTTTTTGTTTGTTTACATTCTCAGGTAGGATAAAGTCAATGAGCTGTGTTGGTTCATGGTTACCAGATCTCAGCAGTAATGATTGCAAAATGGAATTGTTCAGTACAATCGCTGATGCACCACGCAGGTGCCAGCTACGAACAGTATTTAGATCTCATCACATAATTAAGGCAAATAAAATTTACACTAAAGCTGTTCATTATTGTGCATTTAATAATACATATTAATTAATCCATCTTCCATTCATTTATCCTCTAAACAGTCTACAGGGTTATAGCGAGCCTGAGAGCTATTCAGAATGTACAGGGTATGCACACAACTGAGGTGCATAAAAGAAACCTACACAGACATGGAGAGGGGGGGGGGGGGAGGCCAACCCCATGCGCATCCCACGCTGCAAGCAGGAATTAAACCCACAATCCAAGAAGTTATGAGGCTGCACTGATACTATATATAAAGCATCTCTTTTCAGCTCACTGTGATTTCCATAAATCGCTTCTGGCTTTGCATGACTTCTCATGAAAGATTAAACATTAAACAAAGAAGAGTGAATGTGCAATGCAGTTATTGTAAATGAGCTATTATTATTTGCTAAATACACATGTTTATCTAAGCAATCTTCACAATTTAAATTGCAGGAATGTATCTATTCTGGCAGTCAGAGACATTTAATTAACAGGGCAGAATATCATATAGTCCTGACATGTTCAGCATTCACTTTTGCAGTAAATTAGATAGCAAATGATTTCGTGAGCGCTATCTTTATGTAGAACAGCATTTTTTGCATTGATTTGATGTCTAATACTGCACACTAATCCTTTTTTTTGTAGTTGCAATGCCATGTAATTTTCCACAGTGGAAATCACCTGCCTTTGACAGCCGACTTTCTCAACTACTTTTTAGGATAACATCTCTGCATTCCCAACAGATTTCCTTAGCAATTGCACTCCAAAGCCTAGTAGTAAATCAGGAATCTGTGTGACAGTCATCTAAGGCGTCTAGTGCTAGTGATACTACTGGTCTCCTTTCTGAGCAGTTAACCAATGCAGCACACATTGCCAAAATAGTGAAAAAGAGCAAAACAAAACAAAAAAGCAAAATAAAAGCAGTTCTAACATGCCGTATAAAATGCAAAGCAGTATTGGCTCTTTTTTGCATAGTTCTGGTATTATATAATAGATTTATGTTACTAAAACATAAATCCATGTAGATTCCGATTTTTTTCAGTAGATTTCATGTGGAATCTTTGCGGTTTGTTATATAATATTTCTGGCAAGTAATTGCTGTTTATTTAATGTGCTTTCAATTTTAACTAAATTCTCCTGCCATTAAAAGTCTTTTCTCGTGGCTGAAGAAACTGACTTTATAACACTGAGCAGGGTTGTAGGAACCTGTGGGAAATGAACCGCCAAGTATTTAATTTGCATTCATTCACCCCCCCACCAATAAATGCACATTTGCATTTAAACGTTAAACTCTCTCCTAAGGCATTAACAGTGAGATTACATTTCCAGTATGCCTTCCCTATTCCTTTGGTGATTAAATATATAACAACTACTTATATTGGTTTATTACTATTTCCTAGATAACAGAAATGCCAATAATTACAAAAGATGGAAACATGTACTATGTATCTCAGGGTTAGATTGCTTTAACTTCTTTATAATTAATATTGTACCTTTATTCTCAACTGTGTGCAGCAGCATATAAGAAAAATGACCATAATTAAATGTCCAGCATTAAAAATAAAAAAATAATGCCTGCTAAGAATAACAAGGTACACTTAAGAAGTATCTACACTTTAGCATCTACTAAAACCACTGAAGGGCTTTGTGTTTTCCAGTTCAACTTTTCTAGATAGTCATCCCAAATAAGCAGCCAGAACCATAAATAGGCTGATGGGGCATACTTCACTGAGAGGTCACTTATCCAAATGGAACACACCAAAAACAGCCAGGCATGTGATCGGTGAACGCTGTCTCTTCAATATTCTGGAAGTATCTTTCAAATGACCGGTTTTCTGAGACAATCTTTTTCTACTACTGCAGTTCGGGTTGTAGCTGTGTCTCTGGCATTGGTCACCAGCGCAAGCCAGTTGCAAAGCCTGCCGCTCTTTGTGGACAGAGGCTTCATCTTGTCGTGTTGAGGCTGGACTTCATCTTTCACTTCTGTCTATCGAAGGAGCAATTTTAATGTTACAGCGGTAGCCAAACTCCATGACATCAGAATTTCCTTCTTCATAGCACGGGAGACAAGGCTGCAGACAAATAGTTCCTGAGGGGTGATGTTTATTAAGACCAAAAAGGCGGAAAAAATACAAAAAGAGTCTGTCGGGAGATGGCAGCAGTCACCCTGCAATATTTACATGTGCAGTGAGCACATACACAGCTGGCTTGCTCTATTGATGCCTTTTCTCTTTCCTTCCAGCAGGGGCTCTATATCTGACAGGGGAAGACTGTCCTGCTCCCTTTGGGGCAATTATCAGTCGCTGGCTGTGTCCTATTGACACTCCTTACGGGCACTGGTGAGAAAACCATGGTTACCATCTGCCTGCATGGTGCTGATCGCCCCCTGCTGGTGTGCGGCAGATTCCCCGCTGTGCTGTCATGCAGTCTTCAGACAGAACTTCAACAGAAACCATGCCCTGGTACTGCCATGCTAGCTTGGTTCCCGCAATCATTCATCCGAGCTGCCTCTGGAAGTTGACGAGGTCATTATTATGGAGCTGCTTAGCCGAGACTAACTGATCTCCACATTTCTGCTCACTAGCAGGACCTGAATTGAGTACAGGGAGAGATCTGAATGAGATCTATTCCCTAAGTCTGTCTTTAAGTCCAACTAGTAGGTAAGTTGGGAAAAAATAACACAGCACATAAAAATGATAATTATACAGTAATAATAAAAGTAACTACATACGGAACTGTACTGTACCTCGAGCCAGTGAACCACTGAAGTTACACAATGTTTTCAAGAGCATCACAAAGTACTGCATATATTCGTTATTATGAACTACTGTATTTGACCCAAGTTTTTAATATCATAGCTTTATGGAAGTTCGTTGAGCATAAATCAGAACCCAGGGACTGCCTGTAACTTACATAAAGGTGCAGCATTCTGAGCCTGCATGAGAACTTAAATTTATCCCCTGTTTTTGCACATGTATCAAAAAAACCCTTACCACTAGGCTGCTTGTAGCTGCTTATTGTAATGTTCCTCAGAGGTGTATCAGTGTTCCTTTGGCATGTGCAGTCATAGGCATCCTCAGTGTCTGTGACTATCCCTCTTTCAATCCCCCTGTACTGGGTGGCAGTAACCCTAAAAGCTACCCCATGAAGCATTGGGCACAAGGCAGGGTAATATCTGGGAAGGGCTGCCATTGCATACAAATCTATGGAAATATACATTGGTGAATGTTTTCGAAAACACAAGGCTGTATAAGTCTCTTGAGATAAATTATTGCTAAGCAACAAGTTAAATATGTACAACTTCCAGACAGGAATAGAGCTGCCTGCTTAGCAGACAAAAGCCCCAGGGGTACCTTTGAAGATGACGTGGCTGCCTGGCTTCTCACTGCCATGTTCTACTTGTACAAAGTGCCTTTGGAACCAAAAAAAATCCAAAAGAAGCATGACTACTGACAAAGAAGAAACTTCCCAGTGAGGCAGTTTACTGAAATCATCAAACAGACAAGCTTTGCTGATTGGTTACTTATCGATTGCATTATATTTTTTATTTCTTAGAAGATTGTGCAGGGTAGAGACACATTTACATAGCAGACACTTTTATTTAAAGCAGCACCATTTTTTTTGGAGAAAGCACAGTCAGTCAATTCCTGACGCAATTGGGGGTTAAGGGCCTTTACCAAGGGTCCAATGGAGAGACCCCACTGCTGATCAGGGGTTTGAGAACCAGGGAACTTCCAATCACTTCCAAGCTTCCAGGGAACTTCCAATCACTTCCAAACTTCCAGGGAACTTCCAAACTTCTTCAAGTGCAGCAGCCTAATTCACTGAGTCACATACCAAAACAAAAAGGAACAGGATTATTTTTCCATTTGGATTCAGGGTACATTTCACAGTAAAATCAGTCAAATGAAGATTTTGAACAAACAAGTCTAAGGGAAATACAATACTGAAAAGACATTAGGGTGACTGGAAACATTGGGGAGTTTGCACTGTGTTTTTAGCATGTACCTTTAAGTAAAACCCCCAGAATCTGGCGCATGAATCCATAAGGCCAAGAGGAAAAAGGGCATGTCTTACAGGAATAGGATGCACTGTAAAGTGATGTACTAGGATGCTTATTTGTTAATGTGCACTGAAAATTGTGTGTGTGTGTGTGTGTGTGTGTGTGTGTGTGAGCGAGAGAGAGAGAGAGAAAGATCTCAGGTCCCCGCAAAGATCTGTGAATGCAATCAAAAAACTAAAAATGCCAAAAGTCTGGTTAGGGCAGGGTAGGGGTTAAAGTCGTCATGTTGGGATTAGAGTTTTCCTCATAGAAATGTAAATCATGTACATTTGAATGGAGGTAGGCTTTGTATTTTTTGTGGGCATTTCCCTTTATTCAGAAACAGGTCTGCTATGCAAATTAAGCCGCTTAAGAATATGCCTAGAAAATCTGTATAATGACAATTGTCAGGTTTGCATGTCATGTGTAAAATTAACAAGGGCTCCAATGCTTTACACACTAAAAGGCTAAGGAGGATGCAGAATCACCCACAGGCTCTCACTCAACAAAGATTTCACTTGATTTTGGTTGAGGACCAGCATACGGTGGATGGGAGCTATGGAGCTGGATTCAATTACATGCTAATTATTGTATCTCTGGTGATCTTTGGTTGGTCCTATGTGTTTGATTCTTTTCAGTTAATTTAATTAGCCCCAATCATCACCCTTTGAACTGCCATGGTAAAAAGTAATCGATAACAATAATACTAATAATTAGAACAGAGTTCATAAGAAACCTATCCACTTCCCATAACTGCTTTTACTGTGTGAGGTCACATTGCTACTATCCCAGCAAGCACAGGGCCTGAGGTAGAAGGGGACTCTTCCTGGATGGGATGTCAATCCGTCACATTGCTCATCAACAGAGATCACTGGCCTAAGAACTAAAACTATGCACTATTTAGAAGACTCCGTGAACAGAATTTATTCATAGATAGAGTTCCACCACTATGGCTTACACTACTGTTGTGGTACCATTCTTCAGACCTCCCTATGATCCGTAGGCATACTCCACTGGTTCGTTTGTCATTTGGTGCAGCCAAAGGACTGGAAACCATTGACTGAAGTCAAATAGGAGCACAGTGTAGGAATAAATCATAGGGCACTGGGAAGAGGAACTGGAATTCAAAGAGGAAAACTGAACTCTGCACACTTATTACAATCCACCTTGACTTTAAGAAATGGAGCAACACCGTGATCAGCATCATCTAATAAGTTACTGAAAGTGGGTTCACTGAAGGGACAAACTGTCAGTCGACGAAGCCACAGCACATCTTCCTATAGCAGAAATGGAGAAACAGTGGAGTCAAGTGCTAGACAAGGACCCTCATCCTCAACCCTGAGAGTGTGATCATACAATGGTGGAAGTACTTGGCTGACTGTGTGTCTGAATTCACATGCTAGGTATGTTATAGAAAGAAACCCAATGCACAAGGTATAAAAGGAGGATATATTCATAGAGGAAGCTATCCCAAAAATTAAACTGTCAGACATGTTTATTGCAATATGCTGTTTAACTGAAATATTCCTCGAAACTGGGAAATGAGCGTAGCTATCTTGGAAGAAGTGTCAGGTGATCACAATTATGCATTTTCACTTATTCTTCCTGTACCTCTGTTTATAATGGTCTGTCCTGTTTTGCTTTGCCCCCAGCAGCCCAGATCGCAGATTTGCTGCCTTATGTGGAAAGCCAACGTGTGTGAGCCGTTTTCCGCTCTTCCATTCCCCATGGCAAGTCTATTTTTCCATTTTAAAACCCCTGTTGCCTCGTCTCCACCCTCTTTCCATCTGTCATTGAAAAGAGAACAAAATTTTAAATCCATTTAATCCCAGTGCGACGTGATAATGATTGTAAAACTGCCCACCCTAAAGTATAAATAGTGCCTACTGCCTAGATTTCAGTTCTGCTTTTACATAAAGGGACCCAGTTCAATTCAGTACAGTACAGTACAGGTTAAATACCTTGCTGTAAGGATACAGCCAACAGAGGCCATCCTGCCAGTGGCACTAAACACTTTCAGTTCGAGACTTAGGGAGCAGTGTGTTGATCAGCAGGCTGGGACATGTGATTGGAAGGTTACTGGTTGAATCCCAAGGCCAGCAGGCTGATAACACCATTGGGCCCTTGAGCAAGGCCCTTAACCCCAATCATTCTGGGTGTCTGACCCTGTGCTGTGATTTCTAAGCTTGCTCTCCCCTGTCTCTGTGTCTCCCCATTGGGATCAATAAAATGTCAATAATGTATTTGTTATGCTCTTAACTGGTACACTAGAAGCGGCTTGTAATGATTATATCATCTTTAAATCAAACATTTAAACTAATTAGCATTTTTATGACAGTAATCAAAATTAATTTACATTTTTTGTATGAATTGCGTCTTTATCTTCCTCCATATAGTCAGTTCGCAGGTTAGAGGCCTTTTGGTGATACAATCATTTCTGGAATGTTCTGTGTGTCCACAGGCACACGGATGTAGAATAATAAAACTTCAAAAATAACAGGTAGGAATTTATTGTTTCTGTCAGTGACCCATCTGACCTTTTTGAGTGAGTCTCATGCTATCACTAATGGCTAATATCCTAGACATATATTGGATAGAAATATTATTTCAGTGTGGATGATTGCACAGTATGAAGTCAAAGGTCAGTCAGAACACCATCACACTGCGAGGAAGCATGATGATGGGTTTTTCTGGGATTTCAGGATTTAAGGTACAAATTCTTTGAATACAGAAGCTGACTTACGCGCTTAAACAGTGTGGGATATATAACAAGCAAGCCAGTGGTCCATTTACCCTGCCCCACCCTGCCCGCCCCCTAATCAACCCATCTGCTGTAAGGCTGCCAGTTTCCTGAAGAAACACTGCAACATTAAAAAGAAAAAAAATCTGGCCAAAAAATGGCTTAATTATATTAATACACAAGTTTCCAACCATTACAAACCTTTACCCAGAGGAATACTCACGTATATAAAAATATCAATTGAACAGTGCACTTCCTGTTTGTTTACATGGATAACAGAACACTTACTGCACAAAGTATGCTGCTTTCAGCATTCATATCTCCATAAGGGTATAATGATTGATACCTGTCATAGGTCCTTCACCAAGCACCCAGTTGCCAAGCATCACTTTATTTGCAGTTTGAGTTTGTTTATCCGTGTAAGTAAAACCTTTAGAAATCAGTTTGTGTTTGGTTAGCATCTCGTGGCCATCAGGATTTAAACTAGAACGTGTTGGGGCATCTTTGTGCAACCTGTCTGGGTGTTTTGGGCATTTTATTTTGTGCTAGTGTGATTTTCTAAAATAGGGCCAACAGTGGCGGTTTTAGGCATGGGCGAACGGGGCAGCCTCCCGGGGGGGCATTTTTTCATGACACGTGGGGGGCGGCACACGAACTTGGAGGAAAACTAATAATCTATGCCGCCAAGCGGTTTTCTATTATCTATGATACCTGTGCCGCCCCTACTGCTGAAGGAACCGCACAGAAGCTGAGTGAGCGGAGAGGAGAGGGGATGGGGGAGGGGGCGCAGATCACAGTTCACCTCTCCCAAATGAAGCGGACAAGGAGGGGGGGTAAATTGTGTCAGTGACACCTGACTTTCCTACAAA
>JABFEB020000040.1:7953527-7963772 GCA_019775895.2 Stomatorhinus ivindoensis
GTAGGTATGAATAATCAATATAAAGTGTCAGTGCAGTGTGATCGAGGTAGGTATGAATAATCAGTTTAAAGTGTCAGTGCAGTGTGATCGAAGTAGGTATGAATAATCAATATAAAGTGTCAGTGCAGTGTGATCGAGGTAGGTATGAATAATCAGTTTAAAGTGTCAGTGCAGTGTGATTGAGGTAGGTATGAATAATCAGTGAAAAGTGTCAGTGCAGTGTGATTGCGGTAGGTATGAATAATAAGTTTAAAGTGTCAGTGCAGTGTGATTGACGTAGGTATGAACACTCAGTATAAAGTGTCAGCAGTGAGATGAATGTGTATTAGTGTCCATTCAGACCTCTGGTGCGAGGTGGGGGCACCAAATTGTTTAGCAATCTGATGGCATGTGGGAAGAATCTTTTGTGATGCCTGAAGTGTTGGTTCTGATGCTTCTGAACCTCAGTCTGTGTGATGTGTATGTGGGATCTGCAGCAATACTGGCTGCACGGTGGACACTGCCTTTCTCGTACAATTCTGTGATAGGTGGGAGGGGGACACTGATGATCTTCTCTGGTAGAAACTGGTGAGGATGGGAGGGGGAAGGCTGGGATAGTTATGGAATAGTGTTCCTGTTCTTGTAGTGCAAGTTAAAACCCTGGGTTCCTTTAAATCATAGCTAGAAAAGATTTTAACAGCTCTGACCTATTAGTTAAGTTCTCCCCTAATGGGCATGATGGGCTGAATGGCCTCCTCTCTTTTGTAAATTTCTTATGCTCTTATGCTGGTCTTTCACAGCCACCGAATGAAGTGGAACGCTGAGCTTTCTTGGTGGTGGTGATGGTGTTGAGAGTCCAGCTGAGGAAGTCCGTCGTGTGCACACCCAGGAACTGCACGCTGCTGACATTCTCAACAGCTGAGATGCTTATGTGAAGTGGAGTGTGCGGGGCAGGGTTCCCCCTGAAGTCCATAACCATTTCTCGTTTCTTATCAGGGTTAGGTTGTTGTCTTGGCACCAGTCCACCAATATCTGACCTCCTCTCTGTATGCAGACTCACTGTTGCTACTTATGAGTCCCAATACTCTTGTGTCAGCTGCAAACTTAATGACGTGTTTGAGCAACACGGCCATGTGTCAGCAAAGCGAATAGTAGTGGACTGAGCATGCGTCCCTGGGAGAATCCAGAGCTCAAGATGATGGACCTGTTGTCCGGGTGGTGTGATATGCAAACTCCAGTGGATCGATGTGGGCCTTCAGGTGTCCCGGTACCAACCTCTCAAAGCACTTGGTGATGATAGGAGTAACTGCTACAGGCCAGTAGTCATTCAGACAGGGCACAATTGAAGAGACTAACACAGACAAAGACAGCCAAAAGCAAATCACAAGCCAAGCGCACTCTCTCTCTCTCTCTCTCTCTCTCTCTCCTATATAATATGATATGATATTAACCTAATCCACACTGTCACGATCCATTCCGAAGCAGGTGACGGAAGCCGTGAATATAAACAAAAGGGCTTTACTAACAGACTCCAAAATACACGTAATGTCATGACATTACAATGACCGGACTGGGGAAATGAATGGAAACGCGGACTAAATACACAGGACTAGTAACAACAATCAGAAACAGCTGTAAAACACTGGGAATCCACATGAGGTTAATGAGGGGGGTGTGGCACAAGAGGATTAGCACGATCGGGGCGTGACACACACACACTTCATGTCGTCCAAATTATAATTACCTCACCAGTTTCTTGGCCAGGATGGGGTTTAGCTTTGTGCTCTATCCTATATCGGGTGTGTTCCAGGCCCTTGTCTGATCCTGATCAGGATAAGCAGTTAAGAGATGGATGGATGGATGGATGGATAGATGTACCTACTGTACTTCTAAAATGACAGCAAGTGTCATATTAGTTAAAGGCTTAATTATAATGGTTAGTGTATTAAATAACTATACAAGATCCTTCAAATAAAAGGGTTGGCTAACTGATTCAGAAAAAACAACCTGAAGTTGCCCAACCTTTAATATAAGATACATCCATTCATAGTTAAAACTGAAACAATTTCCTTTTGTCACCATTGTTAAAATATCTTGCTGATAAACACTCTGTTCATTATCCCCCCCACCCCCCCCAGATTATGCAATGCAAAGAAAGAATAACAATTTGAAGCTTGGAATTGTAACCTGTAATCTGCTTTTTCCAGTCTCAGAAGGGGCTGTCTGTAGGACCTTAATCAAGATATTTTATGTGAGTTGCTTCAGTAAAATATCTCAGAATGGGAAAACTTGGGATGATTGGTGAAAAGCAGCTACATAATAAGTGGATTACTAAACAGGACAAGGGTTTTTATTGCCGGGGTTCCCATTTCTGTTTCGGGGGGGGGTCAACAAAAGACCTATGGTTTAAAAAGTCATAAAACTGCAGTTGTGGGGGGGAGGAAAAGTAGATATTTTGCCAGCAATGGCTGCACGTTTGGGCACTTTGCTGCTCAGGTCTTCTGCATGGACACGAAGGAGGGTATGTTCCAAAAAAAATCTCCCTAATACATAGAATGGTGGATAATGAAGAACAGGCAGAGCACATCGATATGATTAGTTCTGAGAAAGAGCGAGACCCTGCAGCCCTGCTCTCACTCCCACCCCAAGGTATTCAGCCCGCATTGCTTCGCTCAAGCTTAATATGGCAGCTTGGCCAGAATGCTTAAGATGCAATTATTGTGCCTGGAGACATTTTAGGAGAGATATGGAAAAGTTTACGAGAGGAGACAATAAGCACTCAATTTAGTGAGATTATGACCCAAAGGCCCTGTGAGATGCGTTCCAATCAAGTGCACGATAGTGTATAAAAGATACACATGCTATGAAACCTTTTGATAGATTACCATACTATGGAGTCGCTAATTCACGCAAATGCATGCTTTTGGACTGCGAAGGGAAACCAGGACATGCAGACAAAGCCTGCAAATACAGGGCCAGACTCCACACAACCAAGGGTGGAGCTGGGATTCAGACCCACTTCGCTGATGTTGTGAGGCTGGCTGAACTACCGCACTGTCCTTAACTTTACCCCCACAACAGGCTAAGATACATAACTGTTGGATTTACATTCTTTTTGTAAGCCTGACAAAAAATAATTCCACAGTACTCTACCCCTGTGGCGTAAGTAAACTGTATATAGAAATGTCAGTTGTCAACTGTCAATACATGAACCTAGGAGCATTGAAATGTCATTGTCTGTTTTTCTGGCCGTCCCCTACCTTCATTCCAGCCCAATCCCCGTCCTTGTGGCTGCTTCAAGACTACACATAAGTAGAAAAGTGATTTCACTTGTTCTTAGGTTCTTGGCAAAGTTCCCTATCATCTAAACAAGCAAGTAGCTCCTTGAAGTTGACGGACCCACTTTGCTACAACATGGAATTGCAATAGGAACAAATACCATCCGTGAACCTGCTTTGCTCTATTTTGGAGTAAATCAAAGTTCTTTTCTGCAACTTCAAAACAAATTAGTACATGTATTATGTCTTTAGCTTCTAATTAAATAAGGCTACAAAATTGTGAATCAGAAAACATGAGCAGTTTATAAAGCCTGTAAATTCAATACCTGTAACTCATTCTTATTTAAGGTGCAAACATTACACCCAAGACTACAGACAATAAACATTACTGCCAAGGAATATCTGGTTAGTGGTCTATTAATTCTCATGATGCACTACAGGAAAATATATACCCCCAAGTTTTGCTTTAGCACGACCTAGTCTGACAGGGTAGCTTGCATCTTCTTGGCCATAAAAGTGATCCTGAAAACTGACAATGAAAAGTCAGTTCGAGAGCAGTGTGGCTTCTTCAGCAGGACCAGGTTCTCTTCATCTGAGGATAAGTCAAATATAGATACCAATACTCAATTTTTATTGTATTCACAAGACAATGGATAAAATGGAGGGGAAGATAAACAGTCTATATTCTCTTGCTTGTCACAAATCATGAATACAGTTCTAAAAACAGTCCATGGACGTACAGTTGTACAGCAGAAATTTCAGTTCTTTTGTCAATCGTGAAATGCTACTGACACCATAAGCCATCAATGAATAATATTAAATAAATGTATAATTTACATTTGCAGTATAACTTTACTTCCAAAGCTAGCCTAAAACTTTAAAAGAAATCCCTGCATCACAACACTGTCAGTATCATTTAAATACACAGTATATGTAAAATAATTTCCATATAGATAAGGCACCATCACATCACCACAGCCCTCTTGCACAGCACCAACGACAAATCATTTTTTTTCTTGTTGTTGTTCTCTGTTATCGTTTTATATTCAAACTTGACAAGAGAACTGGTATAGAAGAAAAACAAATTAGACTGTGGGATCCATTGAGGAACCTGAGGGTAAAAACTGTGCTCGCATCATACATTCATTTGTTTTCCTCTCCCTTTTCATTGTTCCCTAAACCTCAGTGCAAGAGGAAGAATCCCATACCTAAATGACAATGGCTATCATGTGTTGTCTGGACTGACAGGCAAGTGGAGGAGACAAACGCAATGGAAACTACATGAACTCTAGAGAAAGACGATCAATAACATCAGACTAGAAGGAATTATAGAGAGAACTGGTGACAGATGTAGGAGTAATGAACCAGGGACCGGCAGATTCATGAATCTGAAAATTACTTCAAAGATCAATATATGGAAAAATGTGGGGTAATTAATTTTCCGCTCATACTTGATTAGATGAATGTTCCATATTTGCACAAATTATTTTTGATATTCTCCCATCCCCGCATTGATTAGATGGGCATGGAAAATGAATGGATGTTTGATATTCTGAATAATAATAATAATAATAAAATGTAATATATGCAGATGTCATATGAATCCATATTCCATATTCCAGACATCTAAATACCTGGACAAAGTCATGGAGGGTCTTTAGCCTATCCAAGGAAACCTAGAGCACAAGGGAGGATACACACTTGATCGGATTCGCAAAGATCATTAGCATTAACCTGCAGTAGTTTTAATAAAAATATTTATAGTTTCCCTCAATTGCTTAGGCACATTTGATGAAACATACTTAACAGTCTTAAGACTATAAGTGCCTTTCTCAAAACAGTTCATGCATATAGCACAACACTATGTATAACTGCAAAAGCCTGTAACTTACCCAAAGCTTAACTTATGTCTCAAAAGCAAATAATTCCACCAATGAATTAGTTAGTGCCACCATAATGAAAAGTGTAATCAACATTGTTTTAAGCATGAGAACCAAAATGCTTAGATGTATTGTCAGTATGTCAGTGTCAGTATGCCAGTGTAAGTATGTCAGTGTCAGTGTGTCAGTGTACATAGGCAGAGGTGCTGCTAGAGACTTTGGACTCCATGAAAGTCTATTACACCAGGCCTCCAACCCAGACCAATCCAATTACTTTATTTTAGGGCCCTTGAGGTGCCCTAGGAATCACCCTAACCCCCCCCCCCCCTTTTATGGTGCCCCTGACTGTGGAAACCAAAAATACATATCACTGCAATTCATTGAAATATATATATTTTTAAATCATTTTGAAAGTTTAGGTAACCGTTTCACATGTGGTGGCTAACACAATGATCACATACAGGTGTAAAATTATTACAATGAGAAACTACATAATTTGACCAGCCAGACTAAAGCCACTGAAAATCATGCAAAATGATGGCAATTGTACAAAATCATTTGCATATATGTTCTAAAACATTTGGAAATTTGTGTGAAGCAATGAGAAATAATGTTCTGGTGTGGGGATTACATTTGTTGTTTTGCAAATGTTAATTGTCATATTCGGAATGCTCCAAAGCAATCCAAAAAAACTAATACCCCATAACCCTATACAGAATAAGCAGTTGAAAGATTAAACGATTGTTCTCTTAATATTATTATCGTGTTTGCCACAGACATGGACCGGGGACGCATGAACAAGGGTCAAGGGATCGAGAGAATACGGGTTTAACTGGGAAAACCACACCACTCTACATAAAAGGACGTCAATGACCGGACTGGGGAAAACATACCTAATGCAGACTTCAATACATTGAACTAATAACAGCAACAAGAAACATCTGGTAAGCACGGGGAATCCACACAGAGTAAATGAGGGAGTGTGGCACACTGGAGGATCGGACGAGCGAGGCTTTACAATTATTGTTTTTGAAACCCTTCATTTTATTTTCTAGTATATCAAATTTTGTGTAGTAAGTGTACTATAGTAGTTAAGAAATCGTGTTAAACTTTAATATAATCAAATAACAATGGTATAACAAATTTTATTTAAGATTATTCAAAAACATAAATGCTAGCTCAGTCGGAGTGTGCTTGTGGTGTGACGGTTGTGAAAATCTCAATATGAGCCACTGTTGCGCCAATTATCCTAAAAGTGGCTTCAAGGCTCACATCTGCCCTATAAAACCTCCAGCATCAAACACATAACCATCTATGTCAAATGGAATTTGCACTGAATTAGCCAGCATCGAGGCTGCAAGATGTCTCACAGTAGATTGGACTGTTTTCTGGCTGCTGAGAGCCAGAATCAGGTGTAGGTGAATCTCGACCTGCTTAACATTGCCAAGCTGTACAGCATAATAGCTCTCTGCAAATATAAATTGCACAGTACCACCTGGAACACCTGAAACATTAACCTTAAAACAAGGCCAACATAATTGTTATGTCTCAAATAAAACTCGACCACAGAACCAGGAGGAGACACATATGCCTATATTATCCGGATGCACATGCTTACCTCAGTAGGACATAATTGGTTTGTAAAACAGCAAAACAAACAAAAGTCAAAGATCAAACCACGTGCCTTGCATGCGATGATATGCTGTTTACGTTTACAGTGTGGTACCACATCGGACAGCTACTGAAAGGTCGCGCTCAGCGTGGAGTGCACCCATATATTCCCTCGTGCAATCCCTACACCTTCCAGACCGCATTGTACCCCTGACCCCGAAAAAAAGGGGGAGTCATACTTGTGAAAATTCCTGGGAGATACAAGAAACAATATCATCTTTTGTCCCATCTAGGCTGTCAGCAGCAGTATGCCGCCGCAGTTAAATGTCAATGTATTCTGGGGCATTTTTCTCAAAGCCTGGCTGGTTTGTCAGAAGACCGTCGCCTGCTCTCTCTTCTTCTGTAGGAAAATGCCAGAAGCTCATGTCACTGTGGAAAGGGGATACGAACAAGAGGTTAGCACCGATGCTTGCCAACATCAGGGAGAGGATGTAGATGACTCAAAATTCCAGGGAAGACAACTTCCTCGGAAAGGAAAACACGGTCACAGCAGTCGGTGGAATGGACAGGACCTGCTCAACTGCTGCATGCAAAGGACAGCAGTCATTCCTCCAATAGGGACCTTGCAATGGGATATGTGACCGCTCCCAGGCCAGACTGGAGCATCTCTTCTGTGCCATCACAACTGTAGTCATTTTCAGTCAGTATGACATTTAACAAATCATAATGGAAAAAGAAAACTATGACTTTCAGTACAGGAAATGAAATCAGAGAAGGTAGCATTGAAATTAGCTGATAGGTGGTGTAGATTTTGTGCAGACAACATGGTAAATGATGAGGAGGGATATACACATGTGAGAATCACTACTTCTATCTATCTATCTATCTATCTATCTATCTATCTATCTGAAAAGGATGCCTTTAAATGTACGTGGTAATGACTAATCTGGCCAGCAGAGGGAGTGGAGGGGTAAATGATACAGACAAAATAAATAATACATATGGTGATATCTTATGCTAAATAACAATCAAGCTCTACATATGTGACTACACAGCTAACATCCACAGAAGATACATAATACACACTGGGTAAAGTATGTACTGTCTTTTACTCTCTATTGTTAATGGTCATTGATTGATGGTGCTGTGCTCTGCATTGTGGAAATGCATGTCAGTGTTTCCCATCATAAAATCTTAAATTTAGAAACAAGTGTTTCCAGTGAAAGAACTAAACGAGTTTAGAAACACGTAATTCTCATCAAAGCACAAGCTGACCTCTTGACTGATTACTGAAAATTCAATTTCAATTGGACCCTTTCTTCCAAAGCACTCTTTTCATTTCAGAAACACTGTGATGTTCCTAAATAACCCTAAATACCAAGTAGAGGTCTCCGTAATGTATGCAACCTCATGCAGTCATCACTGTTTCATTTTTTTCCATTAAATTTTTTTTCAGCTGCATCAAATGCACTCACACAACATACTGTACATATATGCGACCTCATAAATGTTCCTTTTACTCAAAATTGTATCTGTGTTACTGTAAATCATATGATATGTTTTCATGGTCTACATGAACCCAAAGAGCCTAACAGAGATGCTGTGTCCCTATTACAGCACTGTTATCAGAGGAGTTTGTGGTGTTATTATAGAAACGATTTTAATTAAACTGAAAAGAATTATGATTCGATAACAAAAAAAGTCTCAGAGTTATTAAAAGGATTATGATTATCAAAAATGAAAATAAACGTTGTCAACACTACACAGAAAAGGACAAACATTGACACAAAAAAGACGTTATCATTACAAAAAAACTACCACGTTGCTACCAGCAACGCATTACATAAAAGGCACGATGTTAAGATATAATCCCTACAATCCAAACTTTGATTCATCCATGAATCCAAAACAGATGCCTTAAATAATTTTTTAACATTTTCTAAACATTAAGAGAGATCTCTGACAGAGATATGGAGGAAGAGAACTGTTAAAGCAAACAATATACCTTCCTGGTAGCACAAACACTGGAACTAGCAGCAGACATTTTGGTTCTTCATCTGTATGAGTCAGTAGGTGCATCTATGAGAAGCATATTTGGGAGTCCAGGAGAGAGACACCAACTCATGTCCTGCTGTGACCTAAGGAGCACTCAGCTTTTAATTATGCCTTCAAGTGCAGCAAAGTCGATCTGATATAAAAAACAGGAAAGAGGTCTGACTGAGGCTTTGGGCTCCACCATCTCACTCACTGAGTGATTTGGAAGCAGTTTTCGGGAAACCGTTCGTCTAGGGCCAAAAATATGCGCAAAAACGTTTTTGCCTCATAGATCCCCAGAAAAATTAGACTGAGACATGCACTGTGGCTTGGTAATGATGATTGGGAAATGTAGCCCAAAGCCTGTAACCCAAGATGAAAGGAGAAAACCAAATCTTGAACCTGACAAGAAAAATACAGTTGCCGACTCCTTTCACAACAGAGAACCAGCTATTGTACACATATCTCTTGCTTTAATTTCTTTTTACACCAATTAACAATTTTTCCAGATTAGCATATTTAATCTTAATTATTAAGGGGTCGATACTCACATGCACTTAGGTCAAAAAAGCGCGAAGCATATTCTACCAGCTACTTCAGCATGGAGTTCAAGTACACTTAAGCATTTTATGCACTCTGGGGGGAGAACCCCCCCAAATATGGGCATGTTAAATGTAATTATTGTATTTTTCACCATGAGCTCTGGGGGACTGCCTTCACATGGCCAAACACAGTATTGCAGTTTTCAAAAAGCTGAGCATATAACAAAATATCGATGAAAAGCAAACTTTCACATTTTTAATGACACTTTATTGATTCCTTCTCTTTTTGCCTATCCTATTTTCCCCTCCATGACACACAGACACATATGTATGTGGAAGCAAGCTTAGTAATGAAGGTAAGCCAGCTGCAGTAAAACCCATGGAGCTGGGGACTAAGGGTCTTGCTCAAGGGCCCACGCACACGAATATTTTGCTAAGGTGGGGATCAAATCAGTGACCTTTAGAGGTTCAGCCTGCTGAGTCACACGCTGCCCCATACATTATACATTTAAAAGTAAATGTTACAATGCAAAAATACATGTTAATAATTCATATAATTATATAAGAATTATGAACTAACTATATTACACAATAGTATATAGAAATGCATAAGTACAGTCCCTGACAAAAGTCTTGTCGCTCATCCATTTTGTAGAAACACCTGCCATCAACTTGACTTTTAATCAATTAATTAGATTCAGAAATAGCTCATGTGAAAGTTAAAACCCTCCCAAATTATGCTTAATGCACTAAAATAAATTTGTTTCAATGAAAAAAATATTGATCTTTTATTGAATACAGAAAGGTCAAATTTTGCCAAGACAAAAGTTTTGTCACCTACAGTAAGTAATGTGAAAATTGAACAAATAATTTACTTCAAATACAAAAATGTGTTACATATCATCAGCGAATTAAATTCAA